>OZ025290.1:243281616-243769116 GCA_964019185.1 Maratus speculifer | reverse complement strand
CTTTATCTCCGCGACAATCGTTGCTCTGGCGATAAGGTGCTCAAAATATGATTCTTTCTGACTAAGCAACCGGGCCCGGCCAAAATAACCTTTGTTCGGACCAGGCCCGGATCTGGAAATAAAGGGCCGTGGAGACATCTATTCCTAACACTAATGCGCGGATTTTTTTTTTTTTTTTTTTTTTTTTTTTTTTTTTTTAAATCAAACTTTAGATTTATTTAGGCATTGACATAAGTTCTTGCTAATCGGGTTTTGCTATAAATCACTCAACAGGTGGTACTGCTGTGCCTCATTTTGCAGGATTAACATGATTTTAGCGATAGTCATATAATGATCTCAATCTCAAGAACTAATAAACGGAATTTCATATCTTTAGAATCCTCATGGTGGGCGTAAATTGCCATTTCATTTTGGCTTTGTGCCAGCGAATGTTGAAACATTAACTTGATTGAGATGGAAGAAAGTTTCGGGATTGGCACATCCGACTAGTATTTTATATAAATAGGGTGATGAAGGTGAAATTTCGTTATAGAGTATTTGCCGAAAACAAATGCTTAAATATTTATATTGTTTTATGCAGAGTTGGGCAAAATACATCGAAAAATCATTTTCGATACAAAATACAAAATACATTAGTTTTAGAACCTAAAATACAAAATACAAAATACTTTTCAAATTAAGAAAATTCAAAATACAAAATACATGTATTTTCAAAATACTTTTAAAATACAAAATACATTTGAAAAAATTAAAAAAAAAAATTGTATAAGATAAGAGGTTTGAATGAGCCCTGTCCAGCACAGTTATCTGGCCAATTTTAATGCATGACACTCGGGTCGGGCCTGACCGGACCTGTTCTTCAGTCGTTATGGGCCGGTCTGGGCCGGGTATTGGAATTTTTTTTCTTTAAAGGATAGACTCACATGGGCCTCGTCATCACTCTTTCGAGTCCCAGGCTTCACTTTTTTCTGCAGATTTGGGCCGGGCCAGACTTATTCCTTCCAGACTGGACCAGGATTGAACTTCATTCTTCCTGGAGAACTAGTTGCACTAGTGAAAAATATTACTATAGGACCTGATACAGCTCGTATGGAAATCATTAACTCATCCTGCCTCGGCCGGCCTATGGGAAAAATCAGTAAAATCTGGCCCGTCCCAATAATTTTTTTTTTCAAAAAATATACGCATTTTTAAATTGCTATAATTTTACCATTATTATTTTTCTTTTTTTATGAATAGTGAATATATTTATGGATAATAAAAAAAAAAGTACAGCAAAAGGAACTAGGAGAATACGTCTAGGAGAATATGTCTATAAATTCTGTTTTAAACAGAAAATGTAGTGATTCGTGCAATCAATTTAATAACAAGAAAAAAGAATATGATACATTTAGAACAAACTATGTTCCTGCTAAAAAATAAACCTGTCTAATAGTGTATCTTTTCTCCCATCCTGTCCGAATCCGTCTTAGAATATTTTAATGTATAGCATTTTTCAGACTTTTCAGTTTCCAAGGCGTAGAATGATATTAAGGTTGCTGTCATCTGCTCTGCTCAACAAGTGCAAAAGGCTTTAACACATTTACAAATTCATTTTTTAACGGAAGGATATAAAATTGGATTGCCTGACTATGGAAGCGATTTGGAATCGAATTGAATTTTACATTTTTGATCAATAAATTATCAATAGATCTATAAATGCTTTCGATCACGTGACAAGCACGATTTTCACCCCAATTTCAGTGGTTATTCTTCTTTTGCTAGGAAAACGGCACTTTGAAAAATCTATTGTGTTTGCAAAAAAAAAAAAAAAAAAAAAAAAAAAAAAAAAGGAAAAATGATTTGCGATTGGATAATTTTTGAACAACACCTGCTTGTTTCAAGCATTTCCAAACAAAAATAAATTAAAACATATGTCATAAAGTTTCCCTTTTACATTTAAGAACAGTCTTAATTACAACAACAAAAATTACATAAAAAAAAGATTAATTTCAAAATTAAATATCGCAGTTCAAAGTGCTTTTCTTAAAAAAAAAAAAAAAGTGTATAAACATGAAAAAAAATTAAATAAGTATTTTTGATCAGAATTCCTCGTACAAGATGATTTTTAATACATCGACACAGAAATTTATGTTTTCCGTAAATTTAGTCGGTCTGGGCTAATCAAGGCTTTGCACAAACAAAGCCTGGCCCAACTTTTAGCTTTTATATCGAGCCGGGCTAAATCTGAGATTTTACCTTTTGTAACGGACTGTGAATATTTTTTTCTACGGATTGAAACTTTATACTGGGACGGGCCGATAATTTTTGTTTTGTGTCGGAATGGGCCTGACAAAGGTCTTTGTTCGGTTTGGATCGGACATAATAATTTCGACCTGTGTAGACCTTTTATTAGTGTGTGCACAAAGCAACTGTTAGGTGTTTTTATAACACTGATTAAATTGTTTGAAATTATAAATTATCAAAGTAAAGAAGCAAAAGAAAAGATAGGTAAAGAAAACAAATCAATCTATTTCAGAATACGCTTTATAAAATAAACGAAGATATTTACAGATAAAATGTTCAAATGCATACAAAAATATAAAATTTTTCTTGGGTATAATTCAGCTTCATTTTAAGCATAGGAGTGTTATCAAAACAATCTACAAATCAAAATTATGTTTGGAAACTACGATTTGCCTTCAAAAAAAAAAAAAATAAATAAATAAATAAATAAATAAATAAATAAATAAATAAAAAATTCTCAAATTGAGAATTACTTAATTTCTTTTTGGAGAACTTATAATTAAGGATCGACAAAGCAGGATTTAAGGACGAAACCAATTTTCGCAGATTGGTAGTAATAGTTAAGGGTGTTCTTAAATCAAAAAGGGCAATTTTGTGACATAAGTTTTAATTTATTTTTGTTCGGAAATGCATGAAACTAGCAGGTGTTGTTACTCAGAAACTGCCAAATTGCTCTCAAATTTTTTTGTTTTTTTAAAAAACGCAATAAATTTTTCATAACGAGCCTTCAAAGTTGACATTTTTGAACACATTTCCCGACGAAAGCAGAAAAACCGGTCGAAAAGCAGGAGAAAAATGGGTGATCACGTGATCGAAATAGCTTAGAACTCGATAGGTAATTTATTGATCAAAAAATGGAAAATTAAGTTCGATTTGAAATCGCTTCCATAGTCAGGCCTTCCAAAATTATACCTTTCCGTTAAAAAATGAATTTGTAAATGTGTCAAAACGTTTTGCGCTTGTTGAGCGGAGCAGTTGAGAACAGCCCTAATAATACTAGTACATAACAGAATATGAAGTTTGATGACATTTAGTGCTTTAGTTCTTGTTAAAATCCTGAAAATTCTGAAAAATGCAGCATAGCAGAGCCACCTGTTGTACGATTTGCACCAACACTTATTTAGCGACGACTTATATTTACGTCCAACTAAATCTGAAATTCGTTGAAAATTCATGCATAATTACTTGAGATAGAGTTAGTGCAGAAATCGTGAAAATTGTAGCATAGCAGCGTCACCCATCTGCAGCGCAATTCACACGAAAACATAATCGGCAACAACTTATGTCTACGTCTAAACGGAATCTGAAATGTGATGAAAATCCGTGCATTAGTTCTTGGGATAGAGTTTTTAAGGAAATCTTGAAAGATACAGCATAGTAGAGCCACCTTTTGAAAGATTTACACCATTACTTAATATCTAAAATAACTGATGTAAATGTCTAACTGAATCTAAAGTTTTATTCTGTGCATTAATTTTTAAGATAGTGCAACCACAAAATTTGCATCATACACTGATAAACTCACAAATAAACATTTCCGAAAAACAGCCAGTGCTCAGGACCATAAAAAATATAAATCCGTTGGAAACCTGAAGTCGAATTTTTACACGAATCCAATACTTTTTTCTTCATGCGAAGAAAAAACTTCCCCCGGCGCAAAGTTTCAACTTGGCACCCACCTACCCAAGTTTTCCTTGTAATAGGCCAAAAATAACGTTCCAAAAATAACATAAATTTGGCGCCCCCTTAATTTACGCGCCCGAGACGACCACCCCTTTCTCATGGTGCTGTTAAAAACACTTTAAATACAGTCGAGTCTCTCTATAACGAAACTCCATACATCGAATTTCTCTATATAACGAATTTTTAGTAGGAACGGTCCCCTTTCTGCATGATTACATTAAAAGCAGTCGCTATATAGCGAATTATCTATCTCCATATAACGAATTTTTTCATAAATTGGTCTTAATTATTCAGTTTTAAAAAAGCTTTGAAATCATATGGAATCAATTTTCCATCACTTATTTTTGATTTATCGTCAGTTCTGAGTTTTTTTTATATTACTTCTCTCCTTGTTCTTTAAATCCAACGAATTCATCCCACCTCCCACACACCTTTCCACATCCTTCTCAAAACAGAGTCAATTGGATTCATGCACATGTAAGAGAGGAATCAATGAGAGACACATAAGAGAGGCCTTCAAATGGAGGAAAATGTTAACTACAATTTTTCATTCCTTGCCAAAATTTAAGCTTTTTTTTTTTTTTTTTTTTTTTGAGAGCGTATCAATTTTAAAATCAAAACAACAAAGAATTACAGATTTCTTTGTCTGTGTCTTCGTCTGTCTTTGACTTCCTTATTTGATTTTCATTAAGCTTTCAAATAAATGTCTATTCTCTTTTTTGAAACAGCTTAAATAGTTAAGAAATAAAATATTAAGTTAATATTTACTTTTAAACACTTCAAATTCTTAGTTCAAAAGATCAAAAATAATATTTGCTCAAATTTCACACATTAGATACGATTTTTAACATCATTCTCTATACATCGAATTTCTCTATATAACGAATTTTTTACTGGAACGGTGGATTTCGTTATATAGAGACTCGACTGTATTCATAACATAATTTTTCATAATTTATATTGTAAAGATGTATTTAAACATAAGCATGCTATATTTGTAATAATCATTGCAAATTAAAATTTGCTATTTTTATTTAAACATGAATATACTGCTGTTTCTGAAAGAATCATTTATTGTTATTTCTTTTTGATTAATTTGCAAGTTAAATGTTAAACATTTTGAAAATCTCTGCAAATGAACATTGATCTCGGTTGATACATAAATAATCTCGGGATACTCAGGATACAAAAATAACTACACAGTTAATGATGCATATTTTTTTATGATTAATAAATCTGTATAAAATACAAAATAATGTTTCATTAATACTTTGTAAATTTTAGTCTAAACAAATGTATGCACTGCACATGCCCGCATATTGAAAATCATAAATATTCTTCTAAAGGGGGGATAATTTTGCAATTAACCAAATTAACATTCTCATCGATATTAAAACTTTCATCTGTATAACTTTTTTTTACAATCGAAACTCAAAATAATCAAAATTCCGTTTCGTACAGCAGTTTTCGTTTTGGTCCGACATCAATTTATATTTTCATTGTGCTATTTTATTTTAAACAGTATAAATTGAAGTATAAATTGAGTAAAAAAAAATTAACTGCAAAGTCACGCTAGATAAATAAGTATCTCTAGTAAGAACAGGTCTATAATCAAAAATCCAATTTTTGATATACTCAATCGTAAATACAATTGATGAAAATCTGAACTGTATATCAATAAACAGGGCTACTTATTTATAAATTCGCTCGCAAATAAATATCACGGATGACTTAAAATTTACCCGAACTTTGATAAAAATTAGATACAAAAGGACTAGAAAAATAATGTTTTGATCAATGTATAACGGTATACAGGGGCGTAAATCCCGGGGGGGTTTGGGGGGGTGCAGCACCCCCCCAGAAGAAATCAGTCGGAAAATTACCAGATCGCTCGGAAAAAGTATCTTTAGTCGGAAAAAAATAGTATTAACCTATAAAAACTTATAAACTGGAAAAACGGAAATATCATTCGGAAAAATTTATCGTTTAATCGGAAAGTCGGAAAAAATAGTATTATGTATTACCCTATAAAAACTTAGAAAAATGGAAAAATAAGTCGGGAAAACTCTTGTTCGATTGGAAAAAATGGCATTAACTTATAAAAACTTATAAATTGGAAAAATTAAAATATCATTCGGAAAATTTTTCGTTTCCATCGGAAAAAAAGCATGTTTAGTCGGAAAAAACAGTATTACGTATTAACCTATAAAAATTTATAAATTGGAAAAACGGAAAAGTCAATAGGAAAAACTGGTGTTAACATATAAAAACTTCTAAATTGGAAAAACGAAAATATCATTCGGAAAATGTCCCGTTCCATCGGAAAAAACAGTATTACATATTAACCTCTAAAAGCTTATAAATTGGAAAAGCGGAAAAATCAGTCGGAAAATTTCTTGTCCGATCGGAAAAAAATGGTATTAACCTATAAAAACTTATAAATTGAAAAAACAAAAATATCATTCGGAAATTTTTCCGTTCCATCAGAAAAGGCATCATGTTTAGTCGGAAAAAATAATATTACGTATTAACCCATAAAAATTTATAAATTGGAAAAACGGAAAAGTCAGACGGAAAAATTCTTGTTCGATCGGAAAAAAAGTATGTTTAGCCGAAAAAAAAAGGTATTAATCTATAAATATTTATGAATTGGAGAAATATTTTTGTAGTTTTTAATTAAATAAGAAAAACAAGTTAGATCGAAGAAAACCTATAAAATTTTCTTCTTAGTCGGATTTATTTCCCCTTGTAGTTTCTAATAAGAAAAAACAATTTATAACGAAGAAAACATAAACTTATTCTTGACCGGAACTAATTAATTTAACTAATTGGTAATTTATTAATTAGTTTAATTTACAAATTAATATAACTTATCAATATATAGGATTTTTTTTTTTTTTTTTTTTTTTTTTTTTTTGATAAAACTATTCAGAAAAATTCTGATTTGTCAAATATTGTGTACTCGGAAACCTCGATATGACGAAAAAAAAATATTTATGTACATATTGTAGCAATGTTAATGTTATTTGTAACTGTGGTATTTTGAGTAAAACCTTAATATTCCGATTTTTTTTTTCTGTGCCTTTTGACTTCGAAATATCGAAATCTACCTGTATTTATTTACTATAGGAAAGTTTTTAGTTTAGTCTCGAAATTTTAAGCTATACTGATTGAAGTGAAGAAACTCCTATTTTTTTTTATCTAAACTTTAAATTTAGTTAGAAATATGTATCACGGAATTTAAATGGTATCCGATGAAAATCCAAAACTGAAATACAAATATTTAATATTTTTCCATTTCGAAATCTGGATGTTTTCCACTCTATACAAATTTTACCTTTAATTGGAAAATAATTATGGTTTTATTTTTTCCTACTAACTAATATTGTGTTTTCTTTTTATTTTATTAAAAAAATATATAATTAAAAATGTGAAACTGTTTTTATTTAACTTTTTACGTAATTTTGGATTGATTTAAAAAGTGCTTAAGAAATATATATGATATAGGATGAAAATTGAAAATACCCAAATACTTTGAATTTTTATCTCGAAATAATATGAATATTTTACAATATACGAGTATATTTCTCCCAGAAATAATACGTTCGTTTTTTTTTTTTTTTTTTTTTTTCCCTGAATCAATTGTATTCATTTTTTTTTAAATATTTTTATTAATACTATTGCATTTTGTTTAGTCCGAAAAATAAGGGGTAACATCAAGTTGTTACGCTGTTTTAAAGTTTGTCGTTAGAAAGAATTAAAACTGTATTAAGAAATCCCGTATTTTGTACAAATTTTTGTCTCTAAAATATTCCTTAAGCAACAAATAAATAATAATAATAATTAAAAAAAAACAGCTAGAGATTTTAACTGACTTCTGAAAAATAGAAGGATAGAACATTTTTCTTTCTTCAAAGTAAAGCTTGGGCACCTAGACAACTGGGCGCTGAACTTCCTGTCCTATGTGTCAATTACAAAACAAGCAGCATCTGCATTAACTCTTTGTTTAAACCGTTAGTATTCAAGCTCATAGTACGAAATCATTCAATTACAAAATGTTGATGCGAGAATATTTTGGTATATGGTTAATAATTCAATATTTTTGCATCTGTTATGCCCTCACCTAAATGTAAGAGACAAAAAGTACAATCTGTGTTACGTAATTCCATTTTCGATAATGATTACAGGAATACACATAATAAACAAAAACATGCTGATAAAATTTCAGCCCATATACATATACCGTTTTGCATTGCTGGAGTTCCAAAAAAACCTTTTGAAGTAAGTAAGCTACTTTATTACAGAATATTTTAGATATATAAAATGTGTAAATAACTATTGTTTTTATATTTAATAATAGATTTATTTATTTATTGAGTGGAGAGATAAATTATTTAATAACTTGTAAAAATGTACTGCTATTCGATATATATTAACTTTTTTTTAAACAGTTAGTATCGCAATTCCCGAACTATTTGCTAGGTTTGTTTCAAACTGGAGATGACAAGCTAGTTATTATTTAAATTTCATGAAATTATTATTATTTTTAACTAAATTTTTTTTTCAATATACAGTCGAGTCTCTATATAACGAAATCCACCGGACCAGTAAAAAATTCGTTATATAGAGAAATTCGATGTATAGAGAATCCTGTTAAAAATCGTATTTAATGTGTGAAATTTGAACAAATATTTTTTTGATCTTTTGAATTAAGAATTTGAAATGTTTAAAAGTAAAAATTAACCTAACATTTTATTTCTTAATTATTTAAGCTGTTTCAAAAAAGAGAACAGACATTTTTTTGAAAGCTCAATGAAAATCAAATAAGGAAGACTTGTATTAATTTCAGACGAAGAAATCTGTAATTTTTTGTTGTTTTGATTTTAAGAATGTTACGCTCTCAAAAAAAAAAAAAAAAAAAAAAAAAAAAAAAAAAGTTTAAATTTTATCAAGGAATGAAAAATTGTAGTTAACATTTTCCTCCATTTGAAGGCCTCTCTTATGTGCCTTTCATTGATTTCTCTCCTACACGTGTATCAATCCGATTGACACTGTTTTGAGAAGGATGTGGAAAGGTGTGTGGGATTTGGGATGAATTCGTTGGATTTAAAGAACAAGGAGAGAAGTAATATATATGTATAAAACACAGCACTGACGATAAATTAAAAATAGGTGATGGAAAATTGATTCCATATGATTTCGAAGCTTTTTAAAACTGAATAAATTAAGACCAATTTATGAAAAAATTCGTTATATGGAGATAAATATTTCGCTATATAGAGACTGTTTTTAATCCAATCATGCGAAAAGGGGACCGTTCCTACTAAAAATTCGTTATATAGAGAAATTCGATGTATGGAGTTTCGTTATAGAGAGACTCAACTGTATTTGCTTTCTTTTTTGCCAACCATTTTACAATTCGCAAGTCAATGTATTTAGTATTGTGCATGAAGTTAAAACTGTACTATGGATCTTTTTATATTTTATCAATATTATTTCATTAATACTAAGAAAGTTAATTTATTTTTTGAAGTTCAAATGTCAATATATGTAAAATATTCTCTATTTTTAAAACTTTGTTATAGTACTAGATATAATAATTTTGTCTCACTGCATAACAATAATTTGATTATTATTTTATACATAGATTTTTTTTTTTTTTTTTTTTTTCTGTGTGTGTGTATAGATAAGAAACAAAATTTAATCATTTGAAACTTAAAAATAATTTCGGTCTTGGGAGAAGATAAAATGGCGCAACTTTTGATTGTTTAAAGCTAATTGATGATTAAATCGATCTTTAAACCTCTTTTGCAATTTAAAATTTTTTACTGATACTTTTTTTTTTAAAGCCTGGTGTGCCTGTGTGTGTGTGTGTAGGAGAAGGGGGGTTGTAGAGAAACAAGAATTTTACTTTTGACTTATGCATTTCGTTTTTTTGTTTTGTATTTTTTGCATGTTTTCATACGGCGACAGCAAAACTGTTGGCTCTGTTTAATTGCCTTATTTTTTTATTATTATTAATTTTTTAAGAATAATTTGAGTATAATTTGAAAACACAATGAATTCGCACCTAACTGTTTGGAGTATCAACATAAAATCAGCAAATTAATACAAAATATTTCAAATAGTAAGAAAATGATTGACTAAAATCACCAAGTAAGAATAAAAATACTTCAAGCAATGAGAAAATAAATGTTTAAAACCGCCAAATTAACATAAAATATTTCACACAATAAAAAACGAAAGATTAAAATCGCCAACTCAAAATGAAATCTCATGCAATAAGAATAAAAACATAAACAAAAATCGCCAAATTAAAAGATTATTCTTATCTCACAATAAATATTCTGAAAGACCTATTCAAAAATTCTAGTTAAAGTTTTTATTCAAAATTCAAATAAAACTCCTTAAGTTTTTACATGTCACTAAAAATTTAAAGTAAACATTTTTTCAAAGTGTAATTATCAAAGATTAATTTTTCTAATAATTAACTCATGTAAAGATAGTTCAAAATGCAATGATTCACCATTTGCTTTTTAAATCTTAGAACATAGTATCTGTGATATATTCATCACGTTATCTAAAAAATATAAATAAATATTAGTAGTTTTAAAATAATTTTTATTCGAATGGGTAGTTTGATAAATTAATAACATTAGAATTTTTTGGATAAAAAAAAATAACGATTGAGAAACTAACCATTTCAAAATATTTTCTTGGCATAAATGAATTTAAAAGTATTAAAACCCTTTTCAAAATATTTTTATAAAACCAACTTTCATGCAATTCAAAAAGTTTTTATATGAAAATTAAATATTTTTTTTTTCTTAAGAGAAATATTTTACGTGGGTGAAAAAGTGAGAGTCAGTTAATTTATGAATCACTTTAAAATATTACCACGCAATAAATTGTTTTGAATCTATATTCTTAAACATATTAATATTTAAAAGTTTAGTCATTTTATACATTTTATATACAAATTTTACTTACCAACATATGAATTCGCCTTCAATCCGCACTTTCTTGAAGAGTAATGTTTGATAAACTCTTATCAACACAGCATATTGTTGTGAATCACTAGCAAGTTAAGACAGGTATGATATGACTAACCGTTACGTTTTTCCCAAAGAGGTGAAGTCATTCTTATCAAATCCTATTCTGAATGAGAAATATTTCAATTGCAATTAACTTCAGATTTTGTTATTTAATAATTATGTTTTAAATTTGACAATTTTAATTAATGTTTTAGTGAAATTACCTTTAAGATTTTAAATTTTTTTTATTGCTTATACTATTTCAAACATGTATATTCCTATTTGTAAATAGAAAATCATAAAAAACATATTTGAATGATTTTATTATTATTATTGTTAGACATTATATTTGAAAATCATTTAAACTTTTAGCTTTTATTATTATTATTATTTAGATATTAAGAAGTGACGAAGACCTGTAGAATTAATTTCATCTTAAAACTGATTAATATTCGAAGAAAAATTTATTCTGTTATCTTTTAATTTACCAAACATATATCTTAATATTCATTAACACACTTCTTATTTAATGACTAATATATTTGATGAATAATATATTTTATAATATATATGAGATTTTAATCTTTTTTTTAAAAAATTGGGTTATGTTATTTCATACACATACGTTCTTATTCGAAAATTCAAAACCATAAAAAACATCGTTGGTTGATTTTTTATTTTTAATTAGATATTGTATTAGAAAAGCATTAAAACCTTTCATTTTTATCCCATTTAGACTTCAAAAAGTGTCGAAGATCTAACTGCTTTGCAAAGACTTAAAACTAGTGATTTGATGAGTCATACTTTCTGTGGGTTGTTTACAATTTTGAAATTATCTTTATTAATTACCAAACTTCTCATTTTTTTTTTAAACACCACACTAATCATTGCTCCCATTACTTAATCAAGTAAATATAATTTATATCGTTTTTTGATTATCAGTTTTATACTAACATTTGACACTTATAGGTATGTGTTGTATTAATTCTGTTAGTTTTTAAATTTGATATTTCAAAAATTAAACTAACTCTTAAGAATATGACTCGATGCAATTTACTTATTTTATACAAGTTAACTTTACTACTTGACAGAAATATATTCAAACGCAAAGCGATTTAACTTTCACATTTTTAAACTTATTTATATAATGTACTAACATTTATTCATAATATGCATAATTTTATTAAAATTACTGAAGAAAATAAAATTTATACTAAGTAAAAATTTAAAACCATCAATTAAATATATTAAACAACAACAACAAACTTATAATTAAGAGATGAATAAATATAAATATTTGAATCACACAATAATAAAAAGAAATACTTAATCATTCATAAAAATTCTTCCCTTGAACATTCGCATCTTTGTTAGTAAAAATATAACACTAAAGTTTTCAAAAAGATTATAAGCGTTTCCAAATCAACAAAGAAAATTGAGTATTAAATATCAAATAATGGACATGCACTCTTTACACTCACATCTTACAACGTACTTAGTAACCAAATTTAATGATTTTTAAGCATGTCTTCTTAAATTTTTTTCAATGAAAGACTATCACAGTTGAATTTTTAGCTTTCTCTTCATAACTTTATCGAGAAATATGTAATGTATACCACATGATCTCATTAAATGAATCACAATACAATTCAAACTTCTCATTTTCATTGTTTTATATATACTAGTGTTTATCAAATAGGTGTTTATTCTGAACAATCATTACTTAGTATGTTGATGAAAAGTTTGTGTTGAACGGTTTTTTAACTCAAATGGTGTGAGAGAAGGATATATTAGGACAGACGTTATTAAATATAGAGTCTTTAAATACCCGTGCAAGAATTGGCATTTCAAGAAACAAAGTTGTGTCACATTTGAAAGCATTCTTTTTATTCGAAACGCACACGTGATCACGATCACATCACTGAAGAGTATAGAGAAGCTGTTTATGTTGTATATAATTTGAATTTTCATTAACGCAATATTATAACCGAAGTTTTTCGATAGTTTGAAAAATTATGATGTACAACGTCTGCACACGTTAACACAGAATAAGATTAGTTTATGCTCTTTCGATGATAAGCGTTATTTGCAGGTAAGATGTATTAACATAACAACATTTTCTTGGTAATTTTTCTCGCAGGTTTCGAAACCACAAACATCTGATCATACTTCTCATTTTTAACACGCGACGCTAACCATTGGGCCATTAAAGCCCTTAATTTAGTAAATAAAAGTAAGAAAGATCGTCGAAAGTGATTACTTCACACATGCAAAAATAATTTTTATTGTGACTTATCAGTTAAAAATCACAAAGAAAAGAAAAAAATCACATATGTTTTGGATTACTTTGAGATTTTATGAGTCACTTCATCAGTTAAATAGACATATCTACTTCTTATGAATCACTACTTATGCTTAAATTTTCAAACACTTGCTTAAATGAAATATATTATATTTTAGTTTATCAGTGATAGTATCACTGATTATCATTAATAATTTTAGTATCCTTAAAAAATTTCAAAAAATCAAACGTTAATAATTAATTAAAAAAAATACAAGTCAGTATTAAAGGTTTGAATAAATTATTAAAATAATTTTACAAAACTTTTCAAATTACTTTAAAATGTTTCACTAATATTTAGTAATCGACAAATTTTAATGTTCATAATCATTTATGTGACTTAGGTTTTCTGTTTTAACTGTTAAGTTATTAGATTCCCCTTCAAGTACATCTCATTGACATGTTTTAATCAGCCAACCAACCATTCAACTGTATTCACAATCAACTAGTATGTGAGTTAGGTTTTCAGTTTTAATTGTTAAGTTATTACATCTCCCCCTCCCTTTCATTTACATCTCATTGATAAGTTTTCATCAACCAACCACCCAACTTTTTTTTCGTAATCAACTATTTATTTACCCTAACAAACAACTATTTATTTATCCTAGCAACCAAAAAGCTTTTATCGTCACATGAACAAAATTTTTAAGATGAAAGACTTGTCATTTTTAATCGAAAAAACAATGACTTGTGTAATAAATTTTTTCCTTACTTAAATGAAACCTTCGCATGTGTATGGTAAAACTTGGAAAATTTCATTTAATGCACAAATTTAAAGTTAACAGGCAAGGTCTTCACACATCTTTTAGTATTTTACTAACACTTTACCAAATATCTTTAGAAAACAGCAGAATTTTAAATAATTATTTTAATAAAAATTCTCTTTTGTAAGTGACATTACTAAACTTACTTGAAAAATTAACTTGGCAAAACAGGTTTTCACTGTTTCAACTTAGTAATATTCATAAGTTTTATATCAAAATCAACTTGTTTGGTTATGTCCCAGCATGGTTTTATAAAATGTATCGAAAAAGACCTTTAATATTAATGTTTAAAAATATGCAGTTAGTCTTTTAAAGATAAATATTTTCACTTCTTTTATTTAAAAACATTTTTAAGTAAATTATTACAGTTGCCAATTTTACTCAGTGTTATGAAATATGCATGCAAAACTTTTAATTATAACTTTCACATTTTAGTATTTCAAATTATTGTTTTCAAGGTGTACTAAAATTTGAAAAAATAAAAAAAAATATTTAATTTTCATGCATAATTAAATTAAAATAGTTTAATAATAAAGACACATTTAACATTCTGTACTCACCTAATCCATCACCTAATTAATCTTATTAATTAATTTAATTAATTAATCTTGTTAATTAGTTTAATTAATTAGTTAATTAATAATAATAAGAATGATTAATAAAATTAATTTAATTAGTTAATTAATAATAATAAGAATGATTAAATTACTTCATAAATGAATTTTTATAAGAACCAATCTAGAATACAAAGCGCTAGTCACGTGGTATACATCACGTGATCAGTTGACACATGTTCTGTGACGTCACATATCTTAAGATAAGATTATCTGATAACATTTTCTGATAAGGACTTTGAATTTTTTTCATTTCTTCCTAAACCCTGGAGTGTGTTGGACGTGCTTTGGCGATGGTGATGGATTAGGTGAGTACAGAATGTTAAATGTGTCTTTATTATTAAACTATTTTAATTTAATTATGCATGAAAATTAAATATTTATTTTTATTTTTTCAAATTTTAGTACACCTTGAAAACAATAATTTGAAATACTAAAATGTGAAAGTTATAATTAAAAGTTTTGCATGCATATTTCATAACACTGAGTAAAATTGGCAACTGTAATAATTTTACTTAAAAATGTTTTTAAATAAAAGAAGTGAAAATATTTATCTTTAAAAGATTAACTGCATATTTTTAAACATTAATATTAAAGGTCTTTTTCGATACATTTTATAAAACCATGCTGGGACATAACCAAACAAGTTGATTTTGATATAAAACTTATGAATATTACTAAGTTGAAACAGTGAAAACCTGTTTTGCCAAGTTAATTTTTCAAGTAAGTTTAGTAATGTCACTTACAAAAGAGAATTTTTATTAAAATAATTATTTAAAATTCTGCTGTTTTCTAAAGATATTTGGTAAAGTGTTAGTAAAATACTAAAAGATGTGTGAAGACCTTGCCTGTTAACTTTAAATTTGTGCATTAAATGAAATTTTCCAAGTTTTACCATACACATGCGAAGGTTTCATTTAAGTAAGGAAAAAATTTATTACACAAGTCATTGTTTTTTCGATTAAAAATGACAAGTCTTTCATCTTAAAAATTTTGTTCATGTGACGATAAAAGCTTTTTGGTTGCTAGGATAAATAAATAGTTGTTTGTTAGGGTAAATAAATAGTTGATTACGAAAAAAAAGTTGGGTGGTTGGTTGATGAAAACTTATCAATGAGATGTAAATGAAAGGGAGGGGGAGATGTAATAACTTAACAATTAAAACTGAAAACCTAACTCACATACTAGTTGATTGTGAATACAGTTGAATGGTTGGTTGGCTGATTAAAACATGTCAATGAGATGTACTTGAAGGGGAATCTAATAACTTAACAGTTAAAACAGAAAACCTAAGTCACATAAATGATTATGAACATTAAAATTTGTCGATTACTAAATATTAGTGAAACATTTTAAAGTAATTTGAAAAGTTTTGTAAAATTATTTTAATAATTTATTCAAACCTTTAATACTGACTTGTATTTTTTTTAATTAATTATTAACGTTTGATTTTTTGAAATTTTTTAAGGATACTAAAATTATTAATGATAATCAGTGATACTATCACTGATAAACTAAAATATAATATATTTCATTTAAGCAAGTGTTTGAAAATTTAAGCATAAGTAGTGATTCATAAGAAGTAGATATGTCTATTTAACTGATGAAGTGACTCATAAAATCTCAAAGTAATCCAAAACATATGTGATTTTTTTCTTTTCTTTGTGATTTTTAACTGATAAGTCACAATAAAAATTATTTTTGCATGTGTGAAGTAATCACTTTCGACGATCTTTCTTACTTTTATTTACTAAATTAAGGGCTTTAATGGCCCAATGGTTAGCGTCGCGTGTTAAAAATGAGAAGTATGATCAGATGTTTGTGGTTTCGAAACCTGCGAGAAAAATTACCAAGAAAATGTTGTTATGTTAATACATCTTACCTGCAAATAACGCTTATCATCGAAAGAGCATAAACTAATCTTATTCTGTGTTAACGTGTGCAGACGTTGTACATCATAATTTTTCAAACTATCGAAAAACTTCGGTTATAATATTGCGTTAATGAAAATTCAAATTATATACAACATAAACAGCTTCTCTATACTCTTCAGTGATGTGATCGTGATCACGTGTGCGTTTCGAATAAAAAGAATGCTTTCAAATGTGACACAACTTTGTTTCTTGAAATGCCAATTCTTGCACGGGTATTTAAAGACTCTATATTTAATAACGTCTGTCCTAATATATCCTTCTCTCACACCATTTGAGTTAAAAAACCGTTCAACACAAACTTTTCATCAACATACTAAGTAATGATTGTTCAGAATAAACACCTATTTGATAAACACTAGTATATATAAAACATTGAAAATGAGAAGTTTGAATTGTATTGTGATTCATTTAATGAGATCATGTGGTATACATTACATATTTCTCGATAAAGTTATGAAGAGAAAGCTAAAAATTCAACTGTGATAGTCTTTCATTGAAAAAAATTTAAGAAGACATGCTTAAAAATCATTAAATTTGGTAACTAAGTACGTTGTAAGATGTGAGTGTAAAGAGTGCATGTCCATTATTTGATATTTAATACTCAATTTTCTTTGTTGATTTGGAAACGCTTATAATCTTTTTGAAAACTTTAGTGTTATATTTTTACTAACAAAGATGCGAATGTTCAAGGGAAGAATTTTTATGAATGATTAAGTATTTCTTTTTATTATTGTGTGATTCAAATATTTATATTTATTCATCTCTTAATTATAAGTTTGTTGTTGTTGTTTAATATATTTAATTGATGGTTTTAAATTTTTACTTAGTATAAATTTTATTTTCTTCAGTAATTTTAATAAAATTATGCATATTATGAATAAATGTTAGTACATTATATAAATAAGTTTAAAAATGTGAAAGTTAAATCGCTTTGCGTTTGAATATATTTCTGTCAAGTAGTAAAGTTAACTTGTATAAAATAAGTAAATTGCATCGAGTCATATTCTTAAGAGTTAGTTTAATTTTTGAAATATCAAATTTAAAAACTAACAGAATTAATACAACACATACCTATAAGTGTCAAATGTTAGTATAAAACTGATAATCAAAAAACGATATAAATTATATTTACTTGATTAAGTAATGGGAGCAATGATTAGTGTGGTGTTTAAAAAAAAAATGAGAAGTTTGGTAATTAATAAAGATAATTTCAAAATTGTAAACAACCCACAGAAAGTATGACTCATCAAATCACTAGTTTTAAGTCTTTGCAAAGCAGTTAGATCTTCGACACTTTTTGAAGTCAAAATGGGATAAAAATGAAAGGTTTTAATGCTTTTCTAATACAATATCTAATTAAAAATAAAAAATCAACCAACGATGTTTTTTATGGTTTTGAATTTTCGAATAAGAACGTATGTGTATGAAATAACATAACCCAATTTTTTAAAAAAAGATTAAAATCTCATATATATTATAAAATATATTATTCATCAAATATATTATTCATTAAATAAGAAGTGTGTTAATGAATATTAAGATATATGTTTGGTAAATTAAAAGATAACAGAATAAATTTTTCTTCGAATATTAATCAGTTTTAAGATGAAATTAATTCTACAGGTCTTCGTCACTTCTTAATATCTAAATAATAATAATAATAAAAGCTAAAAGTTTAAATGATTTTCAAATATAATGTCTAACAATAATAATAATAAAATCATTCAAATATGTTTTTTATGATTTTCTATTTACAAATAGGAATATACATGTTTGAAATAGTATAAGCAATAAAAAAAATTTAAAATCTTAAAGGTAATTTCACTAAAACATTAATTAAAATTGTCAAATTTAAAACATAATTATTAAATAACAAAATCTGAAGTTAATTGCAATTGAAATATTTCTCATTCAGAATAGGATTTGATAAGAATGACTTCACCTCTTTGGGAAAAACGTAACGATTAGTCATATCATACCTGTCTTAACTTGCTAGTGATTCACAACAATATGCTGTGTTGATAAGAGTTTATCAAACATTACTCTTCAAGAAAGTGCGGATTGAAGGCGAATTCATATGTTGGTAAGTAAAATTTGTATATAAAATGTATAAAATGACTAAACTTTTAAATATTAATATGTTTAAGAATATAGATTCAAAACAATTTATTGCGTGGTAATATTTTAAAGTGATTCATAAATTAACTGACTCTCACTTTTTCACCCACGTAAAATATTTCTCTTTACGTGGAAAAGAGATTACGTGGAAAAGAAAAAAAAAATATTTAATTTTCATATAAAAACTTTTTGAATTGCATGAAAGTTGGTTTTATAAAAATATTTTGAAAAGGGTTTTAATACTTTTAAATTCATTTATGCCAAGAAAATATTTTGAAATGGTTAGTTTCTCAATCGTTATTTTTTTTTTTATCCAAAAAATTCTAATGTTATTAATTTATCAAACTACCCATTCGAATAAAAATTATTTTAAAACTACTAATATTTATTTATATTTTTTAGATAACGTGATGAATATATCACAGATACTATGTTCTAAGATTTAAAAAGCAAATGGTGAATCATTGCATTTTGAACTATCTTTACATGAGTTAATTATTAGAAAAATTAATCTTTGATAATTACACTTTGAAAAAATGTTTACTTTAAATTTTTAGTGACATGTAAAAACTTAAGGAGTTTTATTTGAATTTTGAATAAAAACTTTAACTAGAATTTTTGAATAGGTCTTTCAGAATATTTATTGTGAGATAAGAATAATCTTTTAATTTGGCGATTTTTGTTTATGTTTTTATTCTTATTGCATGAGATTTCATTTTGAGTTGGCGATTTTAATCTTTCGTTTTTTATTGTGTGAAATATTTTATGTTAATTTGGCGGTTTTAAACATTTATTTTCTCATTGCTTGAAGTATTTTTATTCTTACTTGGTGATTTTAGTCAATCATTTTCTTACTATTTGAAATATTTTGTATTAATTTGCTGATTTTATGTTGATACTCCAAACAGTTAGGCCGACGCGCGCGAACACATCTCATTACAAATATTAGTTTAAAAGAGTACCCAAAGTGGGGATCTTTCTGAAATATCCTTATTGACGCAAGGTTTTCCAAGGTTAAAGGAAAATTAACAGACTCCAAACAGTAAAAACCGACGAGCGCGATTAAATGTTAGTACGTAAAATTCCATTTTGAAACATTCTTTCATTTAAATTTTAAAGTTATTTTTTTTTAATTATTCTAAAATTTCAATTGCATACTATGGTTCACTAAAAATAACACTCGAAATAATGAATGTGAATGTGTGCATTATGGGAATCATGTGATCTGCCTCCCCGTGGCGATTCCTGGGTAAAAGTTTTGACCCTAGGTCACTTTCAACTAAAGATCACACCTTTCGGCAAAAAAATTACATACACATACATACAGCATACACATATATAGAACACACACATACATACAACACACACATACATACATACACACACATACATACATATATACAACACACACATACATACATACAACACATACATACATACGTACATTCATACACACACACACACATGCATGCATACAACACACAAACATACATACACACACACATACATACATACACACACACACATGCATACATCACGCAAACATATATACACACACATACATACAACACACACAAAATAATAATAATAATCAATTCAATTAAATTTTCACCAAGGTTCGAAGGAAACCACATATTCCGAACCGTTAGGGCGACGAGTGAGATTCAATGCTAGCACGTAAAATCCCATTTTGAAACATATTTTTTCATTCAAATTTTAAAGTTATTTTTTTAGCTATTCTAAAATATCAAGTGTATAACATAGTTGACTAAAAATAGTACTCGAAATAATTTTAAAATTCCTTCATTAAATAACTATTCAAAATTGTTCTTCCCAAATTCCCATTACCAGCATGTGTTATTTATGATATTGGATAGATATAAAAGTGGTGGAAGTCATTCTAAGAAATTCTAAACCAATATTCACACATGATTTGAAGAAAACTATAAACTCTGAACGGTTAGATCGACAAGCGCACGTCAATTTTATTGCAAAAAAAATTAAAGTCCCCCTATTAAACATTAATATCCGCTTAAAACTCCAAAAAATGAAAAAATAATTCAATCTTAACAAAATTACTCCCAAAAAAAATAATTCATTAATTCACCATGAATGCTCCCTCCTTAATTAATACTTTATTAAAATAGCAACCCCCGAAAAAAAAAATATATTCTTCTTATATGACTAGTCTAAAATAATGATTTCCCCCAAAATATCCGCTTAACTCATCATGTAAGAGTACAGTGGAAAAAAAAAATCAATCTCCCCAAAATTTCTGCTTAAAATAAAAAAAAATAAACTCTTAAATCACACCAAACTGAAAATTTTTAAGTCGCCACATTAAAATTAAAAACCACTCGTACAATAGTATAGAAAGCAAAATTCTATGTGCCCAAAATACCCGCTTAACCCCTTATTTGAAACACGGTAGAAAAAAAAAAAAAAAAAAAAAAAATCAATCTCCCTAAAATTCCCGCTTAAAATTAAAAAAAAAAATCCTTAAACTAAAGTTCACCGAAAAGTTTTTAAGTCGCCACTTTAAAATTAACAAGTTGGAAATTGCACGTGAAGCGTAGCAAATGAGGTGCGTTCGTACGATAATGAAATTTTAAAAATATTACTCTCATATATCAATCTCATAAAATTTTAAATAGTGAATTACAATTAAAACGCTCATCAAACAATGTGTTCTCCCTATACCATTATGTAATGGAATACTTTTGTGTGGCCTAGTAAATCAATAAAAAATTTTCTTTGCACCACAAATTATGTAAAATGTATATTATAATATGTTATTTATTGTTGCATATAAATTTTATTAAGTTCGAATGAATGTAACATCATTAAAATGCATTTGAAACATTTTTCCCCATTGACCATAATGTAATTGAATACTTTTGATTGTCCCTGTAATTGATCTATGCATCCGATTTTCATAAAATTTGAAATAATTCGACAAAATTATGTAAGAATTATGTATTTTAAATTTCAAACGTATAAAATACATTTGAAACTTTTTCCCCATTGACCGTAATGTAACGGAATACTTTTGATTGTCCCTGTAATTGATCTATACATCCGATTTTCATAAAATATGAAATAACTCGACAAAATTATGTAAGAATTATGTATTTTAAATTTCAAACGTATAAAATACATTTGAAACTTTTTCCCCATTGACCGTAATGTAACGGAATACTTTTGATTGTCCCTGTAATTGATCTGTGCACCCGATTATCAAATATTTTGAAATAACTCGACAAAATTATGTAATAATTATGTATTTTAAATTTCAAACGATTGAAATGCATTTGAAACTTTTTTCCCCATTGACCGTAATGTTACGGAATCCTTTTGATTCTCCCTGTATTTGATCTATCCATCCGATTTTCATAAAATTTGAAATGACTCGACAAAATTATGTAATAATTATGTATTTTAAATTTCAAACGATTCGGTTGGGTAGTTTTTGCGTTGTTATATGCGGACGGACAGACAGACAGACAGACGGACAGACAGACAGACAGACGGACAGACAGACAGACGGACAGACAGACAGACGGACGGACTGAGCGACAACAATAGGTGCTACGTATTTACATAATTACGAACGCACCTAAAAACCACTCGTACAATAGTACAGAAAAAAAACCCATTCTATGTGCCCAAAATATCCGCTTAACTCCTTATTCAAAACACGGTGAAAAAAAAAAAAAAAAAAAAAAAAAAAAATCAATCTACCCAAGCTTTCTGCTTAAAATCTAAAAATAAATCCTTAAACTAAAGTGCACCGAAAATTTTAAAGTCGCCACATTAAAATTAAAAACCGCTCATACAATAGTACAGAAAAAAAAAACCATTCTATGTGCCCAAAATATCCGCTTAACTCCTTATTTGAAACACGGTGAAAAAAAAAAAAAAAAAAAAAAAAAAAAAAAAAAAATCAATCTACCCAAGCTTTCTGCTTAAAATCTAAAAATAAATCCTTAAACTAAAGTTCACTGAAAATTTTTAAGTCGCCACATTAAAATTAAAAACCACTCGTACAATAGTACAGAAAAAAAAAAAAAAAACATTCTATGTGCCCAAAATATCTGCTTAACCCCTTATTTAAAACATGGTGAAAAAAAAAAAAAAAATCAATCTTTCTAAAATTCCCGCTTAAAATCAAAAAATAAATCCTTAAACTAAAGTGCACCGAAAATTTTAAAATCCCCGCATTAAAATTAAAAAACATCATCGTACTATAGTATGCCGAAAAAAATTCTAACTCCCTAAAATTCCCGCTTAAAATCAAAAAATAAATCCTTAAACTAAAGTTCACTGAAAATTTTTAAGTCGCCACATTAAAATTAAAAACCACTCGTACAATAGTACAGAAAAAAACATTCTGTGTCCCGAAATACCCGTTTAACCCCTCATCAAAGAACACGGTGAAAAAAAAAAAAAAAAAAGTCTATTCATTCCTTATTTTTAATTACTTTTTAATTACCTTTTTAAATGAACAACAGCAAAATTTAATCGAAAAACATACCCCACGTACTGTAACACGCCGAAAATTTTAAAGTCCCCGCATTAAAATTTAAAAAACACCCTCGTACTATAGTATGGAAAAAAATTCTAACTCCCTAAAATTCCCGCTTAAAATCTAAAAATAAATCCTTAAACTAAAGTGCATCGAAAATTTTAAAGTTCCCGCATTAAAATTAAAAAATATCATCATACTATAGTACGCCGAAAAAAATTCTAACTCCCTAAAATTCCCGCTTAAAATTAAAAAAAAAATTCTTATCTAAAACACACTCATCCTATAAGATGACGTCATCTTAACCTTGCGTGACGCCCGATGACCTTCACCCCACCCCCCTCTTACAGCTCGAACGCCGGATGACCTTCATACAGCATTCAGAGGTCAGCACCGTGCACCGGGTGAGCTGAAACTGTCATTACTATACTACTCCTATAAAACAAAACAAAATAGACAGGTTCGTATTTGGTTTTTATAAATCTGACATCTGCCTTTTTAACGAAGCAGCTGGAAACCTACAAAAATGTATTTTGAGTATGAAATGTATTTTCAAAATACAAAATACTTGAAAAATCATTTCAAAATGCATTACCAAAATACTTTCGTTTAGTCAGGTTAAAATACAAAATACAAATGTATTTTGAAAATGTATTTCAAATACATGTATTTTCGATACTGCCCATCTCTGGTTTTATGTGCAATCAGGTTAATCTTACGTAATCGAGCTACATGTATTTATAGATTTAAGGAAAAATCGTGATAATAAAATTATTTTAATAACATTTTTAAAAAAATCAATAGATTGTACATACAGAATACAGATTTCAGACAACTATCATGAGGAAGATACTTTTTTTTCTCTCTTCGAAGGTGTAAAAAATTGAAATTGGGCGGCAAGTTATTAAATTTTCGTCGTGTGTTACAAGTTTTTAAATTTTCGAAAAATGCGAAATAGATTGATTAGTTCTTTATCGCCATAGATATGACGCCAGCAGTGCTGTAATTGGGCGGGAACGGGTGGGAACGCCGTTCCCAGAAATATTTGGTTTGTTACTATTAAAAGAAAAAAAAAATCGCGCACAATTACTTTTTTTCCTTCAAACGAAACGATAATTATTGTTATTTATTATAATAATAACTATCAAGTTTATTGATATTGGTGATGAGTCTAGAGAGTTAAATCCTCTTCTCCAGAAATTATAGAAAATGCCAGTTCACTTTTATTCATAAGCCATATAGGATCACACTTAAAATATTTTTTTAGGAACTTAATGCGAAATCTTGATTGTGATTAGGAAGAACACCAGGGGCGTAAACCACCCTAATCGCGTAGGGGGGTGTCGGCTCAAAATTTTCCGACTCCAAGAAGGAAAATTTCCGAGTACTATAGCCAACATGAAGACATACATATATATATTATATATATAGTATACGTGTTACAGGCCAAACCCGATTTTAGGCCAAACTAGATTGGCCTAGGCCAAACTAGTCTATCCTAACGCCCATCGGATAAACTAGTTTTTCCTAGGCCAAACATGTCTATCCTAACGCCCATCGGATAAACTAGTTTTTCCTAGGCCAAACCGGTTTATCCTAACGCTCATCGGATAGACTAGTTTTTCCTAGGCCAAACTAGTCTATCCTAAGGCCCATAGGACAAACTAGTTTTTCCTAGGCCAAACTAGTTTGGCCTAACTCTTATAGGATAAACTAGTTCAGCCTGCTGTTTATTGGTCTGAACTAGTTTATCCTAGGCCGATCTAGTTTATCCTAGGCCAATTCAATTTGGCGTGATTTTATTGAATTCAATGACTGCCTCAGCGCCAACATTCTAGTTTCTCCTAGGCTGATCTAGTTTGTCCTAGGCCAATGTAATTATCCGTGTTTTTAGCTCACGGGAGTCAAAGCCAGCGAAATAAAGGGCTCACAGGTTCTGTATGTATGTACGTACGCATGTATGTAAGTAACGCTATAACTTTTGATATAAATATCCGATTAGCTTCAAATTTTGGATGTAGGTTCCTTCTGATAAGATACTTTTCTGATTAGTTTTGGAAAATCACTGAATAAGAATAAAGGGAGCGAACGGAAGTCTAATCCCCCACCGTTAATTTAGAGAAATGCATTTATCATGCAAAATTATCAGTTTTCATTTAAAATGTTAGATATAGAATTATTCTGACAAGGCGCCTCCGGGATTAGTTGTGGATGTTTATTGTTTAAGTGTTAAAGAAAGGACAATGTTGGTACCCCCCCCCCCATAATTTAGATAAATGGTTTTTAACGCAGAAATTACGGATTTGCTTCAAATTTTGCTTATAGGTTCTTTCTGATAAGGCAATTTCCTGAATAGTTTTGAGGGTTTAATGGTAAAGTATGAAGGGTAAATGACGGATTTCCATCTTACCTAGTAAAAACTAGTTTTTCCTACGGGCATATAGATAAACAAATTTGGCGTAGGAAATCTAGTTTATATAATTGGCGTTAGGATAAAATAGTTTGGCCTAGGCTAATCTACTTTGGCTCGAAATCGGGTTTGGCCGGTAAAAAACATGTGTTTCACTAGAATAAGTATAAATGTGTGTCAAGAGTAATTGCTTATAACATCAAAACAGGAATTTCACATGTCCACCCTAAAGACATAATGCATTTTACATGGGTTTTTTTTCCTGCAGACTCGTGCCAACTGAGATCAGGCTTGCATTTATTATTATTATTATTATTGCATATTCGAGCCAGGTTGGAGGTGAACATAATTTGGAATCGAACAGCGTTTTCCATTTTTTAGAAATTAATTTCTTGTCGACATATAAGCTATTCTTGTCACGGCGTCAAGTTTTTCTTTTCCGTGAAGTCGTAACCAAAAATTCGATTCAAAACGTAGCTTTAACAGTATTTTCTCAAAGGTACATCGCTTTTAAGGAAAAAATGGTTAACGCCATTCGATTATATATTTTCTGAGTGAGAATGCCTGTTAATCTTATGCCATTCCGAAAATGAATTAATTCTTGAATGTGTTAGGATGTAGCTCTTTTGGATTTGGGAAAAGTCTTAAGGACTGACAGAGAAACATATTCACAAATTTACTTTTTACTGAACAGTTTACTGAACTTTCCTATGATATGGCCAAAAAAGTATGGAATTTTTCCACCCCCATTTAAACTCCTCAGGGGTGGAAATTTAAAATATCGCTGAAACACGTATTTAATTAGCTTTTAAAAATTTTATTTTCTGCTGTTTCACGTTCTTATTTGAAAAGACTGTTGAGATGTGCCAAATGTTCTAAATTTTTCGACTCCCCCCTTTTAACCCCTTATGTTGAGATTTCTAAAATCACTGGATTATGTGTTTAATAATTTTTTTAGTAGATTTATTTTCTGGAATTTTACGCTCCTACCTTAAATGTTTGCTGAGATATGGCAATTTGTTCCAGAATTTTTTACCTCTCCCGCTTGTCCCTCTTAAGGGACATTACATTTCAAAATTTCCATCTTAGTGCATGCTTAGATCATAAGAAGTACTTTCTCTCCAATTTTCATGGTTCTAGATTCAGTAGTTTGGGATGTGCGTTGATTATCACTCTGTCAGGACAAACTATTTTATATATTTATAGCTATCTCTACTAGCATTAGATAAAATATATAATTAGATACATCATATAAGTATATTAGAAGCAATATATAGATAAATAACAAATAAATTATTAAAGCAGAGTATGTAAATTTTTAGGAGCGAATTCAAAGGGTTTTCAAATTATACTCAATTTTTTTAATAAATAAGGCAATTGCACATAGTTTTTCTGACTCCTTGAGAAAACATGCGCAAAGTACCAAACAAATAAACGAAATGCATAAGCTAAAAGTAAAATTCTGGTTCCTTTTTCATCTACCCCCCCCCCCCCATACACACACACACACACACAGCCACATCAGGCACAAAAAATGTACCAGTAAAGTTGAAATGCCTTTTTAAATTTTCAAATTGCAAGAAGTTTAAAGATCCATTTAATCATCAACTAGCTTTAAACAGTCAAAAGTTGCGCTGTTTTATCCTCCACCAAGGCTAAAATTATTTTCAAGTTTCAAATGATTAAATTTTGATTCTTATCTATACTCACACACACACACACAAAAACATCTAACCATAAAATAATAATCAAAATATTGTTATGCAGGGAGACAAAATTATTTTTACTTGTACTGTAACAAAGTTTTAAAAATATAGAATATTTTACATACATTGACATTTGAACTTCAAAAAATAAATGACCTTTCTTAGTTATTGAACCTTGAGATAATAAAAATGAAAAGCCATGTAGGTAAAAATTTCTTAAAATACTACATTATTCTTAAATAACGATGAAATAAAATTGATAAAATATAAAAAGATCTATAATACAATTTTAACTTCGTGTATAATACTAAATACATTGACTTGCAATTGCAAATTGTAAAATGGTTGGCAAAAAAGAAGGCAAATATATTGAAAGAAAAAAAAGTAGTTAAAAATGATAATAATTTCATGAAATTTAAATAACAACTAGCTTGTCATCTCCAGTTTGTAACAAAACTAGCAAATAGTTAGGGAATTGCGATGCTAACTGTTAAAAACATTTATATATATCGAATAACAGTACAATTTTACAAGTTATAAAATAATTTATCTGCCCCCTCAAAAAATAAATAAATAAATAAATAAATAAATAATAAATAATAAATAAATAAAATAATTCATTTTTAAATATGAAAACAATTCAGTTATTTACACATTTTACATATCTAAAATTTTCTGTAATAAAATAGCTAGCTTACTTCAAAAGGATTTTTTAGAGCTCCAACAATGCGAAACGGTATATGTATATGGGCTGAAATTTTATCAGCATGCTTTTGTTTATTAAGTGTGTTCCTGTAATCACTATCGAAAATATAATTACATAACCCACACTGCACTTTTTGTCTTTTACATTAGGTGGGGGCATAACTGATTAAAAAAAATTGAACTAGTAACTATATACCAAAATATTCTCCCATCAACACTTTTTAATTGAATGATTTCGTACTATGAGCCAGAATACTAACGGTTTAAACAAAGAGTTAACGCAGGCACAGTTTGTTTTGTAACTGACACATAGGGCGGGAGGTGCAACGTCCAGTCATTTAGGTGCCCAAGATTTACGTTGAAGAGAAAACAATGTTTTATCTTTCTATTTTTTAGCATTCAGTTAAAATCTCTTTAGCGGTTTTTTTTTTTTTTTTTTTTTTTTCTTAAGTAAAATTGAAATCTGTTTGCTTGGGAAATATTTCAGAGACAAAAAATTGTCAAAAATACGGGATTTCTTAATATAAGTTTTAATTCTTTCCAACGACAAACTTAAAAGCAGCGTAACAATTTGGTGTTACAACCACTGGCGGATCCAAGGGGGGGGTCATGGGGGTCATGACCCCCCCCCCTGGAGCTCTTCACAGAGTGATGCACAGTGTAAGTAAAAAGTGCTAAAACAAGAACGCAAAATAACGTCTAATCGAAAGAATTTGCGCTTTTTTCGAAACAAATTCGGGAATTTTCCGCGCCTGATCGACATAATTCACAATTTTTCCGCACCCGATCGGCGAAATTCGCGATTTTTCGATGTCTAATCGACAAAATTCACGATTTTTTTGGGTGTGATCGACGAAATTTGAGATTTTTTCCACAAATGGTCTGCAAAATTTGCGATTTTTCTTCACTTGGTTGAAAAAATTCACGATTTTCCCGGCCTAATCCACAAAATTAGCACATTTTTCCGTTCTTGTTTGATGAAATGCGAACTTTTCCGCACATGAACTTCGTCAATCAAATACGCTTTTCTTAATTGACTGACGAAATCTGTTTTTTCCCCCGCCGTAAATTGATGAAATCCGTGATTTTTTTTTTTTTTTTTTTGCGATAAACTGACGAAACTCACGATTGTTCCGCAGCCACTCAGGTTTTTTTAATTTTTCCGCGCATCATCGACAAAATTAGCGGTTTTTCCGCACCCCATCAACAAAATTCGCGAGTTTTTTGTACTCGATCGCTCGAATTCGTGTTTTTTACGAAGGCGATCGACCGTATTCGCGATATTTTCTTTCCCTATCGATGGAATTGTCAATTTTTGTTCCCCGCATCAACATAATTCGCGATTTTTTTCATTCCCGATCGACTATATTTGTGCTTTTTATAAAACTGATCGACCATATTTGGGACTTTTTCGTTCCCGATCGACAAAATTCGAAATTTTTCCGTGCCCTACCAAAAGCGATTTTTTTCTCGCGATAAACTGATAAAACTCGCTATTGTTCTGCAGCCGCTTAAAAAAATTTTCGATTTTTCCGCGCATCATCGGCAAAGTCTTCGATTTTTCCATGTCCTATCAACGAAATTAGAGACTTTTTCGTTCCGAATCGACAAAATTCGCGAGTTTTTCGTGCCCAATCTCCCGAATCGCTCTTTTTACAAAGAGAATCGACTTACATTCGCGATAATTTCTTTCCCGATTCACGAAATTGGCAATTTTTGCATTCCATATCAACTCGAAATTAACAATTTTTTTATTCCCAATCAATAAAATTCGCGATTTTCCCCTTCCCGATCGAATAAATTCGCGCTTTTTAAGAAGTGATCGAGAAAATTGGGGATTTTCCGTGCCCTATTAACGAAATTTCGATTTTTTGTACCAGATATACAAAATTCGTGATTTTTTGTGCTCGATCGACAAAATTTGCGATTTTTCAGAGACATACAGACAAAATTCGAGATTTTTCGAAGGCCGATAGACAAAACTGGCGATTTTCCAATGTCCAGTTGACGATATTATCGATTTTTCAGAGCCCGATCAACAAAATTCGCGTTGTTTTCGCGCGGTAAACAGACAAAATTGGCGACTTTCCCGCAACCTATGAACAAAATTTGCAATTTTTTCAAATATTATAAAAAAAATTAGATTTTTTTTTCCTTGCCCGATAAACGAAATCTGAGATTTTTCGCGTCCGATCGACAAAGTTCGTGATTTTTCCGTGCCTAATCGACAAAATTCACAATTTTTTTCATGCCCGATCGGCGAAATTTGCTACTTTTTATCGTAATTCCGTTTTCACAAGATTTACTGTATTTTAAAATTGTTTCATTAAATCATTTGACAAAAGTTGTGACCCCCCCCCTGGAGGTTGGGCTGGATCCGCCCTTGGTTACAACTCATTTTTCTGACTAAACAAAATGTGATAGTAATAATAAAAATATTAGAAAAATTTAATATAATTGACTGAGGAAAAAGCTAACGAAAGTATTACTTCTGAGAGAAGTAAACTCGTATAGGCTGTAAAATATCCAGATTATTTCGAGATGAAAATTCAAAGTATTTGGGTATTTTCAATTTTCATTCTGTATCATATAAATTTCTTAAACAATCTTTTAAATCAATCAAAAATTACGTAAAAAAGTAAGTATAAACAATTTCGCATTTATTATTATTGTTTTTTTTTAATAAAATAAAAAGAAAACACAAATTTAGATAGTAGGAAAAAATGAGACTATAATTATTTTCAATTAAATGTAAAATTTGAATTGAATGGAAAATATCCAGATTTTGATATGAAAAGATACCAAATATTTGTATTTCTATAAATAAATTTTCATCGTATACCACCTAAATTCCGTGATACATATTTCTAATTAAATTTAAAGTTTAGATTAAAACAATAGAAGTTTCTTCACTTCGATCAGTATATCTTAAAATTTCGAGATTAAATTAAAAACTTTCCAACAGTAAAAAAAAATTACAAGTAGATTTCGATATATCCATATCCAAGTCAAAAGACACAGAAAAAAAATCGGAATATCAAGGTTTTACTCAAATATCACTGTTATAATTAACGGTATAACTTTAACATTACTAGAAAATGTACAAGAATATTTTTTTTTCGTCATATCGAAGTTTCCGAGAACACAATATTTGACAAATCAACATTTTTCTGAATAGTTTTATCAGAAAAATAAAATCCTATATATTAACAAGTTATATTGATTAATTACTAAATTAAAGTAAATAGTAAATTAGCAGTTATTTAAATTAATTAATAATAGTTCCGGCTAAAAATAAATTTGTTTTCTTCATGCTAAATTGTTTTTTTTTTTTTTTTCTTTTCTTATTTTTCTTATCAGAAACTGCAAGCGGAAATAAATCCGACTGAGAATAAAATTTTATAGGTTTTCTTCGATCTAACTTGTTTTCTTATTTAATTAAAAACTACAAAAATATTTCTCCAATTCATAAATATTTATAGATTAATACCCCCCCCCCCTTTTTTTTTTTTTTTTTTTTTTTTTTGGCTAATTTACTTTTTTCCGATCGAACAAGAATTTTTCCGACTGACTTTTCCGTTTTTCCAATTTATAAATATTTATAGGTTAATACGTAATACTATTTTTTCCGACTAAAGATGCCTTTACCGGTGGAACAGAAAACTTCCGATTGATATTTTCGTTTTTCGTTTTTCTAATTTCTAATTTTTTTTTTTTTTTTTTTTTTTTTTTTTTTTTTTAATAGATAAATGCCATTTTTTCCGATTTAAAAATGTACAAGTATTTATAGGTTAATACGTAATACTATTTTTTCAGACTAAACATGCCTTTCCGGATTGAAACGGAAAATTTTCCGAATGATATTTTCGTTTTTCTAATTTATAAGTTTTTATAGGCTAATACCATTTTTTCCGATCGAACAAGAATTTTTCCGATTGTCTTATTCGTTTTTCCAATTTATAAATTTTTATAGGATAATACTATTTTTTCCGACTAAACATGCCTTTTCCGATGGAACGGGAAATTTTCCGAATGATACTTTCGTTTTTCCAATTTATAAGTTTTTATAGGTTAATACCATTTTTTCCGATTAAACAAGAATTTCGACTGATTTTTCCTTTTTCCAATTTGTAAGTTTTTACGTAATACTATTTTTTCCGATTAAATACGCTTTTTCGGTTGGAACGGGAAAATTTCCGAATGATTTTCCAGTTTATAAGTTTTTATAAGTTAAGAACATTTTTTCCGATCAAACAAGAATTTTTCCGACTGATTTTTCCTTTTTCCAATTTGTAAGTTTTTATAGGATAATACGTAATACTATTTTTTCCGACTAAACACGCTTTTTCGGATGGAACGGGAAAATTTCCGAATGATTTTCCAGTTTATAAGTTTTTATAAGTTAAGAACATTTTTTCCGATCAAACAAGAATTTTTCCGACTGATTTTTCTGTTTTTCCAATTTATAAGTTTTTATAGGATAATACGTTATGCTATTTTTTCCAACTAAATACGCCTTTTCCGATGGAACGGGAAATTTTCCGAATTATTTTCCAGTTTATAAGATTTTATTGGTTAATACCATTTTTTCCGACTAAACATACTTTTTCCGATAGATCTGGGAATTTTCCGACTGATTTCTCCTAGGGGGGGTGTTGCACCCCCCCAAACCCCCCCGGGATTTACGGCCCTGAAGAACACAATCAAGCAAAAGAACTTATAAATCAAAGAACACAGAAAACACTTCTCTTTATCGTTCTTTATCGGAAACTTCCGGGACAGATGTGTCAGTAAATAATATCGCATACGGATTCAATTCAATTCAATTTTGATTTATTATAGAAATTTCTACTATGAGATTAATTGAATATTGCTTTTAGATTAACGCTACACAAACACATTACTACAGGAACAAGAATATAATAATTATAACGGTTAATTTCAAAAGACCTGCTTTTGACTAGATGATTTAAATTGGCTTTTTTCTTAACAAAAATACATTAGCGTCAACATCTTCCCTATGAAAAGTTGAGTTCCCACAAATATTTTTTTCCAATTACAGAACTGGACGCCAGTATTACTCACTGACAGGATTTTTGTTGTATAATATAAACGATGCAATGTGTTTTAAAAACTAAACTCTAAGAAGCCAAAATTAACTTAAATTTCATCGCTTATTTTATTGATGGTTCCCTGTACTACAAACTGGCTTTTGTAATGGCAATATGCTATTATTCTTCACTCACACTATTTTTTACTCTTTAGTCTAAAACTACAAGTTTTATGATTTAATAGTCCAAGAGTCGAAAGCACAAAACCCCAAGTCATCGAGCATAAGAAAAATCCTTTATTTTTATGCGAGAGTAGTAATAGGGGAATCTAATCATCCATGCCTGCCGGAAGTGAAGTGGTGCATAAGCCAAAAATTGATACCACTAGTGGTTCACTTACGTTTAACATAGTGTTCGCCGTACAATGAAAAGTATGAAAACATGGAAAATTAGGTGCAGGAAAACATAATGCTAAGTCTACGAGTCAACCACTCTCGCTACCACTAGTAGTATTAATCTTTGACTTATGCACCACTTCGCTTCCGGCAGACATGGATGATTAGATTCCCCAATTACTACTCTTCCGTAAAATAAAGGAATTTTTCTTGTGCTCGGTGACTTAGGGTTTTGTGCGGTCGGCTCTTGGACTATAAGCAGAGCACAGAAAAGAGTTTCGTCACCCCCATGAATATCACTTTAAAAAGTTTGGAGATGCACTACAGCGTATCGTATAATAACCTCACGAAGAGAGTAAACTAAAAATTTCTACGATAATATGAAGAAGAATTACCGCATTAAAGTTCCCACCCAAAATACATGTACTGTTCTGAACCATGAAGTATGACAAAATAGAATGCGTCAAAATACTTTAAGATATAAAAAAAATTAACAATAAAAGGGAGGAGGGGAGGCATCATCATGCCAAAAGATAATATGAATTACTCGTGCGTAGATAACGCAGTCACGCGTGAGTACGATTCTTGTAGTTAGTGGTCATTGTTAAAAGCTATGATATGTTTGATGGAGATTAAACATAGACTTCATTGGCTGGAACGAAAAAGAGCGCCAAGTAGTATTTTATTTTTCTCATGAGACATTGCGAGTATGAATTTAAAAGATGGCACGCAATTCGTAAAACAAGAAAAGAATTCAAGCGCATAAAAGGGGCTTAGGTCGGCTCATATCTTTTGCACTGAAGACTTTGGGAAAATTAATTCATTTTTATGCTGCTTGTGATTGTATGATGTAAATAATACTTTAAAAAATGACCAGATTAACTCACAGAAAAACTTATTTCGGAAACTACCTATGAAAATGCCACACATATTTGCATAGTACACATAGCTTTGTGATATAAATGTAATTTTGCTGTTTTGTTTGTATAAAATATAATAATAATGATTAACAAGTTGGAAATTGCACGTGAAGCGTAGCAAATTAGGTGCGTTCGTACGATAACGAAGTTTTAAAAATATTACTTTCATATGTCAATCTCATAAAATTGTAAATAGTGAATTACAATTAAAACGCTCATCAAACAATGCTCTTCCTATACCATTATATAATGTAATACTTTTGTGTGGCCTTGTAAATCAATAACAAATGTTCTTTGCACCACAAATTATGTATGATGTATATTATAATATGTACTTTATAGTTGCATATAAATTTTATTAAGTTCGTATGAGTGTAACACGATTAAAATGCATTTGAAACATTTTTCCCATTGACCGTAATGTAACGGAATACTTTTGAGTGTCCCTATAATTGATCTATAAATCCGATTTTCATAAAATTTGAAATAACTCGACAAAATTATGTAATAATTATGTAGTTTAAATTTCAAACGTATAGAATATATTTGAAACTTTTTCCTAATTGACCATAATGTAACTGAATACTTTTGATTGCGCCTGTAATTGATCTATGCACACGATTATCAAAATATTTGAAATAACTCGACAGAATTATGTAATAATTGCGTATTATAAATTTCAAACGATTAAAATGCATTTGAAACTTTTTTCCCCATTGACCGTAATGTAATGGAATACTTTTGATTGCCCCTGTAATTGATCTATGCATCCGATTTTCATATAATTTGAAATAATTCGACAAAATTATGTAATAATTATGTATTTTAAATTTCAAACGTATAGAATATATTTGAAACTTTTTCCTAATTGACCATAATGTAATTGAATACTTTTGATTGCCCCTGTAATTGATCTATGCACACGACTATCAAAATATTTGAAATAACTCGACAGAATTATGTAATAATTGCGTATTTTAAATTTCAAACGATTAAAATGCATTTGAAACTTTTTTCCCCATTGACCGTAATGTAATGGAATACTTTTGATTGCCCCTGTAATTGATCTATGCATCCGATTTTCATAAAATTTGAAATGACTCGACAAAATTATGTAATAATTATGTATTTTAAATTTCAAACGATTCGGTTGGGTAGTTTTTACGTTGTTATATGCGGACGGACAGACGGACGGACAGACGGACGGACAGACGGACGGACTGAACGACAACTATAGGTGCTACGTATTATATAATTACGAACGCACCTAAAAACGTTAATGTGAGTGGGAGTTCGATGATATTCAGAGGATGACAGGAGCACCTGTTCTTGAAGTTAAATCTGAACAACATTTTTCAATCTTAGTTTATTGGATTGCGAAAAAAAAGTTGGAGTTATAGTAATCGATGGATCATTACTTCCACAAATTAGAGTGTTAATCGAAATAAATTGTTGCATTTTTAGCGATTAATCTTTTTTAAGGGAGTTTTTTTTTTTTTTTTTTTTTTTTTAAATCTTGATAGTTACAACTCTGAAGAGATCATCTTTACATGGATTTTTTCTACTATACATCTGAAGAGTGAGAAGCGTAAATTGGTACCGGTGGGATTTGAATTATGAATCTCATAATCAGAAGGCGAGAACGTTAGCGTCGAGCATAAGGCCGAGCCAGTTACTCAAAGCTAGTAACTCGCTTTATGCAGATCAAGTGAAATGAGGTCGCCACACGCTTCATCTCCAGTGACAAAAACGTACTGCTGACGTCTGACGAGCGATATGCACTCATGAATGATGCTGCCGTATGCCTGTGGCATAGCTACATTTTTTTTTGCGCCAGGGGCAGGAAGGAATTTACCCCCCCCCCCCCCCCCACACACACACACGTAAAAAAAAAAAAAAAAAAAAAAAACATTATTTTATTTTAAGACGGAAAAAAAAGTTAATTTTGGCTTGTACCGGCAAGAAGAGACAATCCATTCTTCCTTGTTTTTAGGCTCAGTTTGTTTACTCCAACACACGAAACAAAAATGTGTGGGAATCGATTATAGAACATTTCTAGGTTACATCAATACTGAATTTTTATGGGAATTTTAAAAACTTAGCGGAGCATTCATGGATATTTCTGCTGTCCTAAACATATCGGAATAGCAACATTAAAAATAAATTTTTAAAAATCCACCTTTGCTAAAATTCTTAAAATCTGCCCGATTGCAGAAAAAACCTTTTATTTCAAAACAGCAGCCACTTTAGAATTTTAAATTGCTATTGTTCATTTATTTTCGATAGAGAAGAAAGCAAAAAATATTTTTGAATCCTTCTATGAAGACTTAACGATTATGCAAGTAAATTATAATTTTTTACATCTTTTAAATTAATTTGAAATTTTTAAGAGATCGTCACTTTGAAACCAGATGGTGGATCAAAATGTCGAAAGAATTTGATCGAGATCTTAATAGTAAACCCTTAACATAGGCTCGCTCAGTGACATTAGTCTTCAACATCTAAAATAAAAATTCTTTTGACTAACTGACATCAGCAACTAAATATAATTTTTATAAATGGTGTGTACAATGTTGCCACTTCAGCCAATTTTAATCGACTGGTATCATCTAGCTGCTCATTTAAAAAATAATGCGAGTTGGAAAATCTGTCCCGGTCTCCCCTACTTTTTTTACCGTAAACATATAAAGGAAAGCTCTAAAGTTCATTTAGACATAGGCGTAGGAACCAGGGGAGCTGGGGGAGCTGTGGCTCCCCCTGGGATATTACGGACGGGCTCAGCTCCCTCGGGAGAAATTAAAAAATAAACTTTACTTTTTCTAGAAAATTCACGAGGAAAGTACGAGTGTCTTCAAACAAAATATAGTTTTAATAAGATAAGAGTAGACAAGCTATCCTTCTGCTCCAGCACAACTCGAACAATAAGAAAAATTGAGTTTTTAGCGAAGCACTGGACCTTTTGCCAATAAATAAAAAAACCCGATTTATTCAAAAAACTTTTGATTCTCTCTTACAGATCGAATTCATATTCACGAATACAGCTTCAACCGCGTCAGAAGATCTCAAACAAAAGCTTAGAATACATGTTGATAATTTTGATTTGACAAATCTTTCTGCATAATTGACACTTCTACCAATACTAGTCCCGAACGGAACTGACAGAAATATGTTGTCGATCACAATTAAAATAATGTCGTCACAGGAATAAGTAAACACATTATTTTATCAAGTTTACCATTTGGCAGAATTTATTTTGGTTATTCCGATTTCATTAGTGACAGCTGAGAGCTTTCAATGCTCTTCCTCAAACAGACACACCGCCGAACAACAATGGATCAATATGGACTCAATCCCTTGATGCTATTGCATATTTATATAGAAGAAGTCTTTAAAATTGATTTGGAAGAGATTGTAAAGAATTTGTAAGCCAAACAACAGAAAAAAACTTTAACTTTTGATAAATGGGAGTGGTAGAAGTCTGAAATTTGAATATTTCATTCGGGATCGTCAATAAATTAAGTGTCATCAAATATATTGAATAAAAATTATTTAACTGGATTAAAAAATTGGCGATCTTTTGATATACTTGTATTTTAATTCTTGTTTGTGAAAAGTGCAACACAAGAAACCCTCCGAAATGAATAAATTATGAATGAAATAATCCTCACCACTAGCTTTTAACAATGTGCTCCGCAGGGGCGTGCGAAGAGAAAACTGCGCCTTGGACAAAGTTTCAATTTGTCGCCCCTTTCTCTCAACTTTTTCTTCTGACAGGTCAAAAAATGGCGTGAGTAGTATAAATTTGGCGCCTTTTAAAATTCCAAATCCGCGGCGACCGCTCTATTCCCCCCCCCCCCTACTTTCGCACGGCGCTGATTCTCCGGCTCCCCCTGTTTTTTCAAAGTTCCTACGCCACTGCATTTAGAAGGTTAAAATTTTAAGTAAGCCCAGTTTCTGCAACATTGTACAAATCACGTTTAATATGTGACCTTGCTTAATAGTCATCGAGCATCGAGCACAAGAAAATATCCTTCATTTTATGGAAGAATAGTAATATAGGAATCTAATGAGCCATGTCTGCCGGAAGCGAAGTGCTGCATAAGCCAGAAATTAATATCACTAATGGTTGACTCGTAGGATTAGCATTATGTTTTCCTGCACCCAGTTTTCCATGTTTTCCTACTTTTGATTATACGGCAAACACAATGCTAAACGTATAAATGAACCACTAGTGGTATCAATTTTTGACTTATGCACCACTTCGTTTCCGGCAGACATGGATCATTGGATTCCTCTATTACTAACTCTTCCATAAAATGAAGGATTTTTTTTTTGTACTTGATGACTTAGAATTTTGTGCGGTCGGCTCTTCGACTATAATAAGCGACTTTTATCCACTTTCTTAAAACGCGTCTTAACTGTGTTCCGCTTGATTTAAGGGGGCTGGTCACTCAGCTTCTTATATTTTCCCTCTGTAATGTCTATGGCTGTTTGATGCATTAAAATATTTCCACGCGAAATTAATATTTTTAACTTCTATTTTTTTATATACACTTCTTAAAAGATGTCTCTGTTTTTAAAAGCTATTTTAAAATCTATACATAACTTTATATGAAGTGTTAAAATTTTACAGTTCGTCAGTTTTTAACACATAAGATATTAAATACAACGTAGGTTTTAGAAATATTTTGAGAATAAGAAATACAGAAACATCCTTTAACCCTTTGGGTACGAGCGACCACGTATACGTGCCACAAATACGCTTAAGAATCAGTGTTTATCGGCATCAGTAAAATTATACCTTAAGTTTTTCCTTATTTAATCGGAGCATTTTCTCGATTTAATAACACACAAATTTCTGTTCTTTAAAAGCGGTGACAAAACATTAAAAATTTCGTAAAAGGCTTCCGTCGCGAAGTGGTTAAGAGGAGTATACAGGAAAAATAAATAAATATAAATATTAATTTCCTCAAGAGATTTTTTAAATATACGATTGCATCAAACGCCCATAGACTTAACATTATGTAGGAGATTCCGAAGCTGAGTGACCAGCCCCCTTAGAATTCCGAAGCTCAGTAACCAGACCCCTTAGGTTCTTTTGGAGAAACCGACCAGAGAAGCGGATGAAGCTTGCTAACCTTTATGTGAAATTCATGCTATATGATGTCTTAGCATTTTTTCCCCTTTGAAACATTACTTTGTCTTTGATTAACTAGTTATTACTTAGAAATTTTTCATTCAATCTATAAAGGTTGTTACTTCTCAAATGAAATGCAATTTCCACGTAAACCAAATGACGGAAACGGAAAACAGATAAATCTCCGTTTTATCTGAAAACAATTACTATGCAGGGGAAAAAACGTAATGCATTAAGCCATATTTTCTAATAATATTTTTGTATTCACGTAAAGTTTCGTTTAAAGCTTTTACTTACCCATCATACGTAGTATAGGGTAAGCCTTGCAATCGTTTTGAAAATCGAAAAATTTTTTTTGACGGATTTACACGTTTCAGATAGTGGAGATTCCGAAAAACACATTTTTAGAGGGGGGTGGGGGGTGGGTTGCCATCCGTCTGTCTGTAAACGCTGTATCTCACGAACAAATTGAGATAAAGACTTGAAATTTTGTATGTACTTAGTATGTAAGAATGGAACGAAGCATATTTAATATCAGTAACCCCGATTATCCGGAACAATTTGTTTCGGACTCTCGAAAAATTCATTCTGATGAAAGGTACATAAAAATTTTAGAAATTTTTTATTTTAAGCAGTGTACATAAAAGGCAATAAAATAACACAAATTTTGCATGAAGAACGAAGTCGATCGGATTATTAGTTGCCGAGATATTTGTAATCCTGTTTTCCACATTCTTCGATTTTTCATCACCCTGTATTTCATTCAAATTTCAATTCAGAGATATATTTTAATTGGAAATGAGACGCTTAATCCGACGCAGTAAACTGCTGGATAATATGATTATTATTTTTGGAGTTATAAGGATGTTTCTTTTACGCAGTTCGGTACTACTTGAGTAGTTTGGCATTTTATATAAATTGTCGAAATTGGTTCATCAGCAATTCATTAATACAGCATTACTATGTGCATAACAATATTTAAATATACGTTTAAATTTTGTTTTGGAATTGCAATGCATTGTATAAATAGTTTTTACATGTTTTATTTCCATATATTATATTATTCATATCCCTGATGGTAAGTATTACGGTGGCTCTCAACGACTACTTTTTTTTTTTTTTTTTTTTTTTTTTTTTTGTACTTCTAGGTTATCCCGTCGACCAAAAAATTATCGCCAAACTATAAGATTAAGTGCCAATAATGGATGATCGTGAATGTCACATTCAATGACATTAAATGCGATTCACGTGTTTAAAAAGTCATTAAGAGATTTTTATTTCGACTTTTTATTAATATTTTTATTAATATTCTACTAATTACAGTAGAGTCTCTCTATAGCGAAACTCCATACATCGAATTTCTCTATATAACGAATTTTTAGTAGGAACGGTCCCTTTTTCGCACGATTACATTAAAAACAGTCTCTATATAGCGTAATACCTATCTCCATATAACGAATTTTTTCATAAATTGGTCTTAATTTATTCAGTTTTAAAAAGCTTCGAAATCATATGGAATGAATTTTTTATCACTTACTTTTGATTTATCGTCAGTGCTCAGTTTTTTTTTTTTTTTATAATATATATTACTTCTCTCCCTGTTCTTTAAATCCAACGAATTCATCCCACGCCCCACACACCTTTCCACATCTTTCACAAAATAGTATCAATTGGATTGATAGACATGTGAGAGTGGAATCAATGAGAGGTCTTCAAATGGTGGGAAATGTTACTACAATTTTTCATTCCTTGCTAAAATTTGAGCTTTTTTTTTTTTTTTTTTTTTTTTTTTTTGAGAGCGTAACAATTTTAAAATCAAAACAACAAAAATTACAGATTTCTTCGTCTAAAATTAATGCAAGTTTTCCTTATTTGATTTTCATTAAGCTTTCAAATAAATGTCTGTTCTTTTTATATTAACAGCTTAAATAATTAAGAAATAAAATGTTAGGTTAATTTTTACTGTTAAACATTTCAAATACTCAATTCAAAAGATGAAAAATAATATTTGTTCAAATTTTACACATTAAATACGATTTTTAACATGATTCTCTATACATCGATTTTCCCTATATAACGAATTTTTTACTGGAACGGTGGATTTCGTTATATAGAGACTCGACTGTATTTGTTTTTTCGTTATTTAAAATAAAAATTATGTCAACATGTATAATTTGGCCATTAGTTTGGCGATTTGTATAATTTGGCCAAATTGGTCGACGGGGTAACCTAGAAGTACCCTTTTTTTTTAAATTATTTAAATGAAAGATTTTTTTTAAAAAATATGAATTAATTAGTAAATGAATGATAAAATTTGACTTTCGTGGGCTCAGCCAGGTGTTTTCGTCGAGAAACCCAGAGCAGAATTTCTCTGGTGATATTACACGTAAAAAAGTCGCGTCAATTTATTTGTAAGTATAGTATAACACTGTAAAAAATCAATAGGCCAGATTGCAACACAACGTGCGGGTGAAAAAAAAATCGCCATCAATTTGTGTCGTAAATTTTAAGTATGCTGTAAATAAACGCGTGCTTGAATTTTCAAGAAAGATTATGTAATTTTACTACATAGTGTATTATAAATTTCAAGTGTGTTGTAAATGAATGTGTGCTTGAATTTTAACGCTGGGAATATAATTTTACAACACAACGTGTGGTAAATTTCAAGAGTGCTGTAAATGAATGCGTGCTTGAATTTTAAAGTATGATGATGTAGTTTTACAACACAATATGTTGTAAATTTCAAGAGTGCTGTAAATGAATGTGTGCTTGAATTTTCAAGTACGAGATGTAATTTTACAACACAGTGTGGTGTAATTTTCAAGTATAGCATAAATGAAAACGTGCTTGAATTTTCAAGTACAGGGATGTAACTTTACACCAAATTGCGTTGTAAACGTTAAGTTTGTTGTAAATGGAAGCGTGCTTGAAAATTCACGCACGGAAATGGAAATTTAGAAAATAGTATGTTGTAAACGAATATGTGCTTGAATTTTCAAGCACGATAATGTAATTTTACAGCATTGTCTTTTAATTTTCAAATTTTGTTTTAAATGAATGGAATTTTCCAGCACAGCGATGTAATTTTTCAGCATTATATGTATGGATTGCAATTCATGTTCATGGCATTTCATTTAAAGGTGAAAATGAAATATTGTAGTATTTAAGTAACAAAACTAATGATAATTATCACATATTATTTTAATATGTGAACTAAATATCGATTTAATATCATTAGCAAGTGATACGTACTTTGGAAGAATAATACTTTCATCTTACTAAAAGAACTTATTTAATACGGACACATTATTTACAGCAGACGATCACAGATACACACAATCGGCATAGAACACAATTGCCGCTTACATAAAACATTCTATTTACATTTTTACTTAAGTTGCGGTTACAGTTAAATACACCACATCTCCTCCCTTCCTAAACTATCACTACAAGTCCAATCGCTGAGGAGGTCTCCGGATTCTAGTAGATCGGCGAACTGGTTGTGGTGTTGGAGTTGAACCGTGGACACTGAGTGGAGCATGCTCTGATGTAGTAACTGAGACTGGCGTTGCATCAGTCGTCTCCGCCTCCACACTAGTAGGTGATTGTGGTAACACAGCACTAGTTGTCGGAACATCAGCATTTTGCACAGGAATGGCAGGTTTTGAAAAGGATCGTCGGAGCTCGCTTTCTTTTTCCTCTATGTCTCCTCCATCCCGTATTTGATCGACATGTCTACGCCACAATTGGCCATTTACATCGACAGTGTAATGTAGCTGTCCTCTTTTCTAACGACTTTTCCAAACCTCCATCTCTTGTCGCCTTGTCGGTAATTTCGTACAGCGACATTGTCGCCAATTTGGAATCCTCTATCCGAGAATTCATAAGTTCCTTTACGAACTTTTTCTTCCACTCTGCGTTTAAGATCAGGACGCAGCAGATCGATTCTCGTTCGAATCTCTCTCTTCAACATAAGCATGGCTGGACTATGAAGTGTCGTGAGGTTCGGAGCTTTTCTGTATTGCATAAGGAACGTACTTAATTTTTGTTGTATTGTGCCACTATAATTTTGCATTGCTCTTAGAGATTGTTTGACTGTAAAGACGTATCTTTCGGCCTGCCCATTGCTAGATGGTTTAAATGGCGCAGTGGTCTTGTGTTTGATGCCGTTATTACGCATAAACATCTCAAAATCAAATGATGTAAACTGTGGACCGTTGTCACTTACCAGCATGAGTGGCAATCCAAATCGAGCGAAACAATCTCTTAAGCATTCGATGGTTTTGGTTGCTGTGGTGGATTTCATTGGATAAGCTTCCAACCATTTGGAATGTGCATCTACTATAATCAGGAACATATATTCAAAGATAGGTCCAGCAAAATCTATGTGAATACGTTGCCACGGTGCACTAGGATACTCCCAGCAATGCACCTTTACTCTCTGTGGGTCGGTTTTGTACCGAGCACAGTCTACACAATTCTTTGAGCAATTTTCTATATCCTTATCGATGTTCTTCCAATAAACATACGATCTAGCGATAGCTTTCATCTTAACAGCACCCAGATGACCATGATGTAACTCTTCAAGCACCTGAGCCTGATACTTTTTGGGAACGCATACACGCTGGCCTAACATGACACAACCATCTTGTAGACTATATTCTGCTTCTCTCCTTCTTAATATTCCTCCATTCTGTAAAACATTAAGCAATGGGGCGAGGTCTGCATCTAACAGAGTTTCTTTTGATAAGTCTCTAGCTGTGACAGGAAGAGTTTCGATTTGTGCTAACTGAAATAGATCAATTTCATCTTTAACGTCTAGCTGTTCAGAGGTGTACGGCAGCCTAGACAGAAAGTCAGCGTTACCATGTTGTTTTGTATTACGATACTTAATGTCAAACTGGAAAGATTGTAATACTAAAGAATAATGTAATAATCTTGTAGCTGCCAGAACTGGAAGACCTTTCTTCCATCCGAAGATGGCTACTAAAGGTTGGTGGTCAGTTAATAATGTAAATCGTCTCCCTTTTAGGTAAAGATAAAATTTCTTGACACCCCACACAATTGCTAGTGCTTCTTTATCAATCTGAGAGTATTTTTGCTCAGTTTTTGTGAGGGTTCTGGAGGCGAAAGCTATTGGTCTTTCCGTTCCATCTGGTAAAGAGTGGGAAAGAACCGCCCCTACTCCTACAGGAGATGCGTCAGTTGCCAATATCAATGGCAGTGATGGATCATAATGCATTATGACACGCGGAGAACAAATTTCATTTTTAATTTTTTCAAAAGCTTCCTGACAATCCTTTGACCAAACCCATTTCACACCTTTCTGTGTCAGTTTATACAAAAGATTCGCTATTGTAGCCAAATTAGGACAAAATTTTCCATAAAAGTTAACAAGCCCTAAAAAACTTTGTACTTCCTGTACGTTAGTGGGTCTAGGAGCTTTTGAAATCGCAGAAATTTTCTCATCAGTCTTATGTATACCGTTTGCATCAATTTTGTGCCCTAAAAATTGAATTTCTTTTTGAAAAAATTTACTCTTATCTAAATTTAATTTCAGCCCATGGTCTTTACATTTCTGAAAAAAATTTCTTAAGGCCTCTAAGTGTAATTTATCATCTGATCCAGTCACTCTAACATCGTCCATAAAAACTTTGATTCCTTCCATCCCTTGGAAAAGACCATCAATATATCTTTGCCAAATTGCTGGAGCAGAATTTAAACCATACATAAGTCTTTTACATACATATAATCCCTTATGTGTATTTATCGTTAAGATCTTTTGACTATCTGGATGTACTTTCATTTGTAAATATGCATGTTTAAAATCGATTTTTGAAAAATGTTTACCCCCATTTAAGCTTGAAAAAATTTCCTCTAATTTTGGTAAAGGATGTTGTTGTACCATAATATTTTGGTTTACGGTAACAGAATAATCTGCACATAGGCGTATAGACCCATCTGTTTTTACAACCGGGACAACTGGTGTTGCCCAATCAGAGGTCTCTACTCTCTCTATGATGCCTTCCTTTTCAAGCCTATCAATTTCTTGTTCAATCCTGTCTTTTAAAGAAAAGGGTACAGGTCTAGCTCTACAAAATTTTGGCACTGCATCAGGTTTAAGTTCCAACTTTACTTCATAATTATTAATTTCCCCTAACTTATCGTCAAAAAGCTCTTTATACTCTTCTAACAATTTACTCAAATTATAGTCATAGGATGTTCTTACAGCTTTTATAGAATTCCAGTCCAAATTTATACTATATAGCCATTCGCGGCCAAAAATTGTATCCAAATTTTCCTTAACAATATACAAATTTAATTTAAATTTTTGATTTTTGTATTTAACATCAACAGTAACAAAACCCAAAGGTACAATTATTTCACCTTTGTATGTTTTAAAAACTACTTTTGTGGGTTGAATTCTTTTTTTTCGAAATCTCACGAAATTTTTTTATGCTCATTACCGAGACGGCCCCTCCAGTATCAAGTTCCATACTCACAGGTTTATTTTCAATATTTACTGTTAACATAATTGGAGGTTTTCTTTCCTCCTCCTCTTTCAGCGAGTTCAAATCAAAAGAATACATTGGGATAACATTTTCACTAGAATACTGGGTATCTACCTGCTTTTGTTTTACCGTGTTCCCTTTTAACCCTTTTTTCGCTGCAAAACAAGCTTTTCGAATGTGCCCGATTTTTTGACAAAAATGACACTTAGCTAATTTAAATCTGCAGGAATGTTTATCGTGATCCGTTGCTGTACACCGTGTACAGCTCGTTTTTACTTTCTTTCCCGAAAGATTTTGTCTTCCAAAGTTTTTCTTTTGCGAAACAAATTTTGACTGCTCATTATTTTTAATCACGCTTAATTCTTTAATTTCTAAAGATTTAACCATTATCTCATTTGCCCCTTTCATAGCTTTCTCCATAGCTAAAGCAATTTTCAAGGTATTCTCAATATCTATATCATCTTCCTCAAAAAGTCTATCTAATATTGCTCTATCCCTTAGCCCGCTTACGAAAACATCCCGTAACATCGTGTTCAACATTTCTTGTTTATATTGACAAGGAATTGCCAAGGAGCGAAGTTCAGCCATAAAAGCACTGACACTTTCTCCCTCCCGTTGCTTACGATTAAGAAACACATGCCTACTAGGAATTATAAGAGGCGTCGGAGTGAGATGAGCTTTTAAAGTATTTTTTAGAATAAGGTAATCTTTATCGGAAGGATTGTCAGGAGCTAGCAGGTTTTTCAACAAATTATATAATTTTGCTGACAAACTAGAAATAAAAACTTTCCCACGTTTGCCATCCGGAACATTTTGAATATCCATGAAAGCTTCGAAGCGTTCTAAAAAAGAATCAAAAGCTTCATTCATTTCATCAAATTTTTCAAATTGAACTGAAACTTTAGCTTCTTGCGTTTTCGGATCGGCAAAAGTGGCTAATTTCTCTAATAAAATTTTATTTTGTTCTATTAAACTTTGAACCAACTGCTCCATTTTAAATCTTCTTTAAAGATAAATACAAAAAGAATTTTTACCTTGGCAGTCTTCGGCATCTAATGTGCGTGAATCCGATACTTTTTCATTCCATACATCGTCGCCAGATATCACATATTATTTTAATATGTGAACTAAATATCGATTTAATATCATTAGCAAGTGATACGTACTTTGGAAGAATAACGCGCGTATTCAGAGCAAACGTCCGCAAACTTACGAAAGCTGTTCTGCAAACGGGGGGGTTTACGGAAGAGAAGGGGAAAGAATACGAAGACGCTATTCTTGCCAAACATCTTTTACCTTCCGCAAATGATGACGTCGCGTACGATTGTAGAATAAGGGAATCGATGTTTAATCGAATGTTAGCATGTTTTAACCAATGAAAAGACGTCAATTTTTAAAGGGACAAAATATAATGTTTTGAATTCATACACTCTATGCTGTCTTATCAGTGACTCATCATCTGTCTTTTAGAACCCAGACTAGCTGACCAGATGAAGAATTTTTTTTTTTTTTTTTTTTTTTAAATATTAAATTTAAAAATAGTTAAATTCTAAGCATTATTTAAATAACAAGCTCATATTGCATATTAATATTTTAATTGTTCTAGGATATTCCCACCGGAGCAATGAGTTCCTTCACCGAAGATTTGAGATTTTATGTTTTTAATGGTAAAAAAAATGCACCTCCCCCTCTGGAGCTACATATATCCCTCCTGGAGAAAAATGTCTAGAACATTGACTTAGCTGATATGTTGAAGAAGAATATTTCATTTAAATGTATTTAAAAATATTTAAAATCCAAGAATTATTTAAATAACAAGCTCATATTGCATATTAATATTTTAATTGCCCTAGGACATCCCCCCCCCGGAGCAACGAGTTTCCCCGCGGAAGATTTGGGATTTTGTTTGCAATGACAAAAAAGGGTATTTCCCCTAACCCCCCCCCCCCTCCCCCTTCAGAGCCACAGATATCCCTCCTGGAAAAGAACGTCTAGAATTCAGATTTATCTAATCAGTTGACGATGAAATATTCTTTTAAATGTTAGATTGAAAAATATTTAAAATTCGTGGAATAGTTTAATAACAGTCTCATTTTGCATATTAATATTTTTATTTCTCTAGCCCACTCCCTTTAATGTATCATCTATTTTCCTATCAACAAAAAATACAATAATGTAAAATTATGGAACGGTGGTAACATTTTACTTTCAAGTATAGGCATTTCTATGATGATATTTTTTCACAGAATTAAATACATTAAAAAAGAAATAACAGATTAATACATTAGTAATAATATATTAGTATATTGTAACTTCCAAAAAAGCAATCAGATACAGTATTGATTTCAGGCGATGGCACCCCCCCTTCCTCCGGAAGATTTGAGTTTTTGTATCCTTAATGATAAAGAAGTGCATTTCCCTCCAGAATAGGGGTAACCAAGGGCGGACATTTCCCCCGGAAAATTTGAGATTTTGTGTTTTCAATGGTAAAAAAGTGCAATCACCCCCCCCCCCCCCCACACACACACACACACAACCAGTTAGAGAAAAGTGCTCAGAACCAGGGCCTGATTATCAACGGGGCACTCTCCCACCAGAAAAAGTAAATAGAAAATTTTTCCTTACTCATGATAGTAATTTTGACTGAAAAGGGCGTTTAAACAAGGCGAAAATTTCTATATAATTTTACTGGGGAGAGAGTGCCCCGTTAGTAATCAGGCTCTGCTCAGAACTCGGGAAAAAAAAAAAATTAATTTCATTTGTAATAGTTTATTGTCATTTTCCATCTTTGTGTTTATTTATATTTTCTTTTTCTGATGATGATTGAGTAAATTCAATCGAAACATGTAAAAATTATTAAGATCTTTTAATGTTTTTATTAGTATTTAACGTCCTTTATAGCAATTAAATATTTTAATGCATATTTTTGAAATAATAGTTTATGGTTTATTTTTTTCTTACCTAAAATAGTTCAGATTTATTTCTAACCTGGTTAGTGTTTATTTTTTCGATTTTGGCTGCAGAATTTTTCTTTTATATACATATATATACACAGATACTTTCATTTTTACAAATTTGTAAAGGGCTTAGATGTAATATTAGCCTGTGAGTTTCTTTGTGTATCATATATATATACATAAAATATGCACCTTTGTATAAAACGACAAACAAAATCTTTATTTGGCGCTCTCCTTTGTCTTTCGTACTGGCGCCCAGGGCATATGCCCTTCTACACCCCCCCCCCCTTCTTAATTTCGGCCCTGATAGTAAGAATAAATTAATACATTGGAACTTCGAAAATCACATTCAGGCGCAACGTTGTAAAATGCCTTAAAACGGTTCTGAATACAGAATGCACGAATACCACACACGCTAAATAAGCATATACTTTGAAAAAAAAAAAAACGAAAAAAGAAAAAAAGATACTTTTTTGAGTTTATGACGGCCAATTACCTACACTTGGGATAGAGACCCTAAAGGGGGGGGGGGTATGCCCTCCATGGGAGTTATTCTAAGAGAACTTAACCCGTATTTACGAAAGGAAATCCAAGGTTCGAAGAAAAACACGAAAAACTCCGAACGGTGAGGCCGACGGCCGCGATTGGATTCAAACCCGTCACCTGCCGTCTACCAGTTTCGGAGGCAGAACCTCTCGGCCACTGGTGGAGCCAAAAAAAAAAAAAAAACATATGAATTATACACAAGGTCCCACATAAGTAATTAATATAGGTGTCATAATAGCTGGAGTTTTAAAGTACATGTGGATACATATATGGTATTGCCAATTTTATATATTTGTATTTTATAGTTCCTATGAATTTTTGTATTATATTTCCCTATGTATCTAAGAAGAGTTAAAACTTGATTAGATACCTTATGGGGGGGGGGGGGAATGCTAAGATAATGTTAATATGTAATCTTTAAAAATCAACGAAAAAAAAAAAAAAAACTACAATATTTAGAGAAATTTTATCTTGTACTTATTTCAAAGCTTCATAATAGCACCTTCTTCAATGCCGAAAAATGACAGATAAAAATGGATAGATAGATAAATAGACAGATAGATAGCTCATTTGTAAAGTTTTGAAACAGGTGAATGTTAAATTTATTTTATTACTTGTTCTTTTCATTCAGCTGATTTACAACAGACTATTTTTATAATTAACTGTCTTATAAAAGTTTTTTTAATGCTAATTATTATTGCTTTTTTAAATTGGATTTTATAACAAGAATAATGTAGGCTCAATCCCAAACATCATCTATACACAATTATACTTTTTCACAAGACACCTCCCCCCCCCCCCCCCCACACACACACACACATCACTACCATCCAATTTAAATCAATTTAATATTTTTCACAATTTTTAACTGTGCTATCTACGAATTTTTATAACATAATATTTTTATAATTACTGAAAATTAAAAATATATTTTCAGTAATTATTGAGACTTATTTTTATTTGTTACACAATTTCATTTTATGTTACTTCTAATGATTTGATATAAATGAAGAGGAACACTTAAAGATGTTCTTTTGTGCTATGCGTAGAGTTTTTAAACATTAAATTTCACGATAACATATTTATCAATGCCTTTTTCAATATATTTAGCAATCTTGAAGAGCTCAGAACTTTAAGCAAGCTGTTTATGCTAAAGAACAAGTTTGAAAACATTTTTCAAACTCTTAAAAAATACTTAATTTGCTTTGACAAAATTTATATTATTTTTAGAGAAATAATTTCATGGAGGAATGAATACATTTAAGAAATGTATTATGTAGCAGGATATAAAAAAAAAGGGTGCCAAAAAGTACTACAGAAATAAGTACTAATTAAAATGTTGATGTTATTCAATCCAAAATGTTGAAGTCACTTTACATAAAACCTTAAATTTGTTAATAAATATTAAATAATAACTTTCAGATAATTAGATTTTTTTTCAGCCTGAAAATAATACAGATTTTTGTTATCTGCAACCTGCCTAGTATTTATTATCTTTACTATTATTATTATTTTATCTTAGATCTAATATAAAGAGATTTATTTACACTCCCCGACCCCCCTTAAACCAAATAATTTTTAATATATGACCTAAATGAATTTAAAACTTTCACATAAACAATATTCAATTATACATATATTCAACCAGTCACAATGTGAAATGTTTTCAGCGTATTATTATTATTAACATGTTGTATTATTAAAAAAAAAAAAAAAAACAAGATAAGATATCTATAAACTTTAAAATATAATTTCAAGAATTATGATTTATTGATTTTTTAATAATTCATGTTATGTAATCAGATATATTTTTACTTTTTCTTCTTGCGCAGATAAGCTTTTAAAAATAAAATCTCTATAAGAAACAATGTTAATTAATAAAAGTAACTTTTCAAATTATTTCTTTTCAAAATTTATTTATGTGTGCATTTAATATTTATTTCAAAGTAAACATCAGATAGCGAAAAAATTAATACGTTACATGCTATCGAAAATCAACAATGTGAATCGTAGAAATTCTCTAGTTGCTTACTTGCAGAATAAATAAATAAATAAATATTTTTTTTAAATACAGCAATTTATGTGCCAGATTTATTTTTTATTATTATTATGCATTATAAAATCTAATTATTGGAGATTAATAGCGAAAATACAAAAACTTTATTATTAAATTTTGAGCTATAAATATGAATTTGATAAAAAGTAAACAAATATTTTTCAATAGAAGCGACATCATTTCGCTTTTACGAGATTAAATTGAAAACTCAACACCGATTTACATTGGTATATCTTATCTTTGTAATAACTAAAGAAGTAAAATAAAAGTTTTATAGCAGTACTAAAAAAATGTTAAGAATTGATTCATAATAATACAACATATCAAAAAGTACACTGAAAACATTTCACATACCTTTCTTTCAAATGAATCAGCTATCTTTATTTGTTTTTTAATTTCGGGTACTTGACTGTATGAATTATTTATGTTCTTTTGTTTATTTGCTTCGCAGAAATAACTTCATACAAATAACACATTGATAATTTCATTATAAATGTAAAAAAATAAAATAAAAAGTCAGCGTCACATGTGTCTGCATGGCTACGCCGCCATCTTTTTTACAAACGAGTTACGAACGACGTTACGAGAGCTATTTACCTCTTGCAAAAATGATCACGTGACACGCGCAGTTACGATAGCTCAAACCTTCCGCAGGTTTGACAAGAATCGCTCATTTAGTTATCATCCGTAAATATGCGGAGGAAAGGGAGTTACGAAAGATAAGTGTTTGACGGGAATACGGGCGTAATACTTTCATCTTACTAAAAGAACTTATTTAATACGGACACATTATTTACAGCAGACGATCACAGATACACACAATCGGCATAGAACACAATTGCCGCTTACATAAAACATTCTATTTACATTTTTACTTAAGTTGCGGTTACAGTTAAATACACCACAATAATTTATTAAATGATAACAATCGAGAACGAAAAGTTATGCATCACAGCATAGATTATGAAATGAAAATACATATATTTCCAACACTATCGGATTAACGTTAAAAAGTTTCATTTTTTTATAGAGTTAAATGAAATCTAAATAATCATCGAAAAAAGAAAAATAAAACGCATTTAAAATTCATTTTAAGCGATTGCTGTCCAGAACCGAATTGTGTGCGAACTCTTTTTTATAACCCTCCATATGATGATCTACATACTTCGTAACACAGTAAATACCTAAATTTTAAAATGCACTTCACCATCATCTAAAGGTAATGAATTGTGTGCAATTGAAAAGAAGATATAAGCACCGCATTTTAAAACAAATCATCAAATTTCGGCACTCGCTCTTAAATGACTGCAATCAAAATTCCCGATCGAAAGAGCATAAAATTGACACCTGTTGGACAGTATACACCCACGCTTAGTAAGGATCTTTTTCGGTGAAAGTGTAAGAAAATATAAAGTTTGATTAAATTCTTTCCTGAGATATGTCCATGGGTGCAAGTTTGAAATTTTGCCAGGACTGAAAATATTTTGAATTACTCCCCCCCTCCCCCCCCACCGAGTGAACAAATATACGCGTGCATGATTCACGTTTTTTTTCATGACCGTTTGACGAGATTCGCTTTTTCCCACGATCTTTTGACAAAAATTCGTGACTTTTTCGCGATCCTTTGACAAAAATTCGCTACTTTTTCGCGATCCTTTAACAAAAATTCACGACTTTTTCGCGATCTTTTGAAGAAAATTCGCGATTTTTTCGCTATTCTTTGACAAAAAAATCGTGTTTTTCCTGGTATCATTTGACGAAAATCGCATCTTTTTAGCGATTCTTTGAAAGAGACTGCGTCATTTTCGCGATCCTTCGACAGTAATCGCAGTTTTTTTTGCTATTCTTTGACAAAAAACGCGTCTTTTTTGCGATCTTTTGTCAGAAAAAGTGCTTTTTTTCCGCGATCTTTTGAGAAAAATCACGTATTATCAGTAATCTTTTGAAAAAAAATCGTGTCTTTTTTTACGATATTTTCGACGAAAAACAGATTTTCCTCGATATTTTGACAAAAATCGTAGTTTCTCTGCAATTTTGACAGAAAGCGTTTTTTCCACGATCATTTGAGGAAAATCGCGTCTTTTCTGCGATTCCTCGACAGATTCTTTGACGGAAATAACATTTTTCTTGAGATCCATCGACAGTAATCACGTTTATTCCGCAATTTTTTTGACAAAAAACGCGTCCTTTTGCTATCATTTGAATGAAATAGCGCTTTTATTTGCGATCTTTTGATAGAAATAACGCCCTTTTCCGCGATCATTTGACAAAAATCACGTTTTATTCATAAAATTTTGACGAAAAATCGTGTCTTTTTTAGCGATCTTTTGGCAAAAAACGCGTCATTTTCGCGATCGTTTTTCATCGTCGGAGATTTTTCCGTCCCGCTTCCGTCCTCGGGAATTTTTAAAAGACGGAAATCCGCCCTGTGGACGGAAAACTTGCACCCATGGATATGTCTGTCGCTAAACTTTTGAAAAATGCAGCATAGCAGCACCACCTGTTCAATGACTTACATAAAAACTTAATCATCATCAACTTATGCCAAGGTCTAAAAAAAAATAAGAAATTTGGCGAAATTCTAGATATAAATTTTTGAGATATGACTATCTCTAAAATCGTGTAAATCTTGAAAAATGCAGCATAGCAACGCTATCTACTGAGCGATTTACACAGTCTCATTTCATGTCTGAATCAAAAAATTTATGAAATCACGTGCATTAGTTCTTGAGATAGAGCGACCAGAAAATTTTTGTAACATACATTTTCTAAAAACTATCAAATCGCGTTCAGGATCTTCTAAAACGTATAAATCCGACGAAAATCAGATATCGAAAGTTTTCACGAATCCAATATTTACTTGTAAAGATAGAAGAAAATAAAAATGAAATAAAAATGTTTACAAGAAGAAAATACTGGATTCGTGAAAAAATTAGACTTCTGTTTTCAAGGATTTATACGTTTTAGAAGGTCGTGCATATAATTTAACTATTTTTAAAAAATGTCTGTGACAAAAAATTTTGTGGGAGCTTTATATCAAGAATGAATGCACGCAATTTAATAATAGCTCACTTGGAGCTGATTATTGTTTAATGCAAATCACCGGAGAGATGGCTTCTGCAATAGCTCTATCTCAAGAACGAATGTTTATTTAAAAAAAATCAGATTCAGTTTAACACAGACGTTGACACAAGTTGTTGTTGGTTAAGTTTTGGTGTAAATATCCCAGCAGATGGCACTGTTATACTGCATTTTTCACATTTTCTGCAATAGCCATCTCTCTTGTAATAATCGCCGAGAAATAGCTTTTTTTTCTTGTTTTTTCCTTTTGCGATTTAAATCACTCAATATACTCAATCACTGCTATGTTACATTAAGGTTTCCGCAATCTATGAATGAATGAATGCACGGATTTTTCATTAAAAAAACATATTTATTTAGACGTAGAAGTTAACATAAGTTGTTGCAGATTAGGTTTTGGTGTAAATATCCTTGTAGGTGGCGCTGCTATGCTGTAATTTTTTGCATTTGCTGCAATATATTTACCCTATCTCAAGGACTAATCCATGAATTTTTCTCAAATTTCAGATTCAGTTAGATTTAACTTAAGTTTTCCTGATTGGGTACTAATGTAAATCGCCTAACAGGCGGCGAAACTATGCTGCATTACACGATTTTTGTCTTGGTCATATATCTCATCTCAACACATAATATTTTCTTAGATCTTGACACAAGTTGGTGCAGATTAGGTTTTCTTATAAATTTTATAACAGGTGGCATTGCTGTTACATTTTTAACGGTTAGTTATATCTTTAAAAATTCAAGTATAAGAGCGGGTAAAGAACAAAAAGTCTTAAAATATGCCTAAACTCAAATTTTGTAAAAAATGTAAAAACCACGCGCGAAACCAAAATAGGCATGAGATTCTTCTGGAAATACGCGATTTTCCATTTTTCCCCCCCTATCTTTCGCAGAAATAATTCTGTTCCACATTTTCCGAAAAATGTAAAAAATCGACCAGTCCGAAAATTCGGACATAAAAAATATGAATTTCGTCAAATGGTCGCCAAAAAGAAATCAATTTCACCAATCGTTCGCAGGAAAAATAGCCAATTTCGTTAAAAGATCATAGAAAAAACGGAATTTCGCCAAAGAATTCGGCAAAATGCGAATTTTGACAAAAGGCCGAGGAAAAAAATGTGAGTTTTGTCAAAGAGCCGCAGAAAAATTGTGAATTTCGTCTGAGTTGCGACAAAATCACAAATTTTGTTAAAGGACAAAGAACAACCTGCGTATTTCGTCAAAAAAAAAAAAAAAAAAAAAAAAAAAAAAAAAAAAATTGCAGAGAATATGCGAGTTGTCTTCAGAGAACTGCGATAAAAAAGAAAGAAAAAAAATCGCGATTTCGTCAGAGGGTTGAGGAAAACAACGAATTCTGTCAAAAGATCGAGGAACATACGCGAATTCCATCTAAAGATAATGGAAAAACGAGAATTCTTTCAAAGAATTGCGGAGAAAAATATTACACAGAAAAAAAAAAATATATTCAAAATTATTTATTTCCTTTCGATACATTTTAAAAATAAAAATACATTCCACTCACATACGTTTTACATTAATGATGGGGATTTAAAACCTCACAGACTAATCCCCATTAATCCTCTTCGCTAACGGCAGTAAAACAACATTATCTATCTTATATTAAATAACACTTATCTTAATATGCAGCCATAATTTAAATATCATATTTGGATTTTTTGGTAAATTTTACCTCAGGATAGCAAATGGGAAGTGATAGGTATTGTAGATTAAGAATTATGAAAGCTTGAAACTTGGATCATAAGACAGAGCATAACTCAAGAACTACCTGACAGAATAAGATGTAATTCTGGATTTGGATTAACATACTAGAAGCGTCATAAAATCAGTTTTAGTTAAAAACTTTTCAGTTTATATTTTTTTTAATTGTAATTTATGATTTTCTTAAACAAAAATTGATTTCTGATCGCTTTAAATATATGTATTTAAAATTACAACTCATTCTGCAAAGTAGTGTTGAGTTGTGCTTAAAAATTAGTGATTTTGTTCGTTGAAACAGCCACCTGATGACACTACCAAACATGTTTTATCATCTTGTCTATTACAGAACTGTTTTAGAAATACAGTCAACTGGTAAAATAGGTATATTTTTTTTTTTTTTTTTTTTTTTTTTTTCTGAGCAACATAATAAAATGCTGTAGAGTTTGAAAAAAGAAAGAAAGAAAAACAAAACAAAACAAAACAAAACAATAAATTTCTTAAGAAGTTGGGCCAAAGAAACTTTTTCTTCTTCAAAACTATTAATAAGCATTATTAACCCTTTATCTACCGACGGTACATATGGGTACCATTAAAATAACTTATTATAAAATTAATATTTCTATATTTATATTGTAAGAACATCATATTTGTCAGTGTTCTCGCTGACATTTGACTAACGTTAGTAATTTGGCTAATTATAAATAAAAAACATTCGCCAAATGAAAAAAGTATTAGCCAAATAGATTCGCCGTGTAGCACAAAAAAAATCTTTTATTCTTTAATATACCCCCTTTTTTTCAATATGTTCTAAAATAACCTAAGTTTTTATAACTGTGAAAACGATTGTTATTAATCTAATTTCAACAATCCACTACAAGTATATAAAAATATATATATATGCAAATGTATGAAAAACGAAAAAGAAAAAAAAAAAGTTAGCAATTTGGCGAATCTAGTCGCTTGTTTACTCGCCAAATGGAGAATTTAGTCGCAATTTGGCGCATTGGCGAGCGACAGCAAGAACTCTGATATTTGTATATTTTATAATTCTACAAAATACTAAGAAAATAATTAAAAATAAAAGATTTGAGTGGAGTTATAAAAATTGCACAAAATCCCTCTACATTCAAATTTAATTAATCTTTCTAAATCCTTCAAATATTTATTAAATGAATATGTAAATATTTTAATTTAGTTTAAACAATTTGCGTAAAATACTTTAGAATGTAAAATTTTCATTAATTCATAAGCTAAAACTTTTAACATATTTAATAAATAATAATTCTACTCATTTTTTTATATGTTGTTCTTACAGTGTTTTTAATGTTTATATATTCTATTGTTCCATTTAATAAATTTGCGTTTTTCTATCAGTTTTAAATTGAATAATACACTAGAATTTTAAAAGCAGAAATTAATTTTTTTAAATTATTTTATTTATTAATGACTAGCAGGCTATGCCCGCTTCGCTGGTCCATATTTCCAAACAAAGCTTGACTCAAAGAAAATGGTGATTTAAAAATTTTATTTTAAAGCAGTATAGACCACCCTGGAATGTTCTTCCGTATTGCTGAAAATCAAGCCAACGCCATTGAAATATTGCACTATTGTAAGTCTTGTCGAAAATTTGGGCAATTAAGCACCATCTCTTTTATTTTATCATTTATAATAGAGTTTCGATGTAATCTGTTCCAGCAAGAATACATAGAGTAAAAAATGTAAAGAATTATTGACAAATAAAGAAGAGTTTTTGTTTGTTTGTATTTATGACGGCCATTTATCTACATGTGGGATATAGGCCCTAAGGAAAGGGTGCCCTCTGTGGGGGTGGCAGACGAAGAAGATTGTTTCACTTACATATTTATTAGAACAACTAGCGGCCCACCCTCGCTTTGCTTCGGGTAGAGCAAGTTGCCCAGTCCCGTGTCACTACTGGCACCGCAAATTGTTACAACCACTTCATCCCATTAAATTCAACTATTAAAAGCATTACCCTTCTTTTAGGTAGTCGGGTAAAAAGTAGCCTATATGTTAATCTAAGGTGTCAGATACCTCTAAACAAAATTTCATAAAAATTGATCCATCCGTTCTTGTGTTATAAATGGTGGGATTTACATGACTTTGTTTTATGTATAGTATAGATTAAAGCAGCTCGCCCCGGTTTCGCTCAGGTATTAAAGAAAAATTTCAAGTAATAAATTTTTACACACACACTTATAACTAATAATTAAAATGCCGTCTTTAACATTGACTCCTTTCCCGTGCCCCAGTGACGCCTACATCACATATTATGTTGCAGCCTAGTTGAGCGGGGTGAAAGGGGACCATGCGACTTTTTCCTAATACTTACATTTTTAAATTCGTGATAGCTTTCGAATGGAATGTCCAAATCGAATAATTCAAAAAATTATATGAAGGTATTAAATCAGTCTTGATTATGAAGTAATTTATTTTGATAAGGATTAATACCAAGGTAAAAATAGCTTTTACAGAGACGGATTTTTAATTATTAAAAAAAAAAAAAACTTATTGTGATGTAACTATAACAGTTAGACATATGCTGTCGCGACATTTTTTGTAGATAATTATATGTTCTGCAAAATTGTAGTACATTATTTTGTTCTATAATCAATAGTTTTCACAGTGCACACGATGAAAGGATTTTTTAAGGTCATTTTTCTACACTTTGTGTTATATTATTGGCGTTTTAGTAAGGATTCCTAATGTTTTTGAAAATATAATATAGCCTATGCTTACCGGAAATAGTGTAGCTTTCCAACGGTGAAAGAATTTTTCAAATCCGTCAAGTACTTTTGGAGCCTATTCAATTCAACCAAACAAACAATCAAATCTTTAATCTTTATAATATTGGTTTAAATGTGACGTCATTACTTACTGATTTTTATTGTTTACATATATCCATGCCTCTTGTTCTTTTTACAAATATTTCAAAATTCCTATGTTATTTGAAGTATGTCGTCATATTTCTCCAAATCAAATATTTTATTAATAATTTAATTCTTTCTCGTTTACTTTACTTATAATTATGTTTCCATTTTTCGCAGAGAGCCTCTTATTAACGTAACCAATATTCGTGCGTCTTATATAATAAAATACTTTTTTTTCAAGTTTGACGTCATATTTATTTTCCTTTGAATTCTTATTTTAATTTTTCGCCTGGATACTGTTTAACTGAAAATTAATTGCCGAGGAGAAATTATTCGAGGTTTTAATTTTCTTGGCAACGGGTAAGAAAAACGGTTATTTTTTATCGGAAAAATGTTAATTGATTCTGCATGAAAAATAATGAAATTTTGAATTATTTAGGAAAATATTTGAATAAATCAATTAAAAATTAGCCTATGTTCACCGGAAATAGTATAGCTTTCCAACAGTGAAAGAATTTTTCAAATCCATCAAGTAGTTTCAGAGCCTATTCAATTCAAACAAACAAACAATTCTTTCCTCTTTATAATATTAGTATAGATAACTAAATTTTTAATTTACTGCTTTTGAAGGCTGAAAACTTCTAATTGTTATTTTATTCTTATAAATAATTAAGTACTATGAAAATTTTAAATTAAAGTTTCCAAGAAGTTTAATATTACCCAAAGTGCGTTTAATATATATATATGTGCAAAGCTGATGTTGCGGCTCCTGATCTGCAGATTTACTAGTTTAAGGGAGACCCGTACCCCATTTTCGACCAAAAATCTTCAAAAGTTAAAAAAAAAAAAAATTATCTCTGAAAACGATAAAATACATATTTGCGAATGTTCATGCAAAATTTCAGAAATCAGGGACACTTGGAACAGGTAGAAAATGAGCTTTTTTAATTGTATTCACTATAGAGTTTAAAGGACTAGCGGCAGGGCCGTAGCTAGAAGTGTACGATAGGGGGGGGCTCAGGGGAATATAGGGGGGCTCATATTTTTTTTGTTTTCTTTTTAATGCAGAAAGATAAATTAGTGCATATTCACATTGTAGGTACTATGTTTCTCATTAAACTGTCGTAATAACTTCATTTTATGCTAAGAAAAATATATGATGATGAAAATTTTGAGTGCATAACTGGTGCAAAATTAAACATCCTGTTAGCTTCATATGTACCAATAGGATGAGGGAGTATTGAAACACGTATTTTAGATACAAGTTAGTAACTCGGCAAAACTGTGAAAGGGTCTCAAAACTAAATTAGATTTTTGGGCAGAATTTCATTTGAATTTTCGGAACATTTAGTGACCTTGGAACTTTTTCCAGGGGGGGCTCAAAATATTTTAGGGGGGGCTGAGCCACCCATAGCGCCCCCTTAGCTACGGCCCTGACTAGCGGCCATTTAAAACGTGTTTTCCTGAAAATGACTTTTTTCATATTTTGTCTAAGTTCAAAGTACTAAGGCTCAGTGGTAAAAGGATTTAGAAACAAAGTGTTTATGTTTTCAGAATCTTAAAAAAATGTGCAACAAAAGTAAGGAGAGATATTTTTTCTTACTATTTCTGAAAATTTTACATAAATTGGTAAACATGAAAATTATAACAAATTTAAGGAAATTTACCATGCATATTTTTTTTTTTTTTTCTTTTTTTAAGCCGATGAAAATAGAAAATTAAAAATATCTCTCCTTAGTTCTTTTCTATATATTATAACACTATTTAAGAAATTTTAGTAAATTTAGTAATTTAATAATTTAATTTTTTAGTAATTTAAGAAATTTTAGGAAGCTTTCTCAGAAAAAAGCTTAGCCACTAAATGAACAAATATTTATTATTTAGGTGAGTAGGAATTATTGTATTGAAAACAATTTACAAATATTTATTAGAATGGTAAAAGTTATAAAAACAGCATAAGGAAATAATGACTATACTAAATTTCACAGGACAATAATAATAAATAAGTCTAAAAAATACAAAAATCATCATTTTTTTTTTTTTAAATAAGAAAAGCACAATTATTATTGTCCAAAGCTTTTATCTTCTGTTTCTCCTACTGTCCATGCTAATTAGGAAGGCATTTTACATGTAGTCTTTTTTTCTCATTCAAAACTTTTTTTTTTGTTGCATACATCATCCTTTTGTTGATGGCACAAGATAATGTACATCTGATTGTCTCAAAGACGCAGAGCAATGCACATGGGGTCCAGGAACAGAGTGGATTTATGGTTTCATTTGAAGCAAATAGAAAGTTACTTTTCTCTAGAAATTGAGATGTGATAGTTCTAGTGTTCCACCTTTCTGAAAATGTAAATGCAAAACCTATCCAGCTCTGAGAACCTTGTTCAGCTTATTGCTAAGTTGATACAAATATCTTTTTTTTTTTTTTTTTTTTTTTTTTTTGCTTATACAGTGACAAAGAATTATAAAAGAAAATTTCATGCTTTTTTGGATTTTTAACACTAGACAGAAGCTCCCAGGACAACTCCAGATTTAGGAAGAAAATTTTGTATTTGTGAACTTTTTCCACTATACATTTTTATAGCACATGGATAGCCACGGCTAGAATTCAACATTGATATTTTAAAACCAAACCATATTAATTTGCTCCATTTAAACATTTTAGATCATTCATGACCTTAATAAAGTATTATGGATTTATCTATACTCAATTTTGAATGAAAGACAGCAACTGTTGAAAGTTTTTCCCAATTTACATAAGGGAGATGTTTTTTCCCAAGTTATCTCCTAATTTCAAGATGGTATCTTTAACATGAAAATTTTTTTTAAGCTTTCTAAATTTATTTCTAGACATTATGGTAGACACAAACAAATGGGACTAATAGATTTTCTTGATTACTGCAATGAAAATCTCTGGATATTTGATGACAACATCAATATTTCAAAATATTGACCTATATTATTTCCAACACAACATCTAGAACTTAACTCGTCCTTTTTGAATTGTACAAAGAATCATCATATTTGCTAAATGGAATAGTTTTTCTTTTAAATGTTAATTTTTTTTTTTTTTTCAAATGATATTAGCTTTTGCTTCAAATTTAGTTTTCCCTTTGACACTGAAGGTACTACAGGATCAAATTCATCTTCATTAGAAATTTCATTGTCATCTACTTTTGAAGCTATTTCAATTTCATCACAAACATCTGATGGCAGAACAAGCTAAAAAATATGCTCATTTATATTTTCCTCATCTATTAAACATCCATTTTTTTTAGAGATAGTTCACAAATATCAATGCATTCTTCTTCAGAATCACTCAATAAAAGTATTCTAGTATCTTTTCTACTGTAAAAAATGGTTTTCAATGAGACATCTCACAGGTGTGATATACACTGGTGTCCAAAATTTAAGCATAATTGGTAATTAAGTAATTATTTTTAAGTAATGAAAGAAATATGAATCGGAATGTGCTGAAACTCCAGGTGTGTAAACAAAATAGTACGCATCACATATTTTCGCGAAGAGTTTTCCCCGAAATCGAACAGGGGACCGTCAACAAATTGAAAAAGAACGAAGATCTTTTGGATAACCCTGTCAAAACTAATGTAGCAAAAGCGTTCAAACTGCACATTATGATTAATTGGCTTATTGTAATGTACTGTGTTAATTTTTACAAGAATAGCATGTATACACCTAGAAAAATTAAGGTTTTTATAAAAACAGTCCTAAATTTTTCCAAGTTTTTTGCTTATAATTTGCAGAGTTCTTATTATAAAATAATGTTCTTTTCTGAAAATATGACAAACATCATTGTACATAATACTCTGTCATCAGAATTTAAAAATAATAAAAATTGTATGAAAAATGAGTATGTTTAGTAAATAATTTTTCATTGCGCATGCGTCAACGATATCAAAATGTCATTTGCATATTGTGTTAGCTAAATATGTAGAGCAACTTCTGTAAAAGTTTCAAAAACATAGCATGAAAATTCTGAAAATGGGAGCCTATAGAATCAACTGAAAATCCGTTATTCCTAAAGGGAGCAAAAAAATCAGGGGTTTTACCTAAATATAGTTGTACGTGCAATATTGTGTAGGCATTAAACAATAGAATATGGATACAGCCCCTCATCTTTTTACTTCATTTAGGGAATAAAGGATTTTGATCTCATTCTATCAACGATAATTTTCAGAATTTTTAAGCTATGTTTTTGAGGGTTTCACAAAAGTTGCTCTATACATTTAACTAACATAATATGCAAATGAAATTTTAATAGCATTCACGCATGCACAGTAAAAAATTATTTAGTAAACCTGCTCATTTGTCATACAATTTTTTATTATTTTTTAATTCTGATGACAGGGTATTGTGTACAATGATGTTTGTCATTTTTTCAAAAAAGAACACGATTTTATATTAAGAACTCTGCAAATTATAAGCAAAAAACTTAGGACTGTTTTTATAAAAACCTTAATTTCTCTACGAGTATACATGCTACCCTTGTAAAAATTAACACAGTACATTACAATAAGCCAATTAATCATAATGTGCAGTTTGAATGCTTTTGCTACATTAGTTTTGACAGGGTTATTTAAAAGATCTTCGTTCTTTTTCAATTTGTTGATGGTCCCCAGTTCGATTTCGGGGAAAACTCTTCGCAAAAATATGTGTTGTAAACATCTTTTGTTGACTTTTACTAAAATGTCATGTATTCGGAAACTTTATCAATACTTATATGACTATAATCAAAGAACTTTTTCATGTTGTCATGTCTTTACATGCCAATTTTCCATTTCTGGTACATGAAATTTTGTTATCTAAAAGAAACAATAAATATTAATATTTTTTGTTATAATTTATGTTCTATGAATAAAATTATCACTTTTAAATACTCTCATTCAATCATAAAAAACATTTGTTAGATTTGGAATTTTATAATTCTATCTCACACAAAAAGTCTAAAAAAAATAATGAAAATTATCCTCCCCCTTAGACACTATTTTATTAACATAATATTGACATCAAAAACTCAACTTGTACTTTCTTAATAAATAATAATTTTTATCAAGTAATAGTTCAACATTTGTTTCACAGATATATTTCATAATGAAATTAAAACTTCATCAATAAATAAAATAACAAACAAATGAAAATCAAACAGATCTGTAATCAAATTGAGCATTTAAATTGGCTTTCTCGGCACGAGGCCAATACATAAGTATTGCTTTTAATAAATTTGGAGCCTTTGTTTCAATATATAATTGCTAAAATTCATATAAAAAAATTTTTATGGTTAGTGAACAATATGTAAAAAATATATTAAATATAAAAAAAAAAATTATTTACAATTTTCTATTTATTTATTAATTTTTTTAATTTTTAAAAGCCCAAACACTGATTTAAAGTATCTTTAGGTACATTAATGCATAGAATGTTACTTAGCTTTTGACAGTAAAATATATTTAGATGTACATTTTTTTCTGTAAAAATCAGTAAATGCTATAATTAATGAATTATGACATTGAAAATGCAGGTTTCCCCCCCCCCCCCTCAAGCTTCATTGTGAGAAAAGATATTTTTGAGAATTTTATATTTTTGTGAAAAATAACCTTGCAACGAAAACCGAAATCCAATTACTCAAACTCAAATCAGATATTAACAAGAACTTCTTTAAATCTTGCTAAAGTTTTTGTTTTACGAAGGGACCTATTTTATTTTACTTTATTAATTAAGAAGGGGTTCATTTTATTAAATTTATTTTTGTGAAGAGGCCTATTTTACTGGAAGAATTTTTGTGAAAGAGCCCTTAATAGACTCCAAATTTTGCTTGGATCGACCCCTGAAATTTAAAAGCTTATTCAGGCAAACAATCTGAGAAACAGTATAAAGTGCAGATGAAACTCGTATTGCATACAGCATGACACTCTAGAATTTCATATTAATATTCCTTATAATTATATATTTTTAAAATAAAATGAATTAAGTAGATTCCCTGAAATCTGCACTCCTAAAATCCGCACATAATTTACGGATGTAAACAAAGAAACATTCAGTTCAGATGTAGGTGGAAAATTTGACTTTTTTAGTTTAATATCAATTTCATATATTTTTTAATTTGTAATTTTTGTTAAGGTTATTGAATTCATGTTTTTTCCATGAAGGAAGAATAATTTATTTCTGAAAAAAGTCAAGATATTGCTGATATCATTGGTAATCACAATCTCACTAAATATATTTATGTATTAATCAAGCTTTTTTAGTTATTAAATTTGGCTAAACTTGAAATAAAGCTTCATAACTTCATGATCCTGATGTGAATTAGTAATGTATCTTTATGAGGCAAGTTTCATTGAATAATTTAGGAAAAATACAACTCATCTTTATAATGAATATTTAATCATACATTATTGATTAATAACTTAACATTTGCTTTTAATATTTTAATCATTTTAAAAGTTATCTAAATTTTTATTATTTTACTTTATTATTTATTTTAATACTTTATTATATAGTAAGCATTCATTATAGTTTCCATTGCATTATTATTTACACTGAAATTACTGTGTAAAAAAGTAAACAAAACAATGACCAGAAATCCACAAAATTCTAAAATCCGCACAATTTCTGGTCCCAAGCTTTGCGGATTTGAAGGAGTCTACTGTATTTCATTGTTTTAGTTGATATTGAAGATTTTTACAATTTCATTTTAAATCATTATGTTTGAATAAAGCAGGGGTGCAGAATATACATGTCTGGCGATCTAGGATCGGGAAATTTTTAGCCATCTGGGGAAAATTTTGCAAAAAAATATACAATTGATTTTGATTTTAACAATGAATTACACAATTCCTTGATATAAATCTTTTTTCACTACAAATAAAAAGATCTACAAGGTGACTTTCACAAAAGTGCTCTCAGAATAATATTTACCATACATACTCGTGCATAAATTGTGAAATTATAGAAAATAAAAAAAAGTCTTCTATACCTATGGTAATACAGAATGTATGTTAACCCATAACATATCATAAAAGTATGGGGCAATTTTCATATGGATTGGGAGAAATGTTAGGTGTAAAAACATTCTCTGTAGACCTGGAATAAAATAGATCAAAGTTTATTTTGAACGTTTCGTTTACATATTTAATTGCAGAATAATAGCCATTGAAAAATGGGGTAATTTTTTTCAACAACGTTTTAACATAATTTCAAATAATCTAAGGGGAGGGGGGGACTATGATTTTATTTCAGGAATAAAAGCAAGAAATAAATGATAATTCTAGTGACACTTTCTGAATAAAAAAATGGATAAGAATGCACTGATGTATAGCCATTGAAATTACAGATATATTGTCTTATGTTAATACATTAAGAATAAGAAATTAACATTAAAAAATAGAATGTTTAAAGAATGTATATTTTTATGCAGAAATGAGATACTTTTAAATGTACAATAAATATGCATACATATAGACTAGATGGAATTTAAATATTTAATAAGGACAACAAATGTAATCATTCATATTCAGTATATTTTTTGCTTGAGCCCCAAACCTTGGAGGCAGGATATTTTTCTTTGTTCTTGGATATTTTTCTCATCACAGCTGCAGGCAAATCTACTTGGCACTTTTCGCTCAAGCGAATTAAATAAATTAAAACATCACTCAATTCTTCTCCTAAATGTACTTTTTCTTCTTCAGTCCAGTCTGTAAAATATAAATACATAAACTATAAATTATGACAGATACATATTATTTAACATTACTTTAGATATTTAAATATAAAAGGATAAAAAATGCTATTAAAATGGGAAAAATTAATAAAATATATCTAAAAGCCAAGGTTGGTATTTTTGTCAGGACAAAGGCTAAGATTGAAAAAAAAAAAAGGGGGGGGGGCAAAAATGGAAAAACTAGCAAATTCTAATTTGACTTTAATGCAAAGTTGGAAAAAAAAAATCATGATTTTTTTTTTTTTTTTTAAATCTGATTTTTTTAGAATTCTATTTTTAATTATTGTTTTTTTTATGTTTTTTACAATGCATAGAGCATTTTTTAATAATATATAACAATAAATAAATGAATAAAATAAAAATAAATAAATAAATAATAATTTATAAAAATAATATAAGAAATAATTATAGTTAAGAAAATACTATATTCTAATTACTGATGGTACTAAAAATTAAACATCTAGGCTTTAATCTAAAGCCATTCTATTATTTTGTAATTGAAAATGCACACAAAATAAGAAATAAACTTAAATATGTTTTAATTGAATAGAAAATGGTAAAACTTAAAAAACAAATTAAATATTTAATGCAAACTATTTATTAAGGGATAATTAATTCAAGGAGTTATTAAGGGGTATATTAAGGGCTTATTAATTCAATATTTTTTAAGCAAATAGAAATAAATCAGGGATTTAATTGTTTGAACAAAAACACTAATTTATAAACTTTGTCCACTTCATTTATTACGAAGACTTGAATGAACTAGTCCAAAAGAAGAAAATTGTTTTTCTACTCCAGCAGATGAAGCCACGGTTGTTGTTATTTCGTAAATAAATTCAATTTTGCTGATTCTCTCTCTTTGCTTTCCATAACATAAAAGGACTTCCATCAATCATAATCTGTCATAATATCTGAAGTTTTTATCTCAAGCAATGGTAATTTTTGGAATGGGCTATTTTTTGCTTGAAAATGTGCTACAGTGGTCAGAAGATTTGGACAATTTTCTTTAATGAATGCCAAATCTTCATTATTTTCCTCTACACTAAGTGAAATTTCATTTCAATTTAAAACAGAGGGCTTAATAAAACTCCAACAAAATGACAGCCATTAACAGGGCCTGATAATGCACGGGCCTCCAGGGCCTTGGCCCTGGACCCATAAATTATGTGCGGCTGATTTTTTTCCCCATTAATAAAATACTTTTCAAATAATATTGTTTTATAAAAAATGAAATGTAAAATTTAAATGTTCTGAATGACTCAATAAAATTTTTAGAAGCTTTTTACCAAGGCACTTTTTACCCAAATAACTTTGTCAACTCGTCAAATAAATCTTTTTTTGTGAAAGTGTCGTCGAAAATGGGTAGGTAAGGGAGCCTAATTTTTTAACAGGACCTGGGCCAAACTTAAGCTTGATCGGGCTTTGGCTATTAATAGCTTGTTTATATCTTGCTTTAAATTTTGTAATTCTGTCTTTATCTATTTTCTAACCTTTTACACAAATTTTTCCATTGATATGTGCATTTATCAAGGGAACAATCCTCTTTTTGGAATGTATCTAGGCCACAAGCAATGGATTTCAAAACTCCAATCATATGCTCTGCATTTCTTTTAATATTTAAAAGTCCATTACTGTTTGCTACTTATTTACACCTACTTCTTATTTCTCTGCTCACTAATTTCAAACATAAAAAAAATTGATTTAGATCAAATGTTTTTTTTTTCAAATCAGCTGATTTAAATCTAGATTTAAATCATGACAACCCTGCTTTAATGTGAAATAAAATATATAGGGTAAAAAGGATAATAATTGTATAAACAATTAAATTTAATAACATATCATTTAATATTTTAATTTTTATTTAATTTGCTAATTAATAAATGTAATTAAATATTTTTACATATTTTAAATCTTTATATAATAGATCTGACTCAGTCTAATACTTAGGAACTTAAGAACAAAATTAAAAGTCAAAATCTACCTTTTTTCTAAAGTAAAGTAATTTGTCAGCCATTAATCTATTTTTTTTTTTTACTAGTTACTATCAAAAGATTTTGCATAATTTTGCTGCTTTTGTTTTATCTAATGAGTCTTGAAAATGTGTAAATATTTAAGTCTTTGGGAAAAATTTATTTATTTGATGAAATTAGTCTATAAACAGATAAAGTAAATTGAAAATCCTCTGTTATGGTTTGTAAGGAAACTATATCCCCCCCCCCCCTTCCCTCTTATACTCTAAGAAAAGGACAGAAAATTACATTCATTTCATTAAAAACAAGATGCAAATAAAGCGCTGATCTATTAATAAAAGTCTGTTCATCATTTTTCCAAAGCACACCATTTAAAGTAAGAACTTTCTTTTTCTTTTTATTATTTCAACTGCCTGACCAAACAGAAGGAAAAGGGTCTTGCACACACAACACAATGAATTTGATCAATGTCATAATCATTTTAATTTTAGTAAATTCACCACATGGGGCAAGAAATTACAACATAACATTCAATATATGAATTTTAAATAAACTGGATTCCAAAGATTAAATCCTGAATCAAAATATAAAGCAATAATTTGCCAGAAAATTGTTAAATTTAGAAATTTATATGTTACCTTTTGTATTTGAGAATTTTTCTATATATATAAAAAAAGTTTAGCTTAATTAGCATCCAGTTCCTTTTTATTCAAATGAATTTTTGTTTTTCTACCAACCCTTATCTTAAATAACAGTCTATAAAATTTACAGGGTTGCCACTCTAATCTTGAAAAAAAATTCCCTGTATTTTCCCTGTACCGCAATATTCCATGTTGAGTCGAAAAAATATATGCGTGTATGAAGGCTAATTAGAAATGTTATAATCTGCCATTACCAAATTCCCTGTGTTTTCCAGATTTTTTAGGATTTTTTAAAAAATTCCCTGGATTTTCCCTGTTTTGGGAGGAGATTTAAAATTCCCTGTGTTTTCCCGGTTTTCCAGGTTGCGTGGCAACCCTGATTTAATATGCTATTATTTAGGCAGTGTCTAATTTCAATATTTTTCTTCGGGAGGGATTTCAGCAGCTCTTGGGGGGGAGGGGGGAGGAATCTATTTAAAGAAAGATTTTTAGAATGGTATTTTCTTTAGTTAAACTGAGAGTACACAAACCTTTTTTTTTTAAAGTAATAGACTAAGCTGACCTACATATGCATATTAAACTCAGTGGCATAGTCGTTAAAAAAAAAAAAAAAAAAAAAAAAAAAAAAAAAAAAAAAAACAGTATACACTTTAAACAGAGGGTATACGCTCAAGGCAGAGAGTATACCCTACAGTGTACATACTATAGCTTTCTTGAGAAACAGAAGGTAAATGATGTTCCTTGAACAAATCCAGAAGGTATTAGGGATGCACCGAATAGTGATTTTGGCCGAATACCGAATGCCGAATATTCGGCTGACAGGTGAACCGAATGCCGAATAGTAATTGCTGGGCCGAATACCGAATATTCGGCCAACCGAATAGTAACTATTCGGCCGAATACCGAATATTCGGCTTTCCAAATACTTTTTATATTTCAAAGTTTAAAGGTATTAAAATGTTACTTTTTAAAACAATTTTACATAATATTTAATAATAGAAACTGATAAACAAGGGTTTTTTATAAGAAAATTTAGTATTGAAAAAAAAATCTGCCTTGAGTTATTTAAGAAGCACAATTGAGACTTTTTGAATAAATAAAATTTTAAATTTCATGGTTTCTTCTATGAATTAAAACAAACATTTTAAAATCAAAGAGAAATAATGAAACCATGGATGAAGTAAAACTTTACAGTCTCTTAATTATCCTTTTTCAATAACTCAAGGCAGATTTTTTTCAATATAAAGTACAAATACTTTCAACATAATACTGAATAAAGGAATATCTAGCTCATATGAATGATGGCATTTTCCACCCTTCCCATCATATCATGTTTTACAGAAATCAAAGCATGTAAGTTGAAAATACAGTTACGGTATCTTATTAATTGTTAATGCAGCAAACGAAAACACAAGTTTGATCTAATATGTGAGATGAAATACAATGTATTTATGAGTCAATAAGTTTATTGTGGTTTCATGAACAAAAATTGCCTTGATAGCTCTTACTATTCTCAAAAGTTTTTCTTTCTTGTTTAAGGTCTTTTATTTGGGAAAACCAAGGTACAGATTATTTACTAAACAAAATTTAGGAACTTGCATTTGCTTGCACATCATTTATTCTTAAGGAGAATCCTAATAAATTACCCTTTGAATGCTTCTCATGGTTAATTTTCTTAAGTTATACTTTATAAACAACAAATAAATAATGTAAAAACATTGTATTTTATTTAAATATGACTTTCTTTCTAATTATTTTAAATATATTTATAAATTGGCAGTTAAAAGTAGAAATTGCGAAAAGTTTTTAAAAATGTGTTTTAAAAGGTATCATTAAATATTGGATTTGGCCGAATACTTTGATATTCAGCTAAACCGAATATTCGGCAGGCCGAATAATTTGATATTCGGCTGAACCGAATAGTTTGATATTCGACCAAACCGAATATTCGGTAACATGGTCGAATACCGAATAGATACTGAATATTCGGTGCATCCCTAGAAGGTATACAGCCTGTATCTATGTATACTCTCCATTACATTCCTGATTAAACTAGATTAATATATATATATCTATATTAATACCTGCATAGGCAATAAACTGCAAATTTACCTGGTAGTCCTTCCAACACTTCTCCTCTCCATTGACTATATAGAAAAATAAAGATTGAAAAAAGTATTAAGTTTTAGAAATGAAACAGGATTGACTTATAAATTTATAACTTAACATTAACAATACAGAATATTAAGACATTAACATATTTCTAAAAAATTACACTGGTTAACACAATTTTGATAACACAGATGATTAAAATAGTTGTTCAAGATAGTACCTTGATATACATACATGTATTTGTATGTATACCAGGATGTTATAAAACAAGTAACTATTTGGAGCTATCTGTAGCTTGAAAAAATAATGCGAATGAAACCAAAATTGATACACTTATTACTCATAAAGTGGGAATAATAATAAAACCACAAAAAACAAATTGGCAATTGCACAACAAATGTGGTGCAAGTGAGGTGTGTTTGTACTGTAACTAGTTTTATAAATACTCAGATCTTGGTGCAATAGTTGTCGCACTCTTATGCAAAAATGCATGAATGTAAAATTTGATAAGATTATATATTCAGTACGATTTTACATTCTTAAATTCAGTAAATACGAAAATAATAGGGATATCATTTCGAAATGAGAGTTTTTCCACGATCTTTTGCCAAAATTTACCCTTTTTTTTTTGCAATTTTTTTTTTTTAAATTTTAATTTTTGCTGCGATCTTTTAACAAAATTTGTTATTTTTGTTGGGATCTTTTAACAAAAGTTACCATTTTGTTGTGATTTTTTTAAACAAAATTTGTTGTTTTTGTCACGATCTTTAATCCTGTTAATAGTATGGAAAAAAAAAAAAAAATAGTCAAAATTAATATACAATAACTAGTCATAACATTTTCACAAAGATAACTTTTTTCGAAAAACTCAAATTAATTCCCCCTCCCCTTTTTTTCTTTAAAACTGTTAATATTATCTGTTACATATAGATGTAGTGTTTGTTCATTCTAGGTCATTTTTGAAGGGTGCAGCACCCTGCCCTTTTTAAAAGTAATAAAATGCACCACTGGCTTTACCCAGAGATTTTTATAACTATTTGTTTTATTCTGTAGTATTTCTAAATTTGTGTGCCCCAAAATGATAGAATTTTTTCAATACTTTAAGAAAAAGAATATGAAACTATTCAATCATGTTTTAATTTAATTGTATTTTTTATTTAATTTTATCATAAAATCTATCGGAGTTAATGTTACATGATTTATCATACTTAAAAATAGTGATGCAACGGATATCCAGTGAACACCCGGTATCCGGCCAACCTGCCGGATATTTGGCAGTAGCCGGATATTATAATTATCTGGCCGAATATCCGGCTTAAAAGAAGCGTTCCAAGTGATGAAAGACATGGTTTTAATAAATGAATAACTAATGATATTACTTAAAAAAATTATTTTATTTTATTTTTTAAACTAAATTTAATTAAAAAAAATATTTATTTCAAATATATTTTGCTTCAATAGCATTTTTTAACAGCTATCCAAAAAAAATTTGGAGCCTATTTAGAGCCCCTTCACAAAATTCCATTCTATAAAAACATACACTTTATTCATTATTTTTATTAAAATGTTTAATAATTAAACAAAATAAGCTCACCTGAAAGAAAAACTTTAGCTGTAGGATTTAAAGAAGTTATAAACATTTGGTTCGAATTTCAGAAACTGTATTTCATTTTTCATGACAACATGTTATTTTTTAAAACAATAAGAAATTTCACAAAAATAACTATTTTTCATAAGATTCCCAAGATTTCCCAAGATTTCATGGGTCCCAAGAAAAAAAAAAAAAAAAAAAAAAAAAAAAAAAAAAAAAAAAACTGTATTGACTTTTGGCTATAGATAGAAAGACAAGACTAATGAATGACTGCAAAGAAGATTGAATTATAATTTTTTAAACCATTTTATAATTTCTTAAGTTACACTACACACATATTTAAAGGATATATAACAAACAAACAAACAAAAATATTCATTGGGCATCATTTTTGCTGTTTTTAATGATTGGCAAGTTGTGGTGTAAAAACAGCAATTGTTCTGCATTTTTCACCTGGTCTCATAAATGATGCCTGCTTCTGAAAACAGTCTTTCACTATAAATGCTGCTTGCTGGTGGAGAAAGATATTTTTTCACTAATTTTGATAAAAAGGGAAAATTACTTGCATTCATTTTCCACCAGTTGAATGGTGAAGCTTTTCATTCAATAATTGGCTGTGAAAGGTAATTATTCAACTCACGGAGGTAAGCTGATGCTGATTCATCAATCGGTGAATCACCTCCATGAACATTCATTGTAGTTGTAGTATTGGCAGTGCTAATTTCAGCAAAGCAATCCCAGAAAGATTTATGATTGTTTACGTGCTGAGGATTGTTGCGCTGTGATTCTGTTGGAGCTATTTCATTTTCATTGGGAGTATTCAGAATTTGAAATTCTTTTTTCATAATTGCTAATACGGAAGTTTTAACAACTTCATCATAACCTTGATTTTTATCAAAAAAATGTATTTTGAATCTTGGATCCAGAATAGTTGCTACTGAAAAATGTTCATTTAGTTGTACCATTGAAAAGCGCTGATTTATATTTGCTTTTAATGTATCCTTAATTGTCCCAACACCAGATGTTTCTGAAGGGGAAAATTTTGACAAATATGCATTCAATGTTACGACCATTGGAATCACTTCCGAAATCAATGATTTTGAAGAACTTATTTGTTTAGTAATTTCTTCAAATGGTTGCAATAAATTCAAACAATTTTGAATTAGTGTCCACAGATACAATGAAAAGTTTGGAATTTCATTATTTTCATTGACATATAATGATATAGCATTTTTTAATTCAAGTAAGCGATTCAACATATAATATGTGCTATTCCATCGTGTTGAAATATCCTGCAATAACTTTTTAGGTGTTACATGGAGCTGTTCTTCTTGGATTTGTTTAGAGCATGCTAAAGAAGAATGATTAAAATGCCCTACGATTCGTCTTCCTATGGCTATGATATCCTTCACTGCTCTTTAAGAATTGAGTGCATCGGTTACAATGAGATGAAAGTTGTGCAGAAAGCAAGATTCACTCTTCAAATTCACGTCTTTCACACCTTTTACTATATTTGATCCACTGTCATGAATAACAAGATATATTTTATTTTTTACATTCCATTCAATCATCATACTATTTAACATTCGGCTTATATTCTCACTATTGTGACTCCCAGGAAAATGTCTTGCATTTAAACAACATGCCTATAATTAAAATCATTGTCAATCCAATGAGCAGTAAAGCTGATAAAACTGTCTTTGTTCACTGAATTGGTCCACATAACAGACGTTAAAGATATATATTCAGATGATAAAAGCATCGGTTGAATTTCTTCTTTACATTCTGCATACATTTTGGGTATAATTGCCTGCTTAAAATATTCTCGACTAGGAACTTTGTACTGGGGTTGTGCTTTTAACATCAAATTTCGAAAACCTTCATCTTCAACGAATAAATATGGCTGGTTATCAACAGCAATCATTTGTGCAATTGCATAATGCAATTCCACAGATTTAGGATGATTTATATCCCAAACTTTTTTCTTCTCCAAAACAGTCTCTAAAGTTTGTTGATTAAATTTTCTTCTTTTCAAGTTTGGGTCACCCACTTCTGAATCCAAATCAGCAAATTCAGAAGATTTAATTTTGTCATAATCTTCTTTGTGCTTGGCCCTGAGATGATTCAACAATGGAGTAGTGGATGCTTTTTTACCAGTTCCACCTCTTGAGATCCAAGAGGCACATAAATTGCATTTTACTTTTACTGTATCCTCATATTTAAAAAAATCCCACACACCACTTTTATTGTTCATTGAACTCATATTAGTATTTTCTAATTTTTATATATAGATATTAACTAACACATACAAGACACAGCAAGGGAACAACTGCACTTCCAACATAAAAAGACACACTGTTAATGGTAACATAGATAACAGATCAGGGAGAATGTCTCTTATCTTGTTAAACTTGTCTCACTTGTCAAACTTGATAAGATAAGAATAAGCTGCACTTCCAACACAAAAAGACACATTGTTAATGGTAACATAGATAATAGATCAGGGAGAATGTCTCTCTTGTTAAACTTGTCAAACTTGATAAGATAAGAATAAGCTTAGTGATTACAAGCAGTGGGTGAAAATGAAAAGGAATGTTGAGGTAGAGTCTATTTAACCACTTCAATGGCTGCCCCGAGATAAGTCAGGGGTTAAAGCACTGTTTCACCATACCCACTGCCAGTTAAGTGGTTAAAGAAAAAGGGAGGGTGAGAGTTTTACTGAGTTATTAAGTATTAGTATTCAGTCAAAATTATAATTTTTAAAATGATGATTAATTATTATAATTAACTGTAATGCAGAAATTAAAAATATTTATGATTTTCAATATTTAATCAAGTTTTCTGTAAAATATGAAATAAATAATGAGTTTTAATAAAACTACTGTACTAAATCAGTGTAATAATTTTAAAACTAGCTTTTAAAAAAATGTATATCCTTTCCATTCGAAATTGGACTCTGTAATTTAAAAATAGTAATAGATGAAAATAAAAGAACAAGGGAAGAATAATATAGGGCAAATGTGCCTGTAATGGACATTCTTAAGGAATTCCTTTAAAAATATTTTTTAATTAATAGTTATTCTTATATTCCAGTTTTTTTTTCAACATAATATTAATCTATCAACAATATTAACCATTCTCATAGTCTTCTTTGCCAATGTTAATCAAAATTTACTTGTAAATAACAAAAGTATATCAAAACATCTAAAATTCTAGTAATGTATACCTGCAAGAAGTAACAGATATAATTGTTTTTAGTTTTTAAAAGTAGTTTTAAAAAGTTTTAGTTTTAAAACCAGAATTTAAAGAAAATATACTAATAAAACAAAATAATTATTTTCAAATAAATTTAACAAATAGGATATCAATAATTAATAAAATATTTGTGAAAATTAATTATTGTGATAATCACTACACAATCAATATTTTAATTATTTTATATATCTGTTTTAAAATACTAAATGTCATATTAAAATACACTAAATGTCAATGGGAATTTCAGTTATCAAATTGGAACAGTGGTGGATATAGAGAGATAATAAAAAAATCTATATTAGCGACAGTGTATTGATTAGGGATGCACCGAATATTCGGTATCTATTCGGTATTCGGCCTATTCGGCCATGTTACCGAATATTCGGTTAGGCCGAATATTAAACTATTCGGTTGAGCCGAATATTCGGCTTAGCCGAATATGAAACTATTCGGCCTGCCGAATATTCGGTATGGCCGAATATCAAATAGTATTCGGCCAATCCAACACTTAATAAAACGTTTAAAAAAATTTTCACTATTTCTACTTTTAACTGTCAATTTTTTAATTTACATTTAAAATAATTAGAAATAAGATCATTTTTAAATAAAATAGAATGTTTTTACATTATTTATTTTCTGTTTGTAAAGTATAACTTAAGAAAATTAACCATGAGAAAGATTAAAATGGGGATTTATTAGGATTCTCCTTAGGAATAAATTATGTGCTGATACAAGTTTCTAAATTTTGTTTAGTAAATAATCTGTTTCTTGCTTTTCTCCAAATAAAAGTTTTTTTAAAAGAAAAAAAAAATTTTGAGAATAGCTATCAAGGCAGACGATTTTTGTTCCTGAAACGATAATCATAATCAACTTATTGAGTCATAAGTACATTGTATATCATCTCACTCTAGGTCAAAACTTGTGTGTTCGTTTATTACATAGGTTCCCAACCTTTTATGGGCCACCGCCCCCCTTAGAAGAAATAAAATTTTCCAACGCCCCCCTCTTCCAAAATAGTTAATTATACCAATTAAAATATTGTTGCATATTATTTAAACCTTTTTTGTCTATTTATAAGCTTTCTGAGTGGTTTGCTTATATCTTTCCATTTCCCAAAAGTAACTTTAAATTGTTTTAGAGACAAAAATATTTTAAACAGAACAGTATTACAAGATGAATATAAAATAAAGGGGCATGAAGTGTACTTTAGAAACAAACAGTGAAAGCACATTTTGATTAAGATTATTTTATAAGCAATTTTATGAAAATGCGGGAAATCCCTCAAGACGCTTGGATTGTTAAGAAACACAAAGTAAAAATTAGAATTAAAACGACTATCAAACGTAATGAAAAGTTTTTCTGTAAAATTTTAAAAATAAACGCAAAATAAAATTAAATAAACTCTCTAAAACGGTGCATTTAATACATTGAAGAAGTCATATATCTAAAAGATGTTATTACCTATAAAAACACAGTTTTAAAAGCTGAAAACTTCAAATATTATACCCGAGCGTTGCTTCATCATCCTCAGGGCAGCTTTGTTTATGTACTGAAATTCTTTTTCGTACTCTAATGTAACTCGAATGTAAACAAACTGCCCCTAGAATTATCAAGTTTTGATTAAAAACACCCGGCGTATAATATTTGAATTTTTAAGTTTTTAAAAATGGGGTTTTATATGTAACATCTTTTAGATTTGTGACATCTTTAACGTATTAAATGTTTCACAAATAATAATGTGAATTAACAGAAAATCAATAAGGAATTGAAAAAAATAATGACATAAACATAAAATCGGTTAGAAAAAAAAATTAATGAGATGGATGAGGCTGATGTAATTTTGACAATTTGTTGATGTCGGGTTCCAATTTTGCTAAGAGCATTCGTAAATCGCCACGTTCAGTGACATGCAGTCTATTTCTTTTCTTTGCCAATAAATTAGATACTATACTGATACTGAACCCACGCTCAGCTAAATAAGATGACGGAAAAAAATTAAACTTTTTAATATTTTTTCCCACAATTCAGAGTAGATAGCTGGTATAAACTTCTGAAGCCAGACTTCTCGGTCTTGACTTTCAAATTTTACATTTAGTTCTTCATTATTTGTGAGGTCTATGAGTTCTTCTTCTAAATTTGATGACTCTGCTCTATCTGCATTTGCTGAAGGTTGTAAAACCCAAGTCGGTTATATTCATGGTTAAAATGTCAATAAAATAGTCGCACAATAAAATCAGTATGAAAAGCATTCAAATGTTGGCAGTAAGTTAGTAAATCTTCCTAATTTGCAGAGACCGCCCCTAATGTAGAAAAATGGCTGTATTAACCTCTAGCTTGGATTTCGCTAGAACTTAACAAGGTTTATCAAAAAAGCAGCTATGACATTTTTTGTTTTAATTAAATTTAATTCATCTCTCTTGCAATTATAAATTGATTTCATTGAATATTTTAAACAGGTCTGTCAAATAAGCAATGTTATTTTTTAATGTAATCAGGTTTTTGTGCAATTTTTTATCTCTGTTTTCTAGAAAGTCCATTATTGAGACAAATAGATTTAAAAAAATTAATTCAGACAAATACCTTTAGTGAGCCAACACAATTCTGTGCGCAAGAAAAAGCGATTGTAATTTCATCATTTTCCTACAAAGTTGATCAAATAACCTGTCTTACAAAGAATTGCTTTTAATCTCATTCACTGCTATAAATAATGTAATAAATAGAAGCATGCATACATTCATTCAATTTTTTGGCAACCAAATGTTGACAATGAATAACACAATGTACAGCAAGTACATTTGGTACAACTTCTTTCAAATGCGCTATGAAACACCTATGACGCCCCGTCATTGCTGGAGTACCATCCGTTGCTGCTGAAAAAATATTATGAACAGGAACTTCTTTCTCTTGATGAAACATGTTCATGCTTTTAATATATAAATCAATTCTTCCTTTGTATCATTTTCCAAATTTTTAGCAAATAATAAATCTTGACAATTTTTAGCTTCTTTTATAAATCGGATATTATTATAAGAGTAGTACTTCGTTATTTGGTAGTGTAGATTCATCAAGTTGAATGGAAAAATAGCAAGTCTTTATGATATTTCAACATCTTTGGCCATTTAATCTATTCTTCTTTTTACCTAATTTTTACCCAGAGGAATTTTTTTAATGATATATGACAGTGTTTCGTGATGAAGAATAGTTATTGTTACTCTTTGACTGCCGACAAGATTAATTATTCGTCAATTGTGTATGGTTTTCTTGCTTTTGCGATTAGCAATGCAATATTGTATGAAGCAGTCCGTCGTCTTCTTGTTCAGAAGACAGCTCAAAAAATATTCATACAGTTTGCTGTTTTAAATATTTCTTTTCGAGCCCTTAGAAACAAGATAAATCCTTGCCCTTTTTATCAGCATGCACTTTATTCAAATGCTCTTGTAATCTAGAAGGCTTCATGGCTTCATTTGAAAAAACTTTTTGGCTTTTTGGCAAATTAAACACACAGATAATGATTGGTTTGTTGGAGAATGCGTAAATCCATATTTCAAATATTCAACACTATACTGCTGGCATTTCTTCTTTCATTCAGATATTTTGAAATACAAAATTTGCCACAATTTAAGTTTAAATAGATTAACTTTGCAATATATATATAATTAAGGGTGTATTCGAAAAAACGCTTTTCCACCTTCAGCAGCTCGAAATTTTCCGATACAATTTCAGACATATTTTTAAAAGTAGAATCATGAAACTTGCTGAGGGGATTCTTGAAGGGACGTATGAGGTGCCGAGTAAAGTCTTTTTACGCTGAATTCATTAGAATTTGATTTATAAGCAATTAACTTCTCTGGAAGACCCTTTTTTTCGTTCCCTTATCTCCCACTTCGGAAAAATCGGTTCAAATTGCCGTTTTTGATTGCTTTTTTTTTTGCAATATTTTGTATACTTATCAAAGAATTGACCTTTACGGCACCTTGTGCACTTTCTAAATAAGAGAATCTGCGAGTTTCATGTGTTTGAGAGCAAAAGTGAATTCAAAAATAAATCAGAAAACAAGCAGTTTGAATCGAAATACACCCTTAAGTATAAAAAATAAACCCTATTATGTCTTTTATAGCTTTCATCCAGAATAAACGAATTTTTTGAGTAGGTTGAAACTGTAGTTTCATTTCAAAATTTCTGTCCAGGTATATGTGGACATTTTCTCACTTTTATCGAAAAATCGGTTTTTAAAAAATAACGCTAGTTATTACATTTTAATGAACTTAATGTAGCAAATTCAATGATAATGATAAAAGTTTCATCAATGCGTTTGTATTGTTACTAAATTAGAATGTTAAATAACTTTTTTATTTAATCAAACACGACAAAATCGAATTATTCATCGCTGAGAAAATAAAGAAATACAGCTTGCAGAACATAAGCTTCCGCGATCCTAATAGCATCCACGTGACCAGAAGAGGGGGCCAAGAAAGAGTCGCCATCATTGTGTCGAATGGAAAGTTCTCCTACAAGCTGTGACAGGTGAAAGCAGTTCACAGCTCTAGGCTCATTTCCTAAATTTTTATGTAAAGCTATATTTAAGATTTTTATCATGTGCCCGGGCAACACAGGAGAGACGGGACAACTAGTTTCATTATATTGATTTCTTAAATAGGTGGTACGTCATGACCGCCCCCCTTGACAGTCTCAACGCCCCCCATTTTCTTCTAGATCCGTCACCGCCCCCCTGGAAGGCTCCAGCGCCCACTGGGGGGCGGTACCGCCCCCGTTGGGAACCTATGGTTTATTACATTAACAATAAATAAGATAACATATTTTCAACTCACATGCTTTGATTTCTGTAAAGTATGATATGATGGGAAGGGTGGAAAATACAACCATTCATAAGAAAAGGACTATAATCCAAACATACCTTTATTCAGAATTAAGTTGAAAGTATTTGTACTTTATATTGAAAAAATCTGCCTTGAGTTATTTAAAAAGGACAATTATCAGACTGTAAAATTTTTCTTCGGCCATTTTTTCATTATTGGATTTTAAAATGTTTGTTTTGATTCATAGAAAATTTTATTAATTTAAGTTTCATAATTGCACTTCTTAAATAACTCAAGCCAGATTTTTTTCAATACTAAATACTCTTATAAAAAGCTCTTGTTTATCAAAATGTAAGTTACTTTTATTAAATATTATGTAAAACTGTTTTAAAAAGTAACATTTTAATACCTTTAAATTTTGAAATATAAAAAGTATTTGGAAAGCCGAATATTCGGTATTCGGCCGAATAGTTAACTATTCGGTATTCGGCCCAACACTTACTATTCGGCTAGCCGAATATTCGGTATTCGGTTCACCTGTTGGCCGAATATTCGGCATTCGGTATTCGGCCAAAATCACTATTCGGTGCATCCCTAGTATTGATTCATATATTTCCCACTATTTTTAAAAGTCAAACTCCTCAAAACTATTTGTAGTAATTAGCATTACAAATACGAAAGGAATTATTATTGCTGTTGCATGTTTTAAATACTAAATAAAATAATTTCAAAATAAAACTGTAGAACTGATGTTTGAGGCCACTGATCTACAGATTTACTAGTTTCATTACTAATGCAAATTTATTTATTTATTATTATTATTTTGTCAGAAATGAATAAGCAAACATTTAGACAGAAAATAATAATAATTTTTTAAGAACTTCTGCAACTCAATTATTTTTAATGGGAGAGGGTGGGGGAATTGGAGTTCTATGAGCCCCTCTTTCCCCTATGCACTTAAACAATTTCTCTGCTGATTTGTTTTATTGATTGGCAGATTATAACATATGCAATGCAGAGTTAAAAAATTTTGATTAAATATTGAAAATTATATTAATCATACGAAATTAATTAAAAGCAGGTATTTATAAAAATTTTGTTATTACGTTCTGGTAAATGGAATTTAAAAATGAAATTTGATTAATTAGCTATTCAGTTAAGTCAAAAGTTTATTCACTATGAACATTACTGAAATTGATCTACATGAGGATGTCCATTACTGGTAATCAACTAATTAAGCATTCCAGTAATGGACTCTTAAAACCTTAGAAATAAAGGAAATTTTGTAAATAACCAAATTAGTATATGAAATTCAATGTTTTCTATTACAAATTACTATCAAAACAAAAATATACAAATTTTGTAAAAAAATAATAAATATATAAATTTATTAAATGCCTCTTAGTATGTTCATTAAGATTTTCACTGAAAATAGTGGAACTTCGAAACATTTTCTGCTACCTGACTGGTTTGATTAAAAGTGTGAATAATAATACAGATTATAAAACCATAAATGGTAAAGTTATGAAAAAATAATAAAAGCTAAATTTTTATTGGTCATTTTTTTATAAACCAAAAACATTCAAGAGTGTCCATTACTGTTACATCTATCCTATATGATTTACATTTTCTTTTTCTGTTATTTTACTATTATTATCGTTATTTATTACTATTTAATTAAAATAGTACTAATTAAATAATTAATGATAGTGAATTAATTATCATTAAAAATTCAATATTTATGTTTTCTATAAAATAAGAAATTATAATAAGTTTTTAATTGTTTAACTAAAAGTAATAACTTTTAAAAAAAAGTTAGGAGGAAGGGGTAGAAAAGTAAACATACTGCGGCCGGATATCCGGCCTAAACTGTGGCCGGATATCCAGTATCCGGCCAAATTGACATCCGTTGCATCCCTACTTAAAAATTATGTATTTACCCACTTTCTTTTTTCCCCTTCTACAGGCAATAAAAAAAAATTTTCTAACTAAAGTGCCCTTTTCCGCTGCTATAGTGCCCTTTTTAGAGAATAACACCATGCCCTTTTTATTTCCAGAGTGAACACTTTATAGATGCACGCTTGTTGACAAAAATAAACTTTGTAGGATATTATTGTATTGCAATTTAAATATTTTTTGTAACAGCTATGCATTAAATTCAAAGAGTAAACTGTTATATACAGTGAACCATTGATATCTTGAAAACATTATCAAGCATCATTTGATTAATACATAAGAAAATATTAAAGATTTGTTTAAAAAATGTGTTCCTAGTGAGGAAATATAGATAAAAAGTAACCTATTAAAGTATTATTTCAATTTAAATTACATATATTAAATTAATAAAAATATAATAAGATCACTTAATTTAATACACATGCTTTAAAAAAATAAGGTACTCCCCCCTGCCCCCACTTCTGAAAAAAACCCTTAATAAAGCCCAACTGGGTTGGATTTTTTAAATAAATAATCTGGGTTTTTTGCAATCCTGGAGAAATAAGCTGTAAAAATACATATGAGAAAATTAAGCTGAAAATTAGAAACCTGAGATAAAATTAGAAGATGACATCTTTGTTATTAATTTTCTGTCATGTAATTATTATACTATACTTAACAGGGTTGGAAAAAAAAACAGGTTTTTTTGAAAAAAAAACCGTTTTTTTTGGTTTAAACCGGGTTTTTTTAAAACATGCTTTTTTATTGCATATACATACCGGGTGTTCCAAAAATAACCGGTGGATTTTAAAATTCAATAACTTGAAAACGGTGACAGCTATTAAAAAAATTTTTGCAGGAGGGTTATGTATGATGTCATAAGTTTCTTCTTTGTGATTTTTGATTTTAGTTCGGAAATCAAACAATAGATGGCGCTGACGGCGATTGGCGCTCAGTCGAAGCCGAAACTGAGCTCACTCAGCATTGATACAAAGGAAGGAGATTAAGGATAATGGAGTGCGTCTCATTCGATTTGATTTCAATGGAATACATTTTTGCCATGGAAGTAACAGATTCTTCGATAGTGGAGTGCAGCGTTCAGAAATGGGTATAAATTTCGCAAACAATATTTGGGTTTGCAGAAAAATTTATGAAGTTTTTTTTTTTTTTTTTTGCCCGGATAAAATTATTTTCTTATGGCATGATTTAAAGAATATTTTATGCATCGTATTTTAAAACTACACTGTTAAAAATTTGAAACCTTTGCTGCATCATCACACCTCCGCTTTCATAGAAAATGATTACTTCACTGTATTATAGAGCATTCTCATTGGTCAAAATAGAGATATTCTATAATAACAACTGAGTGACGATGCAGCAAAAGTTTCAAATTTTAACAGTGTTGGTGAAGATACAATGTGTTTCAAAAATGACCGGTACATTTGAAAAATCAATAAAAATTAAACGGGCAGCGTTAAAAATACACCGTTTGTTGCAATATGTTTGGGACAACAGTAAATTTTCAGGCATATAATTTTCAAAATTAGCTAAAATTTTCAACAATAGATGATGCTTCAGGCAATTTGAAAGGTATAATAGAAAACGCAATCAGTGAATTTGCCATTCTGTAAACCCTCTGTCCCTGCCCACGAAGCCACTCGCGAGTTAAAGCTATTCACTGTAAAAAAAATTGACCCATTTGTTGCAGAGTCACTCCACAGCTTTTATAGAATATGTCTTTTATGACCAATGAGAATGCTCCATAACACAATAAAGTTTCCGTTTTCTATAAAAGCGGTGGAATGACGCTGCAGCAAATAGGTCAATTTTTTTTTACAGTGAATAGCTTTAGCTAGCGAGTCTCTTCGCGGGCAGGGACACGGGCTTTACAAAATGGCAAACTCACAGATTGCGTTTTCTACTATAGCTTTCAAATTGCCTGCAGCGCCATCTGCTGTTGAAAAATTTAACTAATTTTGAAAATTATATGCCTGAAAATTTACTGTTGTCTCAAACATATTGCAACAAACGGTGTATCTTTAACGCTGGCCGTTTAATTTTTATTGATTTTTCAAATGTACCGGTCATTTTTGAAACACCCTGTGTTTTGCTACAATCTTCCTCTTAAGATCCGAGTCTGAACTCATTCCGAATGATTTCAATAGAATGTGTTGTTGTCATGGAAATAACATATTCTTCCATAGAAAAATCCAGTGTTTGGAATTGGGCATGAAAATAACAAGCTTAATTCGAGTTTGAAGGCTATTTTACATTTATGAGTATTTACACTGTAAAAAAATATGACTATTTTGCTGCATCGTCTTTCCACCGCTTTTATAGAAAACGACTACTTCAGGATATCATGGAGCATTCTCATTGGCCAAAAGAGTGATATTCTATAAAAGCGGGGGAGTGACGATGCAGCAAAATAGTCATATTTTTTTGCAGTGTATGGGAATTTTATCAAACCCATTTAGAAATTTAGTTGAAATGTCCAAAATTTTAGTTTGGAATGAAATTCCAAACTAAGCTATAAAATTCCTAATTTTCCTATTGGAATTTTTTAAAAAATTAGTTAAAAGATCTAAAATTACTTAGAATATCACAAAAGTTATAAAATTTTTAACAAACCAAAGAAAAACTCTTTACCTAAATTTAAAATATGATGCATAAAATATTCTTTAAATAATGTCATTAAATGTAATTTAATCCGGGGTAAAAAAAACTTCATAAATGCTAAATCTCCTGCAAACTCCAATACTGCTTGCGAAATTTATGCCCACTTCTGAACACTGTATTCCACTATCGAAGAATCTGTTATTTCCATTGCAACAACACATTCCATTGAAATCTTATCGAAAGTGTTCAAAATCGGGTCTTACACTGTAAAAAATTTGACTCATTTGCTGCAGCGTCACTCCACAGCTTTTATAGAATATGTCTTTTATGACCAATGATAATGCTCCATAATACAATAAAGTAACCGTTTTCTATAAAGGCGATGGAGTGACGCTGCAGCAAATATGTAAATTTTTTTATGGTGTAAGAGCAAGATTGCAGCAAAATATCTTCACCAACATTATTAAAATTTGAACCATTTGCTCTATCGTCACTGCATTGCTATCATAGAATATCTCAATTTTGACCAATGAGGATGCTTCATAATACAGTGAAGTAATCCTTTTCTATAAAAGCGGAGGTGTGATGATGCAGCAAAGGTTTCAAATTTTTAACAGTGTAGTTTTAAAATACGATGCATAAAATATTCTTTAAATCATGCCAAAAGAAAGTAATTTTATCTGGGTAAATAAAACTTCATAAATGTAAAATCTCCTGCAAACTTATGCACTGTTTGCGAAATTTATACCCATTTCTGGACGCTGTATTCCACTATCGAAGAATCTGTTACTTCCATGGCAAAAATGCATTCCATTGAAATCTAATGGAATAAGGCGCACTCCTTATCCTTAATCTCCTTCCTTCGTATCAATGCTGAGTGAGCTCAGTTTCGGCTTCGACTGAGAGCCAAGTGCCATCAGCGCCATCTATTGTTTTATTTCCGAACTAAAATAAAAAATCACGGAGAAAAAACTTATGACATCATACATAACCCTCCTGCAAAAATTTTTTAAATAGCTGTCAACGTTTTCAAGTTATTGAATTTTAAAATCTACCGGTTATTTTTGGAACACCCGGTACATATTTATTGGTAAAAATAGATATTGTTGGATTATAAATAGTATAATTTCATCTGAAAATAATTTAAATTAAATAATTACAGTGAATTATGTAGAAAATTGAAAAAATTCATACTTTAATTTAAACAATTAGTAAAAAGTCTTATGTTTAAAGAATAAATTACTCTGCACTTTGAAACATTGATACTTTGAAAAATCTTATAAATAATCTTTTGATTATTAATAATAAACATTTGATGTAGTTTGACAAATATAATATTCTTCATATATTTAAAAAAAATGAATTTGAAATATTTCTTGAGAGTTTTGTTTTTTGAGTGACAATTCGAAATATACATTTTTGGTCATTAGATTCAGCAGATAACAGGGAAAAAAATTTGATTGGTATTATTAAAATGCTATAACTAGGAACACATTTTCGAATACTCTCTTATTTAACTTCATATTTTGATTTTAATTCTTAAAGATAATCTCCCCAATCAAAAAAAAAAAAAAAAAAAAAAAAAAATTACAGTTTGTTCAAAATTTGAAAGATTATCGAGTTATGTAGCTCCATATTCAAAATAATTGTGCATGTTATGATATATTGCTTTAAATAATCTGAGTTTTTTTTAATGAAAATATTTTATACTAAATATTGAATATTTTTATGTACTTTAACTTTGATCAATTCATATGTTCTAAGCTTTTTCTTTAGAGCAATAGAATATGTTCCAATGCATACTGATTTTCAACCTATGCTTAAAAAAAATGATCTAGATTCACTAGAACCAATGCTTATTGCTGAAGTAAAGTGTAAAAAGTATAAAATACTTATATTCAATAATTTGTAAGTCTTAAATTATAAAGAAAAATGAGAAAATGTCATTTGATTTCTTCGAAAAAAACCAGTTGGTTTAAACCGTGGTTTAAACCATGGTTAAAACCAATTGGTTTAAACTGTGCCAACCCTGATACTTAATATGAAAAATAAATAAATAAAAGTAAGAAATAATTTCTTATTAGATTTCAATTCAATCTAAATTAACTTCTCTCTGATGTAGCAAATTAAGATAAAATTTTCAAAGCAATTAAGAGAGAATCAAAACGACAAGAAAAGTAATAAAAGAGAAAAACCAATAAAAATATGCATAATGTCAGTCACTTACAATAATTCAGATAGTTCACCAACTTCTCCAATCATTGCAAGAAGTAAATTCCTTGGAGTATGATACTTATTCCAATTTCTTTCTTTAACAAATTCATTTATCACAAGACGGCTATGAAAAAAAAAAAAATAAATATTCAGAAAATTTACGTCAGATTTTTTTAAAGTGCTTTTTTAATATAATCAAAATCCATTTTATTTCACTGCTTAAATTAGTCAACTTTTTTTTTTTTTTTTTTTTTTTTTTTGAAAAAATAAAGTAAATAAATAGCATCAAAAAACCTGTTTAGCATTTCACCAATTTTTTGTTATGATTGGAAAAAAATTCTTAAATATTAATAATAGGGATGCACCGAATAGTGATTTTGGCCGAATACCGAATGCCGAATATTCGGCCAACAGGTGAACCGAATACCAAATATTCGGCTGGCCGAATACCGAATATTCAGCCTACCGAATATTTGGCCAACCGAATAGTAACTATTTGGCCGAATACCGAATATTCGGCTTTCCAAATACTTTTTATATTTCAAAGTTTAAAGGTATTAAAATGTTACTTTTTAAAACAATTTTATATAATATTTAATAATAGAAACTGATAAACAAGGGTTTTTTATAAGAAAATTTAGTATTGAAAAAAAATCTGCCTTGAGTTATTTAAGAAGCACAATTGAGACTTTTTGAATTAATAAAATTTTAAATTTCTTGGTTTCTTCTATGAATTAAAACAAACATTTTAAAATCAAAGAGAAATAATGAAATCATGGATGAAATAAAACTTTACAGTCTCTTAATTATCCTTTTTCAATAACTCAAGGCAGATTTTTTTCAATATAAAGTACAAATACTTTCAACTTAATTCTGAATAAAGGAATATCTAGCTCATAGTTCTTTTCATATGAATGATGGCATTTTTCACCCTTCCCATCATATCATGTTTTACAGAAATCAAAGCATGTAAGTTGAAAATACAGTTACGGTATCTTATTAATTGTTAATGCAACAAATGAAAACACAAGTTTGATCTAATATGTGAGATGAAATACAATGTATTTATGAGTCAATAATTTTATTGTGGTTTCATGAACAAAAATTGCCTAGATAGCTCTTACTATTCTCAAAAGTTTTTCTTTCTTGTTTAAGGTCTTTTATTTGGGAAAAGCAAGATACAGATTATTTACTAAACAAAATTTAGGAACTTGCATTTGCAAATCATTTATTCTTAAGGAGAATCCTAATAAATTACCCTTTGAATGCTTCTCATGGTTAATTTTCTTAAGTTATACTTTATAAACAACAAATAAATAATGTAAAAACATTGTATTTTATTTAAATATGACTTTCTTTCTAATTATTTTAAATATATTTATAAATTGGCAGTTAAAAGTAGAAATTGCAAAAAGTTTTTAAAAATGTGTTTTAAAAGGTTTCATTAAATATTGGTTTTGGCCAAATACTTTGATATTCGGCTAAACTGAATAGTTTGATATTCGGCCAAACCGAATATTCGGTAACATGGCCGAATAGGCCAAACACCGAATAGATACCGAATATTCGGTGCATCCCTAATTAATAACCATATATTTATTTAATGTTATAAAAAAATCCCAAAACAAAAAGTCCATTCCAGTAGTATATAAAAGCAATCCCAAAGGATGAGAGAGGAGAAAAAAAAAATTAAGAACAGGATATGGAATTTTCCTCTGCAAATTTTGTTTTGAATTAAGACAATCACTTTCAAAACACTGCCTTTTTCAAAGTGCCGATATAATCACTTTAGTTTGAAAGTGTAACCTGTAACTCCCATACTGGTTTACATCTGAGTTTCAGATTGAAAATTACTTTCAAAAATGGGACTTCCGCAAATTTTTGAAATAAATTATGAAGTTCATTCTATGGACCACAAGCACATCTGTTCCTATTATGTAGTGCATATACAATTCAATACAGGACTGCACAGAAGATCTCTTGTGCTTTTCTGGATACTATTTGATTATCCCATCGAAAATTTTGCCAAATTATACAAATTGCCCAACTGTTTGCCAAATTAAATAATTAACAATATTTATATTTACTAATAAAAGAAGGAATAAGTTCGTAAAGCATTAATAAAACTACAAACAAAACATTGAATTAAAAATCATTTGATGATGCAACAAATATGTCTAATGTGATTAATATCAACTGAATGTGACATTTACAATCATCCATTGATTAGTATTTAATAAAGGTTAAAATTCAATATTTGTATTAGTAGCCAGTGGCCACTAGAGGCTGAATGTTTAGTAGCCACTATTGTCAAGTTAGTGGCCACTAATTACTATCATAGATGCCACCAAGAAGAAAATATCGTATAAATTCTAATCAGAATATTAAATAGTTAATAAGTATTTTATATGTAAAGAAAACCATAACTTCATTCAAACTTAGATTTTATCCCCATTACAGATAATGAAAATGGGGATTTTATTTTTCGACCACTTGATGAATTTAGTAATATTTTCTGCTATTGGGCAATGGATTTCGCAGTCTTTTGAGGAAATTTGCTGTTTTTTCGCAATTTTTTGATGAAATTTATCGTATCTTCACGATTTGTGGACAAAATATATTGTTTTTCTGTGTTTTGAATCTAAATTTGCTTTTTTTTTTGACAGAATTTGCAGTTTTTTGCAATTTTTTGAGGAGATCTACCTTTTTTTCTGCGATCTTTTGACGAAATCTGCCGTTTTTTTTGTGATATTTTGATGAAATTAGCTTTTTTTTTTGCAATTATTGACAGGATTACATCGTTTTTTCGAGATTTTTTTGACGAAATCTGCCATTTTTCGCAATTTTTTTTATGAAATATTTTGTTTTTTCGTGATTTTTTTTTAAACCAAATCTACCGTTTTTTCGCGATTTTTTGACAAAATCAGCCGTTTTTCGCGATCTTTTGACGAAATATGCCGATTTTTCGTGATCTTTTGACGAGATCTGCCATTTTTCCGCGATCTTTTGATGAAATTAGCTTTTTTTCCTTGTAATTATTGATAAAGATTACCGTTTTTTCGAGATTTTTTGACGAAATCTGCCTTTTTTTGCGATTCTTTGACGAAATATTCTGTTTGTTCGTGATTGTTTTTTTGTACCAAATCTCCGTTTTTTTTCGCGATCTTATGGTGATATATACCGATTTTTCATGATCTTTTGAAGAAATCTGCCGTTTTTTCGCGATTTTTTTGGCGAAATCTGCTGTTTTTTCGCGATCTTTTGACGAAATCTGACGTTTTTACGCGATTTTATGACGAAATCGGCCATTTTTTCGCAATATTTTGACGAAATCTACCTTTTTCTTCGCGATATTTTGATGAAATTTGTCTATTTTCATCATTTCTCGATGAAATTTACTTTTATTCCGCGATTTTTTTCCGATATTTGTCGAAAATTTGTTGATTAAATTCGCGTTTTTCCGCGATCCTTTGACAAAATTAGCGATTGTTCTTCGAACGATTGGCAAAATTGGTTATTTTCGGCGACCTTTTGTCAAAATTTGCGATATATTTTATGTCCTAATTTTCGGATTTATGACAGACTTTTTTTTAATTTTTCGAAATGATTGATCGCCAAAATGGCGATCAGGTGCATAACATAAAGTCGCCAATTTTTTACATTTAGTCGCCCTGTGGCTGGTGGCGACCGCGAATTTTAACCTTTAGTATTTAATCTTATAGTTTGGCGATAGTTTTTTTAGTCGATGGGATAATCAAGTAGTACCCTTTGCCAAAAATCAATGACCTGACATTGAATTTTCAAACCTATCAGCATTTTTTAAATTATGTATTAAGAAATAATCTTTTACCATATTAAAAGGAAAAGCTTTTTAAAATGCATTGGAGAGTGTTTCATATTCTATGTTTGATGAATGATTTTTCGTTTTTCTTAATTTATTATTATTATTTTGAAAAAGCATAAGTATTTGAAGAATTGATTAAAAAATAATAACCATGATCATTGCCGGAGTATATCTTAAATAATGCCTTAACTTTTTAAAATTCAGAAAATAAATTTAAAAAAAAGCAAAACTAAGTTTCTCAACAAAACATCAAAACTACAAAAAAAAAAAAAAAAAAAAAAAAAAAAAAAAAAAGAAATACATAGCACAGTTTGAAAAAAAAACAAAAAAAAAAAACAAAGTATGCAATATCGTGAAAAATAACTGTTTTAACATTATCATTATTTTTGCTTTTATGAAAATTATCTTGAAAGAAATTAGTAATTTCTTTCAAGACAATGACGAATATTTTTTAACAGCACTTTTCCTTAGCGATGAATCTTTAAAATATTTATTCTGACATAGTTTTTTGAATTCTGCATTTTTCTACTTTTTGAGTTTGAATTTCTGACACAAATCTCGATAACATAGACAGGGTTCATACAGAGTTGGGAAGAAAAAATCCAAGGAGTACATAAAAAATCCAAGGAGTCCAAAAAAATTTAAAGACTGGCCACTTTTGTTTGTTTATTATGTGGCATACACTAGCACAGCCCCAATTCCACAGGATTCTGCGAGTTACCGCCCTGCAAGAAGGGGGGGGGGTATTCGCGATCTTCAGACGAAATCGGTGCTTTCCCGCGATTTTCAGATAAAATCAGTGATTTATCTGCGATATTTTAGCACAATTGGTGATTGTTTGCGATCTTTTGATAAAATCGGTGTTTTCCTGTTTTTCTTATTTATAAAATTGATGTTTTTTTGAGAATTTTTAGTCAAAATTTGAATTTTTATATGATTTTTTCTCGAAAACGCCGTTTTATTCCCGCAATCTTTTGACGGAATCGTCATTTTTTCCCGCGATTTTTTAACGAAATCGGCATTATATCCGCAATCTTTAGACGAAATCGACGCACATACGGGTATTTGACCAATCTGGGCGGCCAAAAGTCAAATTTTCAAAGTATTAAAACCGTTAAACGAATGACAACCTGAGTTAGAGGTTTGTTTAGTGAACAGCAACCAACAATTCAACCTTTCCCCGGCCAACGCATCTCGTTAAAACTTTAGTCGGAATTCAATCATTCAACTTGTTGTTTATGTCAGTTCTTGGCGTTCGTGTAGAGACGTTACCTTTAAAGTGGAATATATATTATTTTACGTTTATTTTGAAAAAGCTGTGATGGATCTTGATATAGCAGGTAATAATGCAAAAGTTTATTATATTCTTTTATTGTTTTATCGTTAAGAAGTTTAATTGATGCACTTTTAAGATACCCTCATTTTAGAGTAAGATTAATTCTAAAATAATTTATTTAATCGAGTTTTTGTTATATTGCCCAGGCATATCCTGTTATGATTTTTAACTAAATCGAAAATTTAAAGTTTTGAGTAATGAAAAATTAAAGAAACTGCCGCGGAAAAGCGCGGATGTGTATTGCCTGGTATCTTGAACATTTTTTAGGAAATATTAAAAAAAAATGACTATCGCATATAGCATTCTAAAAGAAAATAATTTTATTGTAGGTTCACATCATATTTTGAAGATAAATTAAATTTCTTAAAATATAAGCTGATATCGGATGAAGATTACACAGACGACCAAATTGAGAGTTTAAAACGCAATTTTTCACCATTTAAATCACAAATTAAAAAGAGATGGATAAAAACATATAAAAAGAAGATATATTTATGAAAAACAACCAATGTTGGCTAGAAGGAACGTTTGATATACCTGTCATACCACAACCTCGGCCTGGACGACCATCTAAATTATTTATAGAATCAAGTGAGAGAACTAAGAGGAGAAAAACAGAAGAAGTACGATCTTCTCTAGAAAAGGAAGTAATAATTCATGCAGCTCAGGTTGAGTTGCAGAAATCTGGAAAACGAGATGCTTCTGAAATACTCAAAGAAATTATAAGTAGTCCGAAATGTGCAACAAAATATAAAAAGGCATTTTCTAAATCAGAGATCGAAAAAACTGATTCACTCACGCAAACTCAAGCATTGTCCATGTTCGTAGAAGCCGACTTAACTCGTCGACAATACGAAATAGTGAGGAATACCAACAAGAAATTCTTTCCCTGTTATACCTTGCTGAAAAAAGCGAAACAAGAATGCTATCCGCCCCCAGAGTCCTGCAGAGTAACAAGTACTTATGCCGAAATCGATTTACAGTCTTTGGTTGACCATGCAGTTAAGCGTTTATCCATGTTCCTGGAAGAAAGAGAGAGTTTAAAGTTAATATCAAAATGGGGTTGTGATGGTTCACAACAAGCACAATTTAAACAGAACTTTGAAAATGATGCCGACACTGATGCGAACATATTCCAAAGTAGTTTCGTCCCTTTACGATTAGTTTCTGGTAGTAAAAACGAAAAGCTCTTATGGGAAAACCCAACACCTTCATCCCCTCGATTTTGCCGTCTTATAAGATTTCGTTTTGTAAAAGAAAATATTGATGTTACGGAGGAAGAAATTAACTTTATAAAAAATTCTGCGATGTCACTAAACGCCACAGTAGTTAATTTAAATGGGAACAAGTTTTCAGTCAGTCATGTCTTCATCATGACAATGGTAGATGGCAAGGTCTGCAACGCTGCGGCTGGCAAAAAATCCACAAGTCAATGCTACATATGCGGTGCAACTTCTAAGGACTTTAACAAAATTGATTTTCAGAAAGAAATTAATCCTGAAGCTATCGAGTTCGGTCTTTCAATTTTACATGCTCGAATTAGACTTTTTGAACACATTCTTCATTTAGCATATAAGTTGCCAGTAAAGAAATATAGAGAGCAGAAGACTGAAACTGAGAAAAAACTGAGCTGGAAAAAAAAAACTCGAAATCCAGAAAAGATTTCGCGAAGAAACAGGTTTACTGGTAGACATCCGAAAGGCAAATATTGGCAACACCAATGACGGTAATACACGTAGGAGGTTTTTTGAAGATCCAAAATTGGCGTCTGACATAACAGGCATTAGTTATGACTTAATATATCGCTTAAAAGTTATACTCGAAGCAATTTCAAGCGGCCATATAATTGATACAGAAAAATACGAGAAATATGCATTAGACACTGCTCGCTTATATGTAGATTTGTACAGCGGCATCCAATGTCTCCAACTAAGCATAAAATATTAATTCATGGTTCAAAAATGCATTATTGCCCATTGGGCAGCTTTCAGAAGAGGCCGCAGAAGCGCGCAATAAGCATTTTAGGCTATACCGCCAAGATTTTGCACGAAAATTCTGGAGGGGAAGCTGCAACAAAGATATTTTGAATCGGCTACTTTTAACATCAGACCCTTTTATAAGTAGCAAGAGAAAAGTCGTTGGTAGAAAAATGAACTCCTTTTTGCCAGAAACAATTGCTAGCCCAATGTTAGTGATGATTCTTCAGAGAGAGACGAAAATGAATATTAGTATTTAAAAATGAAATTATTTTAATAAATCGTCTTTATAAATTTAATAAATGTATTTTTTCTTTCAATCGAACCATTTAGAATAGATATATGCAATAAAATAATTTTGGCCGCCTAGATAACACAAATACCCGTATGTGCGACGTTCTCCCGCGGTCTTCAGACAAAATTAGCGTTTTATCTGCCATATTTCGTGACACTTTGGTGGCTATTAGTATGATCCCCACCAATCCAGGGATGCCGCTGGACTTGAAAAATCCTGGGTCCCTTTTTAACAAAAGCGGGTCCCCACTAATGAGTCATACTTTTAGATGCAAAAATTGAACATTCATTCATTCATTTCATTTGCATTAGAAAAATGAAATTCAATAATTATTGTTTTAATAATAAATAAAAATATAAAACCAATATTAATTGTTTTTAAAATTATGAGAAATTTTCTTTACTTCTTTAAAAATAAATTTGCAAGATACAAATTTAACTATAAAATATTGAACATTTAAAAGTACAAGATAACAAGTATCACTACTGTTTGCATTTCTTTTAAAAAAAGGGGCAAGACTGATTTATAGAAAAAGACATTTTTGCTGAAAAAAAAGGAATACTTTTGTTGAGTAAAGTGATGAGAGATTTTGTTTAATGAATGGCTGTTTTCCTGAGTCACATTTACTCAGAAAAACTTGGAGCAGTCAAAAATGGATAGTGAATCACAAAAATCCGTTTTTAGAGCAGCAAAAAAAAATAATTTTGAAGCAAGAAAATTAGCTTTTAGAACAGGAAAATTCACTTCAGGCATTAACGTTCTTTTTTTTTTTTTTTTTTTTTTTTTTTTTTCCCGTGCCCTTTTGACAAAATTTGAGTCTTTTCACGATCTTTTGACGAAACCTGCCGTTTATTCGGGATTTTTTTCACGAAATTTACGTTTTTCGAGAATTGTTTAACGAAATTTGCCGATTTTTCACAAATATTTTGACGAAATTTGCCGTTTTTTCGCGATTTTTAGACGAAATTTGTCTTTTTTCGCGATTTTTTGAGGAAATTAGCCGTTTTTCGAGGTTTTGTGACGAAATTAGTCATTTTTTTCCGAATCTTTGGAATAAATCCGTCGTTTTTTCGCGATTTTTTGACGAAATCTGTCGTTTTATCGCAAATTTTTGACAAAACTTGTTGTTTTTTCGCACTTTTTTGAGGAAATTTGCCGTTTTTGTTCGAGATTTATGACAAACTTAGCCATTTTTTCGCAAATCTTTTGAAGAAATTTGCCTTTTTTCGCAATTTGTGACAAAATTGGCCATTTTTCGCGTATCTTGACGAAATCTGTCGTTTTATTGAAAATTTTTGACAAAATTTGCTGCTTTTCCCAATTTTTTTAACAAAACTTGCCGTTTATCACGATTTTTTGACGAAATCCGTCGTTTTTCGCGTATTCTTTGACAAAATTTGCCGTTTTATCGCGATTTTTTGGACGAAATTTGTCGTTTTTTCGCGATTTTTTGGACGAAATTTGTCGTTTTTTCGCGATTTTTTGAGGAAATCTGCATTTTTTCGAAATTTTTTGAGAAAATTAGCCATTTTTTCGTGAATTTGACGAAATTTGCCGAAAAATAGTCCTTATTTCGCAATTTTTTAACGAAAGTCGCCATTTTTATGCGTTTTTTTAAAGAAATTACGCGTCCCACGGGACGCGTAAGAGCTATTTTACTGCATCCCATTGCCTATTTTTTGCGTATTTTACGTGCTATAGCGCGTCCGCGGCATCCCTGCTGTTTTTCTGATGAATAATGTGCATAAAGGGTGTACCGTGCGTTTTACAATCGCGTTTTTATTTTCTTTATCGGGAGCAATATTGCTTGCGTGCAAAATCGCAATACAATTTAAGGAGTTTCTAAGGAGTATTTGGTTATCTAAGTAGTTCTAAGTACTACTTGGAAACGTTTTCATTTCTAAGTAGTTTCTAAGGAGTCCAAGGAGTCTGTGCGAACCCTGCATAGAGTAACTGGGAAAATTTCATGTTATTTTACATCATCATAAAAATTACACTTTTCTTTATAAAATCAAGCTTCTATTTATAGCATATTATTCATTATAAATTTTTATAATGCATTATACTTTAAATAAAAAGAGTTCTTCAGATTTTAACTTACATATTCTCAAAACTTGGAGAGGCGCTAAATTTGAATTCGGTTTCAATATTAAGTTCTTCAGATGAAGAAATATCTCCTGAACATTTAGTAACAGAATTTTCATCTTTCAAAATTGATTTACTTGTTTCTTCATTCATTTTAAAACAACTGTAAGAACGCATAAAAAAGATAGCTTCAAATCAAAAAATAAAACTGAAAAGCGAAAGACAATAAAAAATTAACTTTCCCAGATTGGTTGAATGGTTGAGGAACAGTGTATGAGTGGCATGTTGACGGAATATAAAATTTGATTGTTTTGCACTAAAGACATTTTACAGGTATTCCGCATATTTGAAATGCCTGAATTCCGAATTTTGAATCTCCGGAATAACACCCGGAATCACTGAATTCAGTACGATATTCAGATTTTAGATTTTTCACTATCAGCTTCAGCTAAACAAGATCGACCAATCAGAATCCCCCGCATTATTGCAAGGCTAAAGGTAAACTTTTGATTGATCAATCTCGTTTTGATAGCAGTGCAAAAATCTACCCTATCTTGTGAAGTGTGATGTTAATTTCTAGAGAAAGTTTCCACTAAAATTCTGACCAATTGTGCAATTCTAAAAACTGACTGACCAATCCGCTTTCTGTACAGAGTAGTTAAAGCAAGGATTTGTGCTAGAGCCACATAATTAACCAATGAAACTCGATTTCTCCTTTAATGCTTGTAGGAAGAATAAGCGGGTGTTTTGATGTATTGATTTCATTGTTTTGATTTTTCAGCGCATCCGCATTTCAGTTCGAATTTAAATTGTTTAAGTTAATGTCGAGGTTAATGTGACAAGACAAGAAATTTTTATAGTAACGAGAAAAAGGCTATTTTGTCTGCTCATTTGCAACCCTAATGAAGATTTCTTTATCCTAGAAAGTATAATTTCGTATACAAAAAATGCATTTTGTCTTTTAAGCCAAAAATTTTAATTTGGTACTTACTGATAATTAGAAGTATGAGAAATTTCATTTCTTTTTTTTTTTTACTCTAGTCATTCCGTGTCAAATCAATACAGCTCATCATTTGATCTTACCTCCTGTTTTGTCTGATATGTAAACAAAACAGTACCCGCGCTCAATAAGTAATGAGATATCCCCCAAATTTTGAGATTTTGTACTTTCAATGATTAAAAACCCTTCCTCCAACTGAAATCCCTCCCGGAGAAAAGTGTCTAAACTTAACACTTAACACTGCACTAAATATATTTTATAATGTCAAGCTTGAATGATGATTCGCTTTGTTTATTAACTTCTTGATAAAAGAAAATTTACGATGAAACATGAACAGTAGATTTTGTATGAAAATGGTGGCAAATAATATGCATTTTAATTTATAACTCAGTATCCCACGATGGTCCCAAGTTGATATGCATATCTTACAAAAAATAAAAATAAATAAAATAATCTATTTTGTGATATGGAGGATTGAACCGTTTGACCTAGGGAAAAAAGTGAATATATTGATTCATGTGAAAGCCCAAACAAACATTTTTTTTTTTTTTAATGTCACCAAAAGTTATATAAATTGAAAAACAAAATATGATGCAATTTGTGATACATTAAATGAAAAGATTTGAGGTTCTTATCAATTATCTTAGAAACAAAAAGAAGTAAACTTATATAATTGCATATTTATTCGTTTAACATGTGAATCTAATTTTTTGAAAATTTTGAAGTCTGGTTAAAAATGCCATTTTGTTATGTTGATTTGACATGGAATGAAACGATCCTGTCATCTGTTCATATTTGTCAATTTTAATGTCACAATTACGTGTATAAATTTCGACAATAAATTAATATTGAAATAACATTAAACAAATAACATGCCATATGACAAAGTAGCCAGCTTTTAGTCAGACCAGAAAAAGCTGGCTGAATTTTATTATATATTTTTTTTTTTACAGAGAGAGACTATTTTGACTAGGGTAAAAGTTTATAAGTTAATTTTTTAGTAAAAGTAAAACATTAAAAAATATATTAATTCACAACTTAATTAAATCTTTTTAATTAATTATTAAAAAAATTCAATATCAGTGAAATATATGGGTACTACTCTATTATCTCGTCGACCGATTTCGCCAAATTATACATATTGACATAATTTTTATTTTAAATAATAAACAAACAAATAATTAGTAGAATATTAATAAAAATACAAATAAAAAGTCAAAGTAAAAATCACTTAATGACGTTTTAAACACGTGTATCGTATTTAATGTCATTCAGTTAACATTCACGATCATCCATTATTGGCATTTAATCTTATAATTTGGTGATAGTATTTTGGTCGTTGGGATAACAGAGCAGTACCAATATATGTTATGTTTTAAATGTAAGGTCCACAAAGAGGACTTTTGACATTTATTCATTGAAAGATTGTAGCTTAATATTACAATTACTTTGTCAGAAATGTATAAATATAGTTTTCTTAAATCTTAAATATACATTATGAATGAGAATGTTAGAAACTTATCTCTTTGGGGCATGTAAAATATGTCATTTGATTACAAATTGACTATATAGTAATACAAATTCAAAACCTTTATTTAATTAAATTTTATAAGATTTTGGTGTTATTGTACACAAAATGGTTATTAGTAAATTAAATTAATTTATATAGATGTTACATGTAAATAATAAAATATATAAATTTAAAAAAAATAAACTCAATAAAAACTATCTCTTAAAAGTAAGAAAAGTTAGCTGGTTTGGTCTTTTCAAAAATGGGCTACCCTTTTTGCAGTTCTGATATATGATAGCATTAGAGTTTAAGTTCAGAACTTTCCTTTCATTAACAGTTATCAGTTTTTAATTCATTTTATATATGAGGACGTGAATTTCAAAATTCACCTTATTAAAAAAATAGTGTTTTCTCTATTTATCTATTCTGTAATAAACAAAAAAAAATTATGATCTGAAACCAGGGTTGCCGGCTTTTAGCCGGGCCAAAAAAAAGCCGGCCGGCTTTTTTTGGTTTTATCCACTTAAAAAAAGCCGGCTTTTATTTTTAAAGTGTTAATTTGTATCGAATCCATATTAAACGTAGACTGATTTATTTTTAATTATTTACTACTAAAAAAGTGATAAATTTCTATTTATTTTTTCAAATAAATATGTCTTTATAACCGCCAGAAGTGAACTGTGAAGGCATTATGCCTGAAAAATATAAATCTTGGAAAAAAGAAAATATACTCAAAAAATGTTTTTTAAACTTCTATATTCCATTAGTTCTTATATTACACATTCTTAAGAATTATATTTAATTCAATTATGACAAACTTAAACACATCAAAGCATTCATGGAAACATTCTTACAGGTCAATATGTAAAGATTAAGTCATAAAATGAACAATGTTGAAAGAGAAATTAGGAAGGATTCAGTATTTGAGGAGAGTTTAATACATAATAACATAAAATTAAAACAACAACAAAAAATGTTCTAATAAAATTTGTTGAATTAAAATTTTGAATAGCTCTTTGTTATTTAATAGTGCATATATGCCCACTTGCATGAATTAATATATTCATGCATATGCTAATTGAGAATAAATTGTGACTATAAGATGAAATAATGCATAACTCGAAATACTATTTTCAATAGTGAGAAATGGTGTTTTTTTATATGTATGATTTTAAATGTTTATAGGGAATAAAACATGACATTTTATTAACTCTTAAAATTAGTTAAGTAATAAAACAAGTAACCATACTCCTTTAATTTTATAAAGCAGTAAAAATAAAAACACAAGGGAAGGATTAATAGCCAATGTAAATCAGAAAAAGCACTTGGTATGGCCATTTTATAATTTAGCTGACATATTTGCAATTCTGACTATAAACCACTGCAACTCCATCAATGTGTTATTCTAGTATTAATATCTTTATTATTGAAAAATTGGGTTATAACATAACCCAATTTCTCATAATGAATCATAATTAAAATCCCAATTTTTCATTTTAATAAATAAATTTATTAAAGTCAAAGTGAATTAAACATCATTAAAATTATTTAAAAGACACTTAAAAATGTATAGATTTTAATTAAAAAGCTTCACTGTATAAAAGCCAATTTTGGCCAAAAAAAAGCCGGCTAAAATCAATAAAAGCCAACCGGCCTGGCTTTTTTTAATTTTAGCCGGCTTTTTTGCAACCCTGTCTGAAACAAACTAGTTTTATTAACTATTTTAAGCTATATAAAATCTTTGTTTTTTACTTTCAAAACTCTTTTGTATACATATACTAGTATTCAGGTACAAATCTTGGTTTACCAAAATTTTATTTCCTGAAAAATGGGAGTTTTGAAAGTCACATCCTTATAGGAAAGGGTCACAACCATAATAGATCAAGTCCATTTTGATTTAAAAAAAGAAAAGATAGACCATTTAGAAAGTACATTAAATCTGTTTTACCCACTTTCACAGTGAACCAAATCAGTTCATTTAGAAAGTACATTAAATCTGTTTTACTCACTTTCACAGTGAACCAAGTTTGTTTTCACATACTTTTTCATATATGTCATCTGTTTACAGACTTGGTACTGTGGGAGTGGGTAAAACAGATTTTTTGCACTTTTTAAATGGACTTCAGTTCGCTCTTGTTGATTTTAACTCGTCGAAGCCACAAGAAAAGTTTGAATTATCCAGAGTTAAAATTATCGAAAATATGAGAGGAAAACATGTTTAAAGGGATACTATAACTAAGAAATTAATGTCATAGTATTTTTTAAATTCATTTCAACTGTTATCATTAGAATATGACTTAATATTAAATTAAAATATATAAATACATAAAATAAATAAGGGAAACAGAACAAGCACAAAGGAAGAAGGGATGGAGATGCCATTGATAGATGGATGTTAAAAGACAAAATTAGCACTAGCCACCTGCCACAGAACCAGTGAATAAGGAGAAAGTGGCTAGTAAAAAAATGGCTGTAATAGGCACCTTTTGACCACTTTATTAGAGGAAGAGAGTAAAATTTTTTGCATTTCATCCTGTTATTCTATTTTTTTTTTTTTTTTTATTGCAATATGTTTACACTAACATATTTACAGTAAAACCTCCACAACGGACACTCCCGAATAGCGGACACCTCTATTTAACGGACAATTTTCAAATCCCCACTCCCAAAACTTTATTTTTTGTATGTTTAACCTCTGAATAACGGACATTCCGAATAGCGGACAGTAATTTTGGCAAAAAAGAATAAAAAATTATTTTTTTAAAGAGGAAAAAAACTAAAAATCCTCTAAATTTATCAGGGCAATGTATCACAAATTCTGTGATCACAGATAAATATGGGGATGAGCTGGAGAAAATTCCCTCTCCCCCCTAAATTTATCCCCTAGATAACCCCCTCCACCCTCGGATGATTAGAGATTGTATGCTTTTAAGAAACAGAAAAATACAATAAACAATTATACATTTTTTTTTTTTTTTTTTTTTAGAAAAAGATGATTTGAAAGGATTAAAACTACTGACAGAGTTAACACTTCACATTGAAAAACAGTTACATGTAATCGCAAGTAAAATCATATTTTTGTAACTTTTTTTTTTTGTAAGAATGTAATAAGCAAAGGATAAAAGTATGCACAATTTTATTTCAGTTTTATTGCTTTAAATATTATTTTAATTTCTGGTTTAATCATATAATAGAGGTTTTAAGACATTTTTAAATCGACTAATGAAACAATTAGCATTCATTAGCAATTTTTCTGTCTTTGAGGTTTTCCCAATAGCGGACAATTTTTGCGCTCCCAAGGTGTCCGTTATTTAGAGGTTTTACTGTATTTGTGCTATTCAATTTTATATTTAGACTAATAGAAATTTTAATAAAAGTTTACTGGAATATCAGGTAATTACCGGCGGGTATGTTTGTCTTTTATTGATAGTCTTTAGATTCATCTCATCTATAAAATTTTCTTTAAATAAGCTGCCTAAAAAAGGCTAATTAAGCATTGTAATTAGGGATGCACCGGATACTGATTTTGCCGGATACCGGATATCCGGTATCGGATTTGCCTGCCGGATTCGGATATCTGGCCGGATATCCGGTACTAAATATGTTTTTAGTTATGGTGAATGTTCGTTTATTTCTTTATACAATGCCATCTCATATAATAAATTGCAAACATGTTTCACACACCATTACAACATTTTAAACATATTGCAATATATTTTACAGAAACTATATATCTGAGATCTGACTATCAGGGTTTGAAATTCAGGTTTTCCAGGAGGAGAGAGTTTCCCTCATAACATTTGTAAATGCAGGGGAGTTAAACTGTATGAGAGAGGGAGGAATATTTTTTAAACCCTATTATTTTTTACATGCCACTTAAATATTTAAAAGTTATACCGACAGGACAAAATTTCACTGAAATAAATTAAATCAATAAATCAAGATAATTATCCAAAATGTTTGTTTTAATTAAAACAAAGGAAAGGAATCAAGCCTTATATATATCATATCCATTTTTCAATTTTCACTCAATGTTATGGGTAATTAATAGCTGAGTTGCTAAATGAATTTTTTAATTTACATTTTATTCGATTTTGTGTGGTTTAGAATTTTTTATAGACAACAGAACAGAGGAACTTTTTTAACACATTAAATTATTGAAATACTTGGTTATGCTTTTTTCATCGTATCTTTTTCTTAATTTTGTAAAATCTGATGTGCATTCATTTTTAATTTACTTTCAAGATTAATGCATGTAGGTGTCAATATTCTTCAATGATTGTATATCACTTACAAGGAAGGTCTCCATACTGGGCATACTCAGATTTTTTTCTGAAAAAAATACTAATTAAACTACTCGTGTGTAATAAAGGATCAGTCAAAATTAGGGACAGAATTACAGAAGAAAACACGTAAAAAAATAAAATACTTTCGAATATTTGGCGTGAAAAGACGAAAGTGTCACACGATTTGGCAAGCAACACTTTTCCCTGCCAAAAGCAAACGATTTTAATGCAACTGAAAACTTTTGGATTTTTAGAATTCGTGTAAATGGTATTTAATGAATTTAAGCATAAACAATGAGAGAGTTTAATATATTATATACATATATATATATATATTAAATTGCATAGATATATATGTATTATTTGTTGCAGTAGTTATTTAATTTACCTCTAGAAAAAATATTTTCATATATGAAAAAATGTTATTCAGTAAAATTATTTTCATACATTTAAGCGAATTCAAAAACAAAAGCCAGATGTTTCCATAATAACCAAATCGAATCGACAATGTTCAACTGGACTTTGAACTTGAAATAATTTAAATTTGAATTTCGTTTTAAATCTCAAATTTTGATGATTAAATTTGAATATAAATACTTATAAATATCAGGGTTCGTTGATTTAAATCGGCTTGATTTTAATCACGATTTAAATCAACTGATTTTTTTTTTAAATCATTGATTTAAATCAGTTTTTCTTTTAAGTTATTTTTTAATAAATTTCAGATGAAAGAAACATAATAATGTGCTTTAATATAATTTAGTTTTATATAAACAGAAATATACTAAATATTTGAATATTTACTCATTAGTATTTAGAAAAACTTTTGCAAGTTGAGGTAAAATAAAATTGTATGACTTTATGTGCTGTACTTTGGTGAAGCCTGTTATATAAGGATTTGAGCAAAATCTGAATCAGCAATTGATTTATTTATTTAATTTAATATAATTGATCTCAGCCCTTTAGAATGGTTGAAGGTATTTTTGTTACAGTTATCGAAAAAGCCCACACTAAAAAGAGAATTAATGATCAACTAGCTTTTTACTGCAATAGATTTATCTGCTTCAATTGAACAAATGTTTTTTGCCTTTGGTTTGATATTTTCAGAAATTAGAAATCAACAGATAAAACTGTTAAACCACTGCCATCGAAATGCTCAAGGCCAGGGGACACAAATTGTGAGGTATTCACTAATTGACTTACTTCTCAATTATGTTGGAATTCACACTAGAAAATTTTGAATAACAATTTACTTTTATTTTATTTGTGGAATATCAATCATCATATAAAACACTGAACATTCTGATTAACTTATGATTAATTACTTCTTAAACTTAAACATACACATGAGAATTTGGAATCCCCCAATAAAAAAATATCCAGATGCGGCAACACTGTAGCATTCCTTCTCTGACTGAATTTTTATTTAGGGATTCCAAGTTCTTATTAGTGAGTTTAAATAGTTATTGTTTTATAAGATGATAAATATTCCACAAGTAAAATAAAATTGCTATTCAAAATTTTCTTGTGTAAATTCCAACACTACTGAGAAGTCAGTCGATTAGTGATGACATCTCAATTTGTGTCCTCTGGCCTTAAGTATTTTGATGGCAGCAATTAAACTCATTTTTCTCAGTCAACACTTAAAAAAAAAAAAAAAAAAAAGTTAAAGACTTAGTTAAAAACTTCCAATTTTGTTTAAATTTTTTATGTGTTGCAGATGTTTTTTATTTTTATTAAAATATTGAAGGTTGAATTAATTTTTGACATCTGATTTGTAGTTTTTCATGCAGTTTGTGTAATCAAGATTTTTTTCATAGCCTAAAATTTTACCTTGAAATAATATGAATCATTTATGTATATTGTGTAATATTAGTAATAGATAATACTTATAATATGCATGTCTATGTATGTAAACTTTATATTATTTAAATTAAACAAAAAGTCATAAAATAATAATAATGTGTGGTAATTTTTAAAAAAATCAAAAAAATCTGATTTAAATCAAAAAAATCCGATTGTTTTGATTTTTATTAAAAAAATCAAAAAAATCACGAACCCTGATAAATATCAATATAACGAAATTATACTTAAAACAAACTAAATTTGACAAACCAAAGATATTTGATCTATCAACACGTTGAACATGAAACTTTTTTACTTTAAAATGCATTTGACATAAAAGAAAATATTTTTTTTAATTGCTTTTCATCGCCAACAGATGATAAATCGCCAAATAATGAAATTTTCATTATTTTTTTATGGACAGGGTACGGTGATTCCGCCGAAAATTTTTTTATAAACGTTTATATCCTCATGAGAAGACCATTCTGTAATTTTTTCAGATTTTTCGGAGTATGCCCGTATGGAGACCTTCCTTGTTAGTGGAATTATCGTCAATACTGTAATCCCTGGCATTTTAGCTAACTGAATTATGTTCTACTATTTATTGGAATTTTAAACCCATATGAAATTCTGAAAAGGACATAGTCAGTAGGTTTCTTCTGTTACATAAGAAATGGTTTATTTAAAAAAGTCTGGTCCTAATTTCTGTGAACTATGCACATCAACTATTTATTTTTTCTAAATGTGTTTCCTTGAAGTTCATAAATTTAAAAAAAAAATCTTTTGGAAAACAGCTGTTATTATCGGTTGGGAATGGACCTTGTGGTGTCCGCATTTTATTTTGTTTATGATTCGTCCAGGAATATTAATCCATGATATACATAATATATTACTCTTATTACATAAATCATGTTTTGATCATCATAAAAATGATATATTTTTACTGATTTTCAATAACTCAATAGGAAACATTTAAACATCTTGCTTTGGACAATGGATGATCACATTTTATTTATTTTACAAAATTCTTTAAATTTAGAAGAATTTTTATTTGAATAGGAAATCAAAATGTCAGTGTTAATAAAGAAGAGAGTAGAAAAGTTACAAAATGGACAGGTGCAAATTATCAGACATGGAAAAAAAAAAACAAATCCAAACAGAAACAAAAATATATGTATGAAAGATCGTCTTTTAAATAAAAAAAGGAGGTATGATTATAGAGCCCATTGATGACGAAATGTGCGATGATTTTCAAAAATGAAAAAATCTAATGTTGAACCACTGATTGTAAAAAAAAAAAAAAAAAAAAAAAAAAAAGTTTTTTTTTTTTTCCAAATGTGCAACACAGGATTTAATCTCATTTTGTTTAGTGCTAATTCCAGACTCATGTGATAGAGTTAAGACTCTAGTGACCATTACTGCTCTTTTAGTTATTTCTTGTTTCGGCACAGGAAAAAAATTCGCAAAATATATAAATCGGTCATAGAAAAAATATCGCACATTTCGTCCATCGTGGCAAAAACAAATTTTTAAAAATTGTCGACCTGTCTGAAAAAATTTGAACTTTGAGAGAACTTGGGCAGTGGGAAAATATAGCGAAATTTGTCAGTCAATTACAGTAAAATATCGTAAAATTTGTTAATCTGTCACAAGGAAATATCATGAAGTTCGCCAGCCAATAACAAAGGTCAAAACACAAATTTTTCAGCTGGGCACAGGTAAATAAATGTTAATTTTATCAGAATGTCACAAAAACAAAAAGGGAAATTTGCCGACCAGTCGCAGAATAAAATAGCTAAATTTGTCAATTTGTTGAGATAAATAAATTGTGAAATTTGCCTGTTGGTCTCCAGAAAAAAAAAAAAAAAAAAAAAATTGTAAAACAAGCAAGCAGGAAAATTTTGTGAGAAAAATTACAAAACTTATCAGTCAAACGCAGAAAAACAATCATGAATTTTGTTTAATTGTCGTAAAAGTAAACTGTGAGATTTGTCAATCAATAGAGGAAAATATCAAGAAAATAGTCAGTTGGCCCTGAGACTTGATCTTCACGTCACAAAGAAAAAAATTTCGAAAAGTGATTTTTTGGGGAAACAGGAATGACACAAGATTCTTTAGTGCATGAATCCTGCCACCCCGCCACGAAATTCAAACCCTGTATGTGTATAACAATAATATTGAATAAAAAATGCAATTCTGACATTTAAATGCTCTCCTTATTTGTCATTGAACTTCTGAAAATTGCTTATAATATGTACAATGAAATGCTGATAATTTTTAGAACAAATTTTATACGTTTATTAATAGGTCTATAATTGTAAAGCATTTTCACAAAGAAATACTAGCAGTTTATATAGCATCCTTTTATAATGTAAACATTATAAAAGGATGTTGTATAAACAAAAGTCTTACTAATATACCAATGGTTGAAGAGTTATCTTCAAAGACAGGTTTAATTGATGATTTTTTTTCATGCTTTAATTATTCAATACTGTTTTACCTTAAGCTATATTTAATTTTATTTTAAGGTAAATCTCTTTGAAATTTATAAGAAGAAAAAATTACTTTTAATTTTAAATATTTATAATGAAGTCACGAAAATTTCAAAGATCTCTATGTTTCAAAAAATATTTACAAATATTAATACTACATCAATATTGTTAGTTCAATATCATACCCAACTTTGATTTTCATCTAGAATTTTCACTGCAGTCAATTAATTAGATTAATAATGAGTTAATCTCGATCATGATATTTATTAAAATTAATATTTTTTTGTTATTCCGCTATACTTCAGCTGTTTGCGAATAGCCAGTTTTAGCAAGATACAAAATTCCCATTGCTGCATGAACTGCCAATTCAAAAACTTTCGAAAAACAAATTAAGGGGGGGAAATAGCTCCCCTCCATTTCCCCTTTTTATACTTAATCATTGAATCCCCTGAACTAATCAAGGATATGCTTTATCACATAAAAACCTATATCCAAAATTCATAGCAAATCAAACAATTGTTCATAATAACCCATTAATATAATTTAAGAGGAATTATCCACCTTCTTTATACTTAAACATTAAACTTCCAAAACTACTCAGGGATTCGCCTTATCAAAAAGAATGTACATCCAAAATTTAAATCAAATAGGATATTTCTGCATAAAAACTTATTTATAAAATTTAAGGGAGTTTGATGTATCCCTTTTATGCTTAACAAAAGAACCCCACAGCTAATTAGGGAAGTATCTTATCACTATAAACCTGTATCCAAATATTAAAAGAATTCGGTTAATTCTGCAAGAAAAATCATTTCCCTAAATTAAGAGGGGTAGTCCCATTGATCCCCCATTTATACTTATCAAATGAACTCTCAAAACAAATCAGGGAATTGCCTTATCAGAATGAACCTATATCCAAATTTTGAAGTAAATCGGTAAATTCTCTGTGAAAAACCCATTAAACTAAATTCAAGATGGGGGAGTTACCTCTCATTTCCCCCCTGTTAGACTTATCCAGTGAACTCCCAAAACTAATCATGGAGGTGTTCTCATCAGAATGATCCTATGTGTAAAATTTGAATAAAATCTGATAATTTGGCATGAAAAATCCATTTATCTAAAATAAAGGCGAGGGATTAGCCCCCCCCCCCCGTCCTCCTCTTTATAAATATCCAATGAACTCCCAATACTAATAACCATGGTGGTGCCCTCAAAAAAAGTTTCTAGTCTAAAATTTGAATGAAATCTAATAAATCTGCATGAAAAACCCATTTATCGAAGTTAAGGGTGGGGAATTACCCCCTGTTTCACCTCTTTATACTTATTCAATGAGCACCTAATACTAATCACAGAGGAACCTCATCAGAATGATCCTATGTCTAAATTTTGAGCGAAAACTGATAATTCTGGATGAAAAAAACCATTGATATAAATTAAGGGGAGGAGTATTAGCCCCCGTTCCCCCGCTTATACTTATAGATTGAACTTTTAAAACTAACCAGGGAAGTGCCTTATCAGAATACACCTATACTCATAATTTCAAGTGAATTGCATATTTTTATCATGAGTTATGGCATTACGCTTGTACATACATACATTCAGAATGGGCGGGCACATAAGGTCTCAGGTTTTGATAGCCTGTGAGTTAAAAATCATTATTACAGAACAGTAACATTTTGTGGCAAAATATTTTATGGAACCCCTGGCAGCCATTCCCAGAAACGTATCCAAAGAAATTTGGTTCAATTCTATGCATAACTTCATACAGTGTTTGATGTGGAATAATGAAAATGGCACAAAAATTGAGATTACAGCATCGCCTTACAGCAAAATGTTACCATATTGAAGAAGGACCTGCTGGCTACAGCCAAAAACATGCACAAAATATTTGGTTCATTCTATGTCAGACAGGTTTTGAATAAAGATGTTTTTGGGGAAACTGGATCCCTAAAACATATAAATTCGTGGAAAAAAATTGATTACATTACTTTCTTCTATCAAGAATAGAAGAAAGTAAGAAATGTTTGTTTAGTTGTTTAATTTAAAAACCAATTATTAATTATTTAAACTAAGTGAAAGGAATAAAATCATAGTTTATTAAACAATTACAAATTTTATAAAGACTAAAGACAGAAAACCAATATTTAGAAATGCATATAAAGGTAGCAAATTGCCATTTCGAATCTACTATTATTCGCTCCTGTAATTGGTACATAAGCCTGCGCTTCTCTGTCGCTTTGCTCAGCTTAGCTTTTTCTACATGCTGAGTCTTGTACTGATGAAGAATTTCGATAATAGATTCGAAATGGCTGTTTGCTACCTTTTCATTTATTTATTTGAGCATTTCTAAATGTTAGTTTTCTATCTTCATACATTTTTACAAAAAGGCTTTATTTCCTATTTTGACTTCAAATTTTGTTTTACAATCTGAAAGTTTGTAATTTTTGTTTGACAATTTTTTAAAAGATATAAGCATAAATTCTTGAATTTATTACAGAATTTAAATATAAGTAGTAAGGAAAGCTGGCAATTTTTTAAACTTTTGGGAAATACTTTTTACTCATTTGTAGGGAACTTATTATTTCATCTTTTGCATTATAAACAAAAGTTTTTTGGCACTGTTTGGGATCAAATGATTACTGTTATTCATCTATATTTGCTTAGCTGCATTCTTCAGATATCCGATAGAAAAGTCGGATATCCGGTGATTGTGATCCGGATATCCGAGGATATTTCGGATATTGAAAAATCAGCCGGATATCGGATATTGGCCGGATATCTGTTGCATCCCTAATTGTAATTATAAAATAACCAGTGGATATGATAGAGTACATTCTATAGCTTTACATGAGAAACAAAGGTTATACAGAGGTTCTTAAAAAAAAATCCAGAAAATATGCATTGTATAGTAATCCCTTAGCATTTGCAAGGATTAAGTTTCAGAAAACATCCACAAATGTCAAAATTGAGAATATTTAGATTATCTTCCTGTACATATAAGAAGTATAAGCTTTTTTTTTTTTTTTTAATGGAAAAGAGCAGTTGGAAGTTCAAAAAATATATTTATTAAACATTATACATTAAATGTGCATGCTTCAAATACTTTTGAATAGTTTTAAAATTAAACATTTTGTACAAAGTTAAATTTACTTGTGTATGGTGGAAAAAATTTAGTGATTTGCAATTGTTTTACAGTATAGATGTTACATTTATTAATTTTCATGTAAAGAAAAGTTGCAGTCTCGATTTCTGTTTTAAATTTAAGACTCCTCACCATCAAAGAATCACATTCTAATGTTTTTTCAACAGGTAGTTCTTGATGTTTTGAAATTTTAGAAAATTGAAAAAAAACCTGCATAAAAGATAAAGGAAATTACTAATCTGATATAATTTTCCTCAATTTAAGGGCTGAAGTTCTCGCAACTTAAGCCATACACAGTAATACAATAGGCTATACAGTACATAAGTGTCCAGTGTAATGTAGTTCATAGAATTGGTAAAACAAAGCAAGTTTACTTGGCAAAAATATATTCTTTATGAAACAAAATTTGTGAATAACCAAATTCAATCTTCGAAAATGTTGAAATGTTCTGCTTTTTTAATTCTCGAATAAATAAAACTCGCAAATGTTAAGGGATTACTGTAATCATTGTATAGATTCCACTGAATCCCTGCTTAGTTATTTTGTTTCTACTTTAATTTATTTTTGAAGTACTTAAATTTTAATATTTAATTATTAACAGATTACTTATAACAATGACTGAAGCAAATCAACATTACAGTCAAGCAGTCTCATTTGGAACTAGCATTCAAAATATCCTTTCAAATCGAGATTTGGAACTGTATGAGCTAGCCAGAGTTAGTGGGATAACTATTGATCCTCAAGTATTTAAGTATGTATAAATATTTAATATTTTCTGAAAATACCCCATTTAAATGCTGTATATAATTTTAGCTGAATTAACCATAAGTAAAAATAAATCAAAATATTTTTGTACTTCTTAAAAAGTTGTTTGGTACTTATTTACTGACATACATATGTACACTAAATAAATAAATAAATAATGGTTTCTCATTACACCAGAAAGCTGCTAATTACAATCCTAAAATAAGAAGAACAATGATAAACAACTGAAACAAACAAATTTTGTTCTGAAATCCAGGGTCACAATACATTTATTTAGTTAAAAAAAAAAAAAAAGTTTTTTCTCACCCAAACAAAGATATTTTACTTACCCATCATACAAAGTATAGGGTAAGTCTTCTGATCATTAAAAAAATAAAATAAAAATTGACAGATTCACACATTTCAGACACTGGAGGTTCTGAAAAACATAATTAAAAAAAAAAAAAAAAAAAAAAAAAAGTTGTCTTTGTGTATGTGTCTGTAAACACTTTATTTCCCAAACAAATTGAGATAAATACTTGAAATTTGGCATGTACTTAATATGTAATAAGGAGAAGAAGCTTATTGTATTTCGGTAATCTTGATTATCTGGAACTACTTTTTTCGGACTCTCAAAATATTTGTTCTGATAAAAAATACATAAAAGTTTTCAAAATTGTTTATTTTAAAGAGTGAATCAAAAGACAATAAAAAACAAACTTTGCATACAGAATGAAGTCGTTCAAATAATTAGTTTCCAAGATATTTGTAATCATATTTCCCAGGCTCTTTGATTTTTCATGTCACTATATTTCAATCAAATTTCAGTTCAAAATACATATTTTCAGGGTTGGGTTTTTGACGTCAAAAACTGGTTTTTGGCATGACAGTGGTAAAAACTGTCTTTTTACCGGTTTATTCTGTCAAAAACCTATCACTTTTGATTTTCCTCCAATTTATAGCATAAGTGCACCAGGCCCTTATTACCGCATGGGCAAATCGGGACTTTGCCCATGGGCCCCAGAGCTAAAGGGGCCCTTAAATTCCTACATTAAATTATAAAATACTTACTTTTTTCCCCCAATTCCAGTTCTCCCATATTGAAGTTATTAAATTCATCTTAGAATAATATAACAAATTGCTAAAGTTATATAAAAGAGTTTTGTTCTGTACTAAGATAAAAAAAGGTGTACTTTTACTAAGGTATTTGATTTAGAATTGACGGAGCTAAGAATTTTCTTCTATTTATATCCAAGGTGCAAAAATATGTTTATGCACTACACTTACATATATGAGTGACTACCAGTTCTATTTGAATAAAGTTGCAATGATTAGAAAGGGGCCCCCTATTTTATCTTTGCCCAGGGCCCCAATTAGTCATAATCGGGCCCTGAGTGCAGCATACAATACATTTTTAATTGATTTTTTCTTGTTGCTCTTGTTAACATTATTATTTAGAATTACATTTGTTAAATTTATTTAAAAGTAGAGCATTTTCTAATAAAAAAATTAAAAATACAAAAATAAAAGGAAAAAAACAATATCATAATCTCCATCAAATGTCATAATCTCCATTAATATAGATTCCACTAACTGCAATGGATATTTATACTAAATGATATTTCAAGGTTATTGTGATTATTAAAAACCATTCAATTTACATTTCTAATAAAATATATCGAAATAATTTTAGAGATGAAAAAAGGCTGTTATATGTTATACATAACAGCATATATATGATTTATAATGCATATCTTAAGCAGATTTAAAAAAGGGCAGGGCGCTGCTGTTCTGAAAAAGGCACTTTTTACATTTTTCAAGGCACTTTTTACATTTATAAGGGTACTTTTATAGTGTTGAATGTAGAATCTAGTGGTTGAAAAAAGACATGAAAAAACAGAAATTTAATCAAAAAATTAAAAAAAAGAAAAATAAAGGTAAATTTTGTTAAAAGATCGCGAAAAAATGGCAAATATTGTTAAAAGATCATGAAAAAACGGCCAATTTGTTAAAAGATCGCAAAACCCAGCAAATTTTGTTAAAAAACTGCAAATAACGGCATATTTTGCTAAAAAAAGTCACATTTTGTGAAAAAATCGTGAAAAAACGGCAAATTTTACTAAACGATCGCAAAAAAGTTTTTGTTAAAAGTTCGCAAAAAACGGCATATTTTTCTAAAAAATCGCGAAAAAATGACAAATCTACGGAAAATATTGCAAAAAAAAAAAAAACACAACTTTTCACAGAATTTTCAGTTTTATTGTGCTTTTTGGACGAAATTTGCCTTTTTTTCGCAAATCTTTTGATGAAATCTGTCGTTTTATCGCTATTTTTTAACGAAATTTGCTGTTTTTTGCGACTCATTTGACAAAATTTTCCGTTTTATCGCGATTTTTGGAAGAAATTTGTCTTTTTTCAACGATCGTTTGAGGAAATCTGCCATTTTGTGAAAAAATTAGTCATTTTTTTGCGAATGTTGATGAAAATTAGTCGTTATTTCGCGATTTTTAACAAAACTTGCTGGTTTTTTTAGGGATTTTTTGATGAAATTACCCGTCCCACGGGACGTGTATGAGGCTATTTTTTGCATTCCGACGCCGATTTTTTTACGTAATTTATGCGCTTAGTGCGTTCGACTCATCGCTAGAAGGCTGCTTTTTTTTTAAATGTGGGGCTAGAAGGGCACTATTTTTTTTGAATGAATGACAAGAGGGGCGCTAGTTTTTGGATGAGGGGCAAGAGGGGCGCTATTTTTTAAACTAAAGGGCAGCAGGGGCGGAGCGCCCCCCTGAAACCCTCTGGGGGAAACTCTGTCTTATGCATTTCCAGGGATATTTTTCAGAAAATTTTAGGTCCTTAAAAGGACCCTTCACAAAATAATTTATCTTAAAACAGGACCCTTCACAAAATTTTTATCCCCAAACAGGACCCTTCATAAAACATTTTATCCAAAAACAGGATTCTTCACAAAATTGTCTCTTAAAGAGACCTTTCACAGAAATTTTCACCTTCAAATTGAACTTTTCACAAATTTAATCATTTAATAATAAAATCTAGCTTGTAAATAAGCAGTTGAATTCACCAAAGAGCATATTACTTAGCTTTTCATATATGAAAAATAGAACCTGAAGACATGGATAATTTTAAATTCACAAAATTCTGACTAAAATTTTCACAAATATAAGGAAAAGTCTGGACAGACCCCCTGATTTCATATATGCAATTAAATGGTGATTTTAATTTTGACTTCAGTAAGCAAAATCTTAAATATTTTAAATTAATAAAATTTTCATGTAAACCTGTAAGACTCGATTTTAATTGAAAGATATTAGGCTTAATTTAGAGCATAACAAAGCAATATCAACAATATTCAGAATATAATAATATATACATCTATATTATAGTTTTTATGTGTTAACTTTAGTGCAAATATATATTAGTCTTATAGACCATTCCAGCTCCTATATGTTTAGATATAAATTTTTACCTGAATAGTCGTGAAATATTTTTAAAATCATTATTAAAGCTGCCATAAAGTCAAATTACATATGTCCTGTTTACATTTTATTTAAAATTAGGGATGCACCGAATATTCGGTATTCGGCCATGTTACCGAATATTCGGTTAGGCCGAATATTAAACTATTCGGTATGGCCGAATATCAAAGTATTCGGCCATTCAATACTTAATAAAAACTTTTCACTATTTCTACTTTTAACTGTCAATTTTTTAATTTATATTAAAACAATTAGAAACAAAATCATTTTTAAATAAAATAGAATGTTTTTACATTATTTATTTGCTGTTTGTAAAGTATAACTTAAGAAAATTAAGCATGAGAAGGATTAAAATGGTGATTTATTAGGATTCTCCTTAGGAATAAATTATGTGCAGATACAAGTTTCTAAATTTTGTTAGTAAATAATCCGTTTCTTGCTTTCCCCCAAATAAAAGTCGTTTAAAAGAAAAAACATCAACTGTTGAGATTAGTAATAGCTATCAAGGCAGACAATTTTTGTTCATGAAACCATAATCATAATCAACTTATTGGGTCATAAGTACATTGTATTTCATCTCACTCTAGGTCAAAACTTGTGTGTTCGTTTATTATATTAACAATAAATAAGATAAAATATTTTCAACTCGCATGCTTTGATTTCTGAAAAATATGATATGATGGGAAGGGTGGAAAATACCACCATTCATAAGAAAAGAACTATGAACCAAACATGCCTTTATTCAAAATTAAGTTGAAAGTATTTGTACTTTATATTGAAAAAAATTTGCCTTGAGTTATTTAAAAAGGACAATTATCAGACTGTAAAATTTTTCATTGGCCATTTTTTCATTATTTAATTTTAAAATGTTTGTTTTGACTCGTAGAAAATTTTATTAATTAAAGTTTCATAATTGTGCTTCTTAAATAACTAAAGGCAGATTTTTTTTCAATACTAAATGTTCTTATAAAAAGCTCTTGTTTATCAAAATGTAAGTTTCTTTTATTAAATATTATGTAAAACTGCTTTAAAAAGTAACATTTTAATACCTTTAAATTTTAAAATATAAAAAGAATTTGGAAAGCCGAATATTCGGTATTCGGCCGAATAGTTAACTATTCGGCTGGCCGAATATTCGGTATTCGGCCCAACAATTACTATTCGGCTAGCCGAATATTCGGTATTCGGTTCACCTGTCGGCCGAATATTCGGTATTCGGCCAAAATCACTATTCGGTGCATCCCTATTTAAAATTATTTAAATAAAGTGTAAAGTGAATTGAAAGAAATAACACATTGCATATTTTTATTACATACATATGATTGTATGAGTAAAAATCTTTTACCTTTAAAATTATTCTTAAATTTAGAAAGACTCTTAAATACTTTATTTATTTTTAATCCAGTTAACTTTTTTAATTAATTGTTCTTTATGGGTCAAGATTTCAGGTGTACAAATAAATAGAGTTTTCACATGGTTTAAAGTTTAATATTTCTTTGCAAATCTTAATCTCTACAAGATTTAAATTTAAAGAACAAGTCTATTTCTTCCTCCCAAAAGATGCATTAAAATATTAGTTTTATATATAAAAATAAAAAGAATCGATGGACAAATTGGATTAAACACTTCAAAAAAACTTATTTCTGAGGAAATTTTTGAGAAAGCTATTTTTTAAAGTGTGAAATTATACACACTGTCGAAATTATATACATTTTAAATCTAATTCATATGGGTTATGAAATTTCTTCAAAAAGTCTAATTTTTTTATTCTATGCCAAATTGCTTTAAATTATTGTAGATATCTAGCAGAAATATATACATAGTGTTATCTTATAAGGAAATAATTTATTGTTTTTCTTGGTTGGATAAATTCATTTTAGAGTCTTTTTGATATTGAATATTTTATGTAAAACTACTCTAATATTTAAAATAGAATGAAAAATAATAATTATTATAATGTAAAAACAAACTTCTAAAAAAAAGGTTTTTGACAGTTTTCGACCTTTTTGACAAAGAGGTTATTGATATGACGGTAGAGGTCTGCACGGGCCGGAATTTCCAGGCCCGGCCCGGCCCGTAAGAAAGTTATTTCGGCCCGGCCGGGCCCGTTGTAAAACTCAAAAGTTCGGCCCGGGCCCGGGCCCGTTTAAATTTTTATATTTTAGGCCCGGCCCGGCCCGTATAAAAATCAGTGAAAACAGGCCCGGCCCGGCCCGTTTTGGCCCGTTACAATTTCTACGATTTCTAAAAAATTCAGATTTTTATCATATAACTAAGATTCCTTTAAAGAATACTGCATACATATCTATGGAATGGTTTTACAGTATATTTTACAGCAAATACAAATTAACATCATTAATGATTACTTAGATTTTTAAGCTTTCAACATTCGAATAAAGATTCATTAAAAAATTAATATGGCTTAGAATAAAAGAAAAAAAAGAAAGCTAAAAACATCGTTAATTTTGAAGCTGTTTAATAAAAGAAGATTTATAAATATATTTCTATATCATTTTATTATAGATTTCAAATCCAAATTCATTCTTAAATTCAAAGAAGCTCCTTTCTGATACATTTCTAAATTCATTTTTTTTCCCTCAGAAACGCATAAGATTAGCAGATATCTTTATTCAGAATCGAATGGCGTTATCCATTTTTTGATACAAGCAATTTAAGAATGCTGCAAACAAATAAGAAAAGTAAGTTCTTTATCGCTGTTAATAATTTTACAAATCACGTTTTCTGTCAATAATTAAGTCTAGTACCGGTCCGGCCAGTCTATATGTATAAAAATAATGCAAGCGTGATCTCGGACCGGCATGAGTCAGCTAAAAATATATTAAAACGGGTTACACATAATGTAAATCTCCGATGCTGATACACTGCACATTTTTATATTGATGCTGTCAAACTAGTGTGGCCACATTTATACTTATTCTCGTTAAAACCATTTTCGTTGAAAATAGCTCATATTTTATCGTTTCCTCATAAATCTTCAGAACGGGCCGACAGGCCCGAAAATTTTTTTTATCGGCCCGGCCCGTCTGGCCCGCTCAATTTTTTTCCCGGCCCGTTAGAAAATTTGAAACGATTCCGCCGGCCCGGGCCGGGCCGGGTACGGGCCAAGCCCGGGCCCGTGCAGACCTCTATATGACGGTAAAAACCGCCATGCATCAAAAACTTTCCAACCCTGCATAAATGAGGTGCTTACTCTGACATAATAAACTGTTTATATGATTGTTATTTTTGGAGCTAAAAATGTTTTTTTTACACAATTCAGTAATAAAGCATTTAAAGTTATGATGTCATGAAGCCACAATTTTAAACATTATCTACCAAACATATTGAGATAGAAGCTTGAAATTTAGCATGTATATAAAATGAAATAGTGCCTCAAAGCCTATTAAATTTTAGTAACCTTAGTTATTAAGAACTATTTTTTAGACTTTCAAACTATTCGTTCCAATGATGCATATATAAAAATTTTCAGATTACTTTTTTAAAGATGGAATGTAATATAAAGAATGAAGTCGATCAGGCAGTCAAGTTACCTTGATATCTGCAATCATAATTTCCACATTATTTTATATTATGTATATCCATGATGGATAAGATTATGGTGGCCCTCAATGCTTAGTTTACTAATGTGACAGCAAATGCCAATATTTACTAAAATAGTTTAGTAAAAGCCCAAAATGGGGGCACCTCCAAGTTTTTTTTCTGAAGTCTATTCTCAAGCTTCCCGCTCAGCAATATGAACTTTGACTCATTTCTGAATTCATTGTTAAACATCAGAGTGTAAAATTGGCAAAGCTATCAAAGCAATTTTGTATCAAAATGAGGTTTTTTTTTTTTTTTTGTTCAATTTGATTTTTTTTTTTTTTTTTTTAATTTGGTTTAAAATGCCAACTTGACAAAATCTCTGAAAGATCTTTTGCAGTTAACAAAAATTGAAAATGTCTTTCAATTACATGGTTTCTGAATGACAACACTTGTCAATTTCATACATTGACAATAAAAAATGAATTAAAATATTTGTATGAAAGCGGCTTCTTTGAATTTGAGAATAGCTTTAATTAATTCGGTATATGCTAGAAATGACCAATTAATTTGGCATATGCTACAAATTATCAATCTTCAACTTTTTATATAGTAGCAAGCACATACAAACAGTCTTGAACTTAACCAACAAAGTAAATGGAGAGTGGCAGTGTAATGAGGTAGCAGTACACAATGTGCATCGCTAAAAGGTGCCAAATTAAGAATATTTTGTTCTGAATCAATTAGAATTTCCTTTCTAATTATTATTTTTTAAAGATTTTTTTAAAAAAAATCAAGCTCCTATTGTCTTTGCAGTACTATATATGGATTCAGCTCTCTGTTATTAATAACTGTAACTATAGCTTTAGTAATATGCAGTATAGCTGCAATAAAACTACGTATAAAGGACAATTTTTGTGTTTTTTTTTTTTTTTTTTTTTTTTTTTTTTTCAGCTGAAGTTAATGTTTTCCCCTTAACTTGATTATTTTGACAATAAATCAGAATTTCTCATGTACATAAATTTTAATAAAATATTTTAAAATATCAACTGTTTAAAAAAATGGTATTTGTGTATGTAAGAGGAGGATTTTAAGCATTTTTAATGGTGATTGATTCAATCCAATTTGTCACCAGCCTAGACCTGCCAGCGCTGATGTGCTTGAAAAGCAACCAAAAAGAAAGTGCAATTGTTATAAATATATCCAAGAAGATATTACCATTTTTATTTTCAAATTTTTTATGAGTAAGTGCCAATTTATATAAACGATAAAATTAAATTAATGAAATAAAAATAAAGATTATTTCGTTTGTACTCATCATTTTTTAAATTAAAATTTTCAGCTTGTCATATTCTAGATGGTTTTCATTCAAATTACAGTCAAACCTCGTTAATACGCGAATCAGGGGCCCGATCAAAATTCGCTTATTAACCAAAGGTTGCAAATTTTCGCCACGTGGTCTATCTAGTAACAATCTATGCAGAAAAAACACACTTTTTGTCAATTATTAGCATTTTTAAGACATAAAATGACATTTTATTTATTTTAATTACTATGTGCTTATTAAGCAGCAACGTTTGAAAGCTGAAAATTCAAATTATCGTTATTTTCTCTTGTAAAAATCCTATGTCTTTTCAAATTTAGATTTATTATATATGACACAAAATTGACTAAGAGGATCACAAAAATGTCTGCTAATCATCATTAATATTAACAAAATTGAAATCTTTGTTAGCTATACAAAACAGATAGATGCAATAATAAATAGTGTTGATAATAAAAAGTCAATTAAAAAAAACTACTGAACTCAATAATGTCATAAAAATTACTTTTTGGAAAAATAGCTGTTAATTTCGGTCTGCTTGACATGCGGTCGTGCCATCATCATGATGCTTTCCACTTTATTTAGTTAGTGGTAAAGTCTGCTTGTTGAGAGTCCTTCGTCCAGTGACGATGCATATTGTCTTAGGAAATTGAATGTCTCTGTAACTATGGGGAATGGAGATAAGGCTGGAAGCGCAAGTTCATCATCTTCTTCATCCTCATCCGGTTTGCCAGTCGCAGTTACATCAGCAATGATATTGTCGATATTTCTAAGTTCGGAGGTAACTAGATCTTTGCTGATATTAATGAACGTATCTCAAATCGACAAAATTTCCCCCTACAGTTTCTTGTGCGGCCAGACAATCTTCAAAATTAGGGTGCAAGGTTGGTTCTGTGTAAATGATGTTCTATTATTCGCTATTTCCGAAACCCGCTTTGTGAAAGCAATTTGTAATTGTTGTTGGTGTGACACTGCAGTAAGCATATGCATAGCGTCGAGGACTGTAATTGGACAACACTCGTAGGAAGAAAAATTGCTACTCTGTTCCATTAGGTGAAGGTATTGCTGTACGACGCGAATCTTGTAATTTACTTTGGTGCTATTAATTATTCCTTGGTCCATTAGCTGGGTGATGCAATCGAATTTACAGATAGAAATTCTACTTGGACATTATTTAGGTTTTCGTTATCTTTTGGATACACAGGGCAGTTGTCCGCAAGCAATAACACACGGTGCGATTCTTTTCTCATACGCCGATCAAAATTACGAAGCCATGTTGTAAAAATGTTGCCCGTCATCCATGTTCTATGCTAGCTTTCGTACAGGCAGGTGAAATTCTTGACATTTTTAAAGTACCGCGGGTTGCGTGATTTTCCTATGACCAGTAGCTTTAATTTATCTGATCCATCATAGTTGGTACCGAGCAGAATAGTAAGACGCTCTTTGCTCAGTTTTCCTCCATGACATGTTTCTCCTTTCACGACCATTGTTTTATTGGGTGTCAGTTTGTAAAAAAGCCCAAATTCATCCATGTTGTAAATATCCCGACTTGAGTAGTTTTTTACAAGCTTCGGAAGCACATTAATTTTCCAACAGTGAACACCTTCAATGTTGACTGCAGCTGACTCACCGCACACTTGCTTGAATTTTATGCCATACCGAGTTTTAAATCGATTAAGCCATCCATTTGAGACATTGAAATCTAGCAATCCCATTTTTGCTGCGATTCCAGAAGCTTTTTCTTGTTTTAACAAGCCGCTTATAGGGATATTCGTAGAGCGCACTTGAACAAACCACTTGTGAAGGGCCTTTTCATGTTCTCAAACTTGGCGGTTTTTATTTTCTTTGTTTCTCCAACCACAGCTTGGTTAACGATGGCGTTCCTATTCTTTAACAAAGTCCTTAAAGTTGACTCAGGTATGCCTTTTTTTTTTTTTTTTTTTTTTTTGGTGAAAGCAGACTTATTTGAGACAGCTTGAGCATCTTATGGATCTATAATTTGTAACTTCTCTGTGTTGGAGAGAGCCTTTTGTTTAATATGTTTTGCTCCTTTCGCCATAGTTTAGACTAGATTATAAAAGCACAGATGGATATTGTAGACTAGATAATACTAGGAGCGACAAGTGACTCTCTTCTTTTAAAACTAACACAGCACTGATGAAACAGAGATTGGAAAGACTCATGTGATTAATCTGCGATTGTAGCGCATGCTCCATCTATTGGTTCTACCGCTCTAATTTAGGGTAGGGGGGATCACATTATTTTTTAATTATGGGGAAAAGTTCTTTTTATTTTTGCTTTTTATAAAAACCAGCTGACTCGCACAGTCCGCTCCCGCGATCAATGAATCTTACCTGAACTTCAAATTTGTATAATTTTATAAATTTAATTCCCTTTTTGTCTACATTTATATTTTTAAATGACAAAAATCGCAAGAAAAGTATTGAATAGAAGGTACATTCTGCTTTTCGTAATTTGATTTTTTGAGCCTATGCGTACAGAAAACGAACGAAACCCACGACAAAACACTCAGGTTTTTACTGATTTCAAAAAGTTTTGAATGAATTATTTTATAATTTACATATTCTTAATTAACGTCTCATGATAGGCCGAAGTACATAAGTTAAAAATCTCTAAATGCTGTATTTTTTTAAAAATTGAATTTCCATTAAAATTTTACATTGCTGTCTTTATATACTCACCAAATGAAATTAGGTGTTTTTTAAATCAGACCTAATATTTTAAACTTTTGCACAACACTAGCCTCGTCTTGCTTATGAGATTTCATTGGGAGAGTTTTGATAGGGCAGTCTTGTGCTAGCATCAGATCGAAGTCCTAATCTAGTCAGCGTGTGGTTTTGAGGGAAAAAAATGCTCAACTTAATTCAGTTTAAATAATTGTTGTATAAAATGTTTGGGAAAAACTTCATCCAAAAACTTGTAAATTTAGAACTAAGCTCTTCTCGTTTTAAACATAGGATTTTCTTTCTAGGGACTGATAAAATTTCGCATATTAAACAGGTTCACGTATTAAAAGGGGTTTTTTATATGTGTAAGATAGGAGTATTTCAAGGGACCAAAGAAAATTCGCGTATTAAGCAGGGTGCGTATTAACGGGGTTTGACTGTACATAGTTTCCCTAGCTAAATGTTGTCTTTGTAATAAAATATGCTATACATTTTATGGACATTGGTTATTATGCCCCTTTTGAATGTTGCAGATGGTTATAGAAGTTATTTTTGTACAGTTGGATTTAGGCTTGATTGATGGTATGATAATGTTTTTTTTTTTGCATCCTAGCTGATAATATAGGCTTTGGATTTGTTGATGCCCTCATAATAAAATTTTACAATTCATTAATGAATACCAAAAAGTAACACATTTATTTTTTTTTTGTTAGGGGATGGCAAAAGTAGGAAGAAACATATTTTGAGGTAGAGAGAATTAAAATCTTTAATTATTAATTTATTGTTACTAGAGAGCAACAGAGTATGTATTTTTAATAAAGATTTTACATTTTGTTTGCTGAGAAGACAGAGAGAAGGATAAATTTTGGAATGACAAAGGGGTAATTTTGATGGCTGATTATAAACTAATTGCTACCAGAGTGCCACAAATAGAGCAAAATTAAAAATAGCAATTTATTTTTTTATTTTTATTTTTTTTTACTGGATGACAAAGGAAGGGAAACAGACAGTTTGGATAATTATTTGTTTATTGTTTCTAGAAAGCAACAAATAGAGCATAATTCTTTTATAAAGAATTTTAAACTTAATATGCTGAGGGGTGGGAGAAGCACAAATTTCAGATGGATTGGGAGGGGGAAGATTCTAGTTTTGATAATTGATTTCTTAATTAATCTTTTTCTTTTACAACATTGATTTTTTACTAGTAAGCATCAAATAAAACAGAAATTAAGATTCTCAAATTTTGAAATTTTTTATGTTGGTGAAGGGATGTGGACATTTCATATGATTGAGATTATATAGAAATAATAAGTAAAAATATCCCCCCCCCCTCCCCCCCCCCCAAAAAAAAAGTTCAAAAGTTTGCTTTTTTATTTTTATTTTTTTGCATTAAAAAAAAAAAAAAATGTGACTTTTATTTGGAAATAGAGAATTAAAATTGTGTTGGATGTTTACTTTTGTGAATATGAGGGTGCTTACAATCAAGATTTTATGGTATATATATATTTTTTTCAGAACTGTAGTTTTCAAAAATACACAAAACAAATTTTTATTACATTTACATTATACATATTATTATTATTATACATTATTATTTTTTGCTTTTGCAGAGTACTTGTGGATTTATTAAGATCTGACGTCTCACCTGCAGCAATTTTTAGTGTGCTTCAAAATATGGCTTTACAAGCTGGTAAAACATCAGTCTGCAAAAAAAATAGCCAAAATAAGAGTGGAAGTACTTCATCATCAAATAAAAAGAAGCCCCCAGTAGCTGCAAAACCTAAGAAGATTAAAGTTGAAAATCAAGAAGTGGCATTTTGATGTGTGTTGACTTCTATAATTTAAATAATGTTTTATGGAAAAGCAGGAAGAATTTTAAATTATCCAACGTTATCTTATTATAGAAAGTAGTTTTGTTATTAATGGAAATTAACCATAATTTTGAGGTGAATCACATCAAGCTTGAAAGAAATAGATGAAAGGTTAAAATAATAATATTAATCACTATGAACTGTAGTCGTCACTACTATTAATTTTTCAGTAACATGCTGCATTGTTTGACACAAAAATTACTGTGGGCTGATGAACTGAATATATATGAGGATGTGAGTTTCAAAACTCATCTTTCCAAAAAAATCAGATTTTAGGAAATTGTGAAAATTCTCATACTACGTCCATTGGTTTTCATTGTAACAAACATTTTACAATGGCAAAGATATACGATAAAACTAGTCTTTTGTATATTGTGTTTTTTCGGTGCAGGTTTACCAATAGAATATAGTGATTGAGAAAACATTTTTAAAAATTTTGGATAATGAGAGTTTTGAAATTCACATTCTCATATATAAAATAATACACATCACCTCATTTTTGGAAGATTTTCAATTTAATAGATAATTTTACCTAGGCATTTATTATGTGCCATAGTACAGTTCCTTTTGTATTATCTAAATATATTTCATAACTGTTCCTAATATATGTTATAAATATACTAAAATATTGATGTATTCCTTTGGATGTTATCTATTATAATAGATGTAAATCAAGTAATTTCTGATTAAGCATTATCCAATTTCTCAACTAACAAGCAAGCCAAAATAAGACTCTATATTTTGTATTTCTTTGAGTTTATTGAAATACTGTTGCATTAGTTTGAAATAAACCATATTTAAATGGCTTTTAGTGATTTATTTTCATTTTAAAAGTCAGTTGTTCTTCTTGGCAATATGGGAGAATACTATTTATAAGGATTGATATTGGTTAAAATAAAACTTTAAACATTACTTTTCTATAACGAAATCCAGCCTCAAATGGAGAAGAAGGGTAACTAAGCATTGATTTCTTCCTTTTAACAACTTTTTTTGAAAGCTTGGCATTTAAAACTGTTAGATTAATTTGCAAATAACACATTAAATAATCTGCAAGCAAAAATCCGAGGCAATAAATATACACTCTAAATTGTATTGAAATCTATATATATATATATATTATTTTTATTAAATATTCCTATTATGGACTGAAAAATATTCTCCTTTCATGTTCTTGGGCAAATTAATACAATCTGTACCTACTAAGTCTTCTTTATTCTGAAGCTATCTTTTGTATATATGTGCATTATAAAATTTTTATTTTATTTTTTACCCTTTCTTATAATAATCTATTTTGCTATTTTTATACATAATCGCAGAAGATAATCTTTTTGATAAAAGATTTGGTAAACATAATACCATTGGAAATCATGGATTTATTCATACGGAAGAAAGTCTTTTATAGGTAAGGGGGAAAGATGGATATTTATAAATATTTACTAATTCTGAAAATTATGGTCCGATGGCAGAAAGAGATAGCCATAAAATATAATTTGTAACAAAATACATATTTTAAGAAAACCTAAATAATATTTAAAACTCAGATACTCTTAACATTTGAATTTTGGAGTTTCCTTAAGAGAAGAAAGGGGAGATAGACAATTTTTTTATGTGAAATTTTATATTTGAAAGACATTTTTTTTCTTCCTATATGTTTAAAAAATATTAAATATTTTAAAGTAATCAGTGTTTATTAAGCAACATTGCATTGTTTCAGGCAATATTTTCGGCAACCAACTGACAAATTTTCATTACTGATCGATGAAATTCACAATTTTTATTTGCAACTGATACAAAATTTCTAAATTTTTCTAAACAACCAACAGACAAATTTTGTGATATTTTTCCATGAATAATTGATTGATTTTGTAATATTTTATGCAATTGATTGATGAAATTTTAAAACTACAGACTAGTGAAATTTGCAATTTTTTGCTTCAAGTGATAAACAACATTCACAATTTTTTTTAACGATTAATAGACAAATTCTGTGATATTTTTCTGCAACTAATTAAAAAAAAACTGCTTTTTTTTAAGCATGTGATTGATAAAATTTGCGATTTTTATTATAGGCTAACAAATTTTGCAATTTTTTCACATGATCAATTGATAGAAATCTACAATTTTTTGCTGCAACTGAATTTAGACTATAAATGTTTGATAAAATTTGAAAAAAAAAATTTAAAGACTAATTGGTGAAATCTATGATATTTCACTGTGACTCTTGTAAGAAGTTTGAGATTTATTTTATGAGACCAATTAATGAAATTCATAATTCTATTTTTAACCAGTTGATGAAATTTTTAATGTTGAACTCCTCCTCTCCCTTTATTTGTTTTTCATAGTATTATAATTTTAACAACAAGTTTTTATCCTGTTTTTCTTTGACGATATCATATATAGTTTAGTTTATAAAGTTGTTTTACCCCCTCTCTTTGCAATGATCCAAAGATCCAGAGAAATGATTGTAGGTTTTCCAATTTCTTACTTTTAAAGTCATATTGATCCTAATGTTAGATGTTATAGGGCTTCAATTTTTAGGTTTTGTGTGTAAATCTTATATGCGTTCATCAGAATTTGTTTGACACTTGCTTATATAATTGATGATATTCTATTACTGTATTTTGCATTGAATATTCAGCTTATATCACTTGTTTAGGTAATCGTCCGGCATACGATTTTTCATGGTGTGAATGAAGCTGAGTTGAATTTTGAGAGAGTTCAATTTGAATATTAATGCAGTTATAATAGTTTAATATAATTATAAAGTGTTATAGCTGTGAAAGAAAACGGAAGGTTATAGGCAGAGAGTACATGCTAGAGTCAGGAAAATTTATAGGTAGACTATACATTATAGCTTGAGAAACAGAAAATATACAAATCTCTTTAGAAAATTCAGAAGGTATATGGTGAATACCCCAGTATACCTTTTACTATATTCCTGATTATGAATTTATAATATTTTAAGATTGTTCTCAACTGTTCTGTTTAACAAGAACAAAACATTTTGACACATTTACAAATTCATTTTTTAACAGAAATATATGAAATTAGAAAGCCTGACTAAGGAAGTGATTTGGAGTCCAACTGAATTTTTCATTTTTTGATCAATAAATTATACGTAGTATAGGGTAAGTCTTGCAATCGTTTTGAAAATCGGAAAAATTTTTGACGGATTTACACGTTTTAGACACTAGAGATCTCGAAAAACATATTTTTAGAAAAAAAAATTTGCCGTCCGTCTGTCTATAAATGCTGTATCTCATGAACAAATTGAGATATAGACTTGAAATTTTGTATGTACTTAGTATGTAAGAATGGGACGAAGCCTATTGAATATCAGCAACCTCGATTATCCGGAACTATTTTTTCCGGATTCTTGAAAAATTCGTTCTGATGAAAGGTATATAAAAATTTTCGAATTTTTTTATTTTAAGGAATGCATGTAAAAGGCATAAAAAAACACAAATTTTGCATAAAGAATGAAGTCGATCGGATTATTAGTTGTCGAGATATTTGTAATCCTGTTTTCCACATTCTTCGATTTTCCATGACCTAGTATTTCGTTCGAATTTCAATTCAGGGGTATATTTTAATTGAAAATGAGACGCTTAATCCGACGCAGCAAACTGTTAGTTAATATAATTATTATTTTTGGAGTTATAAGGATGTTTCTTTTACATAGTTTGGTACGTCTTGAGTAGTTTGGCGTTTTATATAATTTGTCGAAATTGGTTCATCAGAAATTCATTAATAGAGTATTACTATGTGTATTAACAACATTTAAATTTAGTTTTGGAATTGAAATACATTGTATAAATAGTTTTCACATATTTTATTTTCATATGCATATAAATGATGGGTTAGTATTACGGTGGCCTCCAACGACTAGTCTATTGAGTTAGTTTTCAATCGCATGACAAACACTTTTTTACCACAGGTTGAATGGCTATACTTCTTTCATGTACAAATTCAGTTTAAAACACCCAGTTTGACATTATTTCCTGAAAAATCGATTGTTTGCAAAAAAAGTGATTAGGCAGGGATATGTTTAGGAAAATTTTAGATCCTTTAAAAGGACTCTTCACAAAATTTATCTTAAAACAGGACCTTTCACAAAACATTTTAGTTCAGAACAGGACCCTTCACAAAATTATTTGTCTCTTAAATAGACCTTTCACAGAATTTTTTTACTTTCAAATTGAACTTTTCACAAATTTAATAATAAAATCTGGCTTGTAAATAAGCAGTTGAACTCACTAAAGAGCATATTACTAACCTTTTTACATAATAATAATAAAAAAAAAACCCCTGAAGACATCGATAATTTAAAATTCAGACAAGAATTTTCACAAATATAAGAAAAATATTCATAATTTCACAAAAACAGAATCCCATGAGAAAAGTTTGGGCAGACCCCAGTTAGGTAGTTTCATGCATTTCCAAAATTAAAACTTATCTCACAAAGTTGCTTTTTTAAAAACCTTAATGTGATTTAAATATTCTTTAAACAATTGATTTTTATATTGTATTTAAATAAAAATTAGTGTCACTGTTTAAATGTTTTTCTGGAGTTAAAATATATACACCATCAGAAATTAAGTTTAAAGTAAATAAATTTTTCAAGTTTTTTGGTCTTTTAGTTCTTGTTTAACTGTATGTTGATATACAGATACAGTTAAACAAGGAATAAAGGAGCAGAAAAATGTAGATAAAATTTTTTAAAATTTATTGTGTAAAAGAAAAGACCTTTGATGTTTAAACTTCATTTTTTGAGATTTGTGCGAAATAGCCATGTTAATAAAACCTGGTAAACTCATGTCACATACTTTTCCTGGTTTTCATTTTAAAGTTTTATATCTTTTGTTATGAAATATAGTTATCTGTAAACATACATTGTGCTTTCTTTTTCATCTGTTTTAACTTATTTAAACTTAAATTATTTTTCTAATTTTACCTTAATGAATTTGGGAAAACTTTAAAGCATTATACTTTCTAAATGTGCATTTATTTCTGCTCGGCTATCTCGTCTTTATTGGAATTTCCTATTACAATTTCTTCAGTATATTGCAGAATTCCTATAATTTATGGGAAAATCAAACTAAATTGAGGAACCCCATGACTGAAAAAATCACGTTTTCATGCGGGAAAAACATGTTGCATTTTGGGATAATTCTTTAAAATCCTTTTTTGACACTAGAAACTTTTTTGTAGAAGATTACATTTATGCACACAGCAATGATTCAAGTAGAATTGCAAGAAATGGCAATTTGACACTTAATTGAATAAAGCAACTATTTGATATCTTTCATCACTGAATAATTGCATGTAAGAACTGAAATATGAAAATATTTGCAGTATCATTTTTTATTAGTAAATTCATCAAAATAAAATTTAAAGAATCAAAAACAGAACTAAATTGTTTAAAAGATTTCCTTTTATTAAGAAAGTTTTCAAGCACTGTACAACACATATATACATTTCCTATCAACATGACATTTTTCTGAATATTGATGTTATTTGAACACTTACTTCAATCATAATATCATTCTGCATCATTATACAATTTTAAGACTTCATGAATGGAATTGCAACAAAAACACAATGAGGTGTCAATGTTGTTTTTATAGTAGTAACAGATTTCTTTCTTTCTTTTCTTTTCTTTTTTTTTCCTTTTTTTTTTTTTTTTTTTTTAAACATGGAAATTACTATATATAACTTACTAGTACAAAATAATATAATCTAAATATAGATTTAAATAGTTTTCAGAGATGAAAATATACAGGGCTTAAATTATTATAAAAGGAGTTGCAATAAAAAAAAAAAAAAAAAAAAAAAAAAAAAAAAAAAAAAAAAAAATCTCAATTTGTAATATATATATATATATAGTCTGAATTACTTTGGTTGTATTCATAAAAGTATTTATATATATATATATATATTAAAGTAATAACAATATGAGCATTCAATAACAATAGTACAAGGTGTTCCTAAAAAAATCTGTACAATTTCAAAAATTAAAAGAATAGGTTGATAGCAAAACTATTGAAAAAAAAAAAGTTTTTTTTTAAAAATATTTTTAGTAAATTTTAACATGAGATTCTTTCATAGCATGAATAATATCAGGACCATATCCAAATTAAATTCACAAACATTTTAGTGTGTTAACATAGTTTTATTTAAATCAACATCAATTGTTTCATTATCAAATTTTGTTTTGATAAATCACTCAATAAATTAGATTTCTTCAGGGGATCTGCAGTTTTTGAGTAACTGAAATCATTATTAATTGTTTATATGATTTGCAGCATCATCAATAACCTGTAACATACTGCAGAAAAAAAAAAAAAAAAAAAAAAAAAAAAAAATTAAAAGAGTTATTTTATCTATTGTTGTTGTAACATGTTTTGTAGTAGGCCTTTTATTATTTTTTTTTTTTTAAATAAAATTTTGAAATTGCACATGCGATTCTTTTGGGACACCCTGTATAATAGTCTATACATAAGAATATTTCAACCAATAACTCATAATTGTTCAAATGCATACTATTTTAAAATAAACACAAATCTAAGTTCATTGCTTAATGAAAATTTATTGTTTTTAAAATAAACACAAATCTAAGTTCATTGCTTAATGAAAATTTATTATTTAACAACTAATTTTTCTATACACTAAAATAACTTCTGTTTCATTTAAATAAGCAGAAACCTTCATGTCTAACCTTTATATATATCAACTTGTTCATACATTTTAGTTATATATGTCCCAATGTCTCAAGTATACCAAGTTCACAAATAAATAAATATAAAAGTAAAGAAAATGAGAATTTGAGAAAATATAGAAATGTAAAATTTATAAATATATCACATATTTTCATCTCTGTGCAAACATAAAATTAATTATTCTTTTCACTAACACACTCTTTGATTTCTATCTCAGTTTTATTTTGCAGATGACACTATTTTATTGAGATAATTTTCTAATATTCAAATAAATGATGCAAAATAAAAACATGCAAGAAGCAGAAAGTCTATGAAATACAAAGTACATTTTTAAATTTTAGTAGGATAATCCTACTTTTCCTAAATATTATGTCTAACTTGAATATATCATAATGAATGTGCAAACATAAAAGAAAAAAAAATTAAGAAATCCAAATGTTAACTGATTTTAGTTTGCCTTAGAATAAAAATTTATTTTTATACCATTACATTTACATTGGCAAGTTGATTTCGTATTAGAAATGTTTTTATCAAATTACTTAAATTTTAAACTGTCTGCAGATTTTCAGATACATTAAAATGCAAATTTGAGAAAATGTATTAGGTAACCTATGTCTATCTGATTTGCATGGAAATATACTTTCTATTAATATTGCAGATGTGGAAGTCATTTCTGAATAAATAAATCTGGTTGATTAGCAGAACTTTATCAAATGTTATTATCATTATGTTTTTCTTTTTAAATCAGTGGAAAGTGTATATTACTCATGACAAATTTAAACTTTGATCACTTGTGAGATAAAATAAATAAATGATATGAAACATAGAATCAATTCTAATTCTAAGGGGGAAAATTACAAATATAATTTCCAAAATATAAAAAAAAAAAATTCTTTCCTTTGTACATAATATGCAAACTTCTTACAAATTTGGTACAATATTTTTGACATCAGTCTTCTACAATATAAAATTGCTTTATTATAATCACTAATCAGTTTGTTACATGTCAGCATGACAAGACAAAAATAAGACAGATTTTAAAATTGATCAATTAATGATTATGAATAAATAAAAATTAATCCTTTCAATATTTGCATCGTTTTATTTTTTGCTTATGTTTCTCTTTATAAAATATATTTTTTAAAAATTAGGTTTTACTTTTTTTTTTTTGTTAAAATTATTTAAAATTAATGTAATGAAAGCATTTTTAAAAATACGTATATAAACTGCATTTCTATTTTGATATATACATCTCATGCTTGTCAAATAGTTACGACACTGACTACTAGATAAAGGATATCAGGTTCAAATCTCATTTATAGTATGGATATTCTTAGTGAGTCAGACTCTACTTTAACCCTTTCAGAGGACATATTGTGTTTCTGCAATATTGAATTGAAACTGTCATAAAAAATCTATTTGAGGAAACGCAAATTTTACAGTTGTTTTCACCACAGCTATAACAGTAAAGTTTTATTAAAAAATTCAGTACAAATCTTGGTTAAAATTTAGTATAAAAAATATTACACTGCTCTTGAAGGGGTTAAAGAGAAATTCTAATCAATTTAGCTCTGTTATATAAAAAAAATGACCATGGTGTCCATAAACGAACTATGTAAAAATTAATCTACAGCAACAAACTATAAATTTTAATAATAAAATAATAATAATAATAAGTAAACTATAAGGAAATGCCTTTAAAAGGATTTTTTTCTTATACAACAGACATTAAAAAAGTTAACAGAATGATCAATAATATTATAAATAAACTTTTGTCTTTCACTGAGCAATAATGATGTATTTCAAACATGATTTGCAATGAACGCTAAATTCATTAAATTTAAAAACAGGCATCACCCGACTTATATTAGTAATGCATTCCACAAACTTTTACATAAATCAAATTTATAAATTGATTAGATAAAATTATGCAAGAAACAAATATTATATATATATATAAACGATAAGAACGATAATTTTTAATAACTTAGAATTTAGTACGGTACCTTGTTTATGAATATTGTATATATAATTTACACAGTACTATTTTATTTTAAAAAATGGCATCATGCAGCAGTATTTATTAGATAATAAAAATATAAAAAAAATAAAAGAACACTAATCAATTAAAAAACCTCTTATGGAATGCAGGAATTATAAATTTAACATTGATGAATTGACTTTAACAATTTTCATTCTACATCAAATAAAAAGAGGAAACTAGAAGAAAAAATAGGCTTGTTTTTCTTCATTAAAATTTTAAAATGAGCTTTCATTCTGTTTTTAATTCAGCTATTTGTTAAAAAAAATATAATCATAACTTAATTGTGACATTTAAACCCCAAATTCCACACCCCCCCCTCATTTTTTTTATTAGAGTTGAGATTTTCTTGTTAAAGATTTGATAGTTTATCCTAATAAAGATATAACTTTCACAAATATATATAACTATATTATAGTTATTTTTATCTGCATATTGCAATTATAAAATAATTATTAAAAGTATTAAAATGCATATCATATGCACTAGTATGCTCATAAATGTAATTTTCAAGAATTCTTGCGTAATTGCAAATTTACATGAGTCGAGGGATACCTGTAATTAATATAAAACATGTCTTAATACAAACAAGATATAATCAAAGTTATAAGTAAGCTTTGTTTCTTTATTATGAAGCTGATTAAATAAATTTAAGATTTTTTTTTGCTACAAATAAAAATGCCAAAGCATCGCTATATGGCAGTGCTTTAAACCAGGAGTTCCCAAACTTTCAGACATGTGTATCATTTAACTGAATTTATACTTTATCATTATATAAGAAATGAAATGTCAACAAAAAAAGATTTACAACAGATCATACAGCACATGTGCTTTAAAACTCTAAAAGAATTAATACCATTATGATGCTATAATGATACTTGAATGATCTTTTATTGACATTCATACACTAAGTAGCATGATAGGCATACATTTATTAATTGATGTTAGATATTACTATTCTATAATTATATGTAAAATATAAATAAATTTCGGAGAAGTATTGTACAAAAACTTGCAGTTTATTAGCATGTGATAGTACCACTGGCAACTTGCATAGACTAACACACCTTTTGTTGCTGATATAATCTGCTTACATAAATGTAGCTTCTTAATACACAGTTCAGGGTTTATTAATTTTAGCTATGTTTAGTTTATTTTGGTTTAAATTTTGTTGTTAATTAATTTCTCATACACAGAAGGTAAATTAAAATCAAATAAATGTATAATTTTAGAAGAAATTAGTAAACATTCACCTGAGCAATTAAAACTTCCATTAGCCAACCTTTTTTTTAATCTATCCTTTTATTGATGATGACAGCATATCTTCAATGAAGAAGAAATTTCTGATACAAATTTTTGTTGTTAAATTTTATGGAAAATAATAATTGAAATCTATATTAGATTTCAATGTGTAAACTGGAATATATAACATTTACACTATTTATTATAGACATTTATCAGTTCAGTATATAGTTTTTCTATTGTATTTTTGCAAATAAAATTATTCAAGATTATAACTGATGATATTGTTTGGTTATGTAAAAAGTTTATCCCCCCCCCCCCCCATAAAAAAAAGTAAGCTTTCATTTAGTCAGAATGTGCTTTGACCAATTTAGTTTGAGTAAGATGAATGGAAAGCCAAAAAGTTCTTTAGCTATTTCAATTTATTCAAAATAACAGGTTTGTGTACCAGTAGTGATATACATGCTGTTGCTTGGAAAATCCTGATTTAAACAATATTTTTCTGAATAAATAAATAAATAAATAAAATTTTTAATTTTTTTTAACAAAAATCACGATGATATGAAATCTGGTAAAATTAAAAAAATTTTCAAGCTATCATTTTAATCACTGATAAGTCAAGATCCAATGCTGTGTTATTGTAATTGACATTATATAAAATAAAAATATTTTTCTACAATATTTATAAAAAAAACTTAATTTATTTTAATTTTTTATCTTTTCAATTATTATTAATAATTAGCTAAATGCAAAACTTGGAGTTAGTTCTACAGAAAGTTGCTGATGGATGAAAAAGAAAATTTTCTCTCTTTAATAAAATTTAAGATACTAGTCTTCTTAAGGGAGAAAAATTATAAAACTTTTAAATAAAGTTCTATTGTATAAAATCAAATTCTATTCATGTAAAGATGACCTAAAATTTTGATAACAACTGAAACTACCGATGAACAATACACTATGCTTAAATCAATGTACATATTCAATTTTGATCAAATATATTAAAATGCATTTGCCCCATGCCCAACTTTTCAATTTTTTTTCTTTTCTTCTTCTTTGTTTTAAGTTTTATTATGAAACAATAGAAAAGACTATTTTGGAAATGCAACATATTTAAAAGAGAGCTTTTACATTTCAAATGAAAAACATAAAAAAATGAACACAACGAAGATGTCAAAAATGCTTTTATACGACTTGTAACCGTAATAATCATACCAGAAAATTCTAAATAAAACTGCAATAAAAATTTTTGAATCATAATTAAAGTTCATGATGTAAAAAAATGGATGCAGAATGTTTTATGATTCCAGCTCCTATAGTAAGGCATAAGCAATGTCAAACAGCAAAAAAGTCTTTAAGAAGGGTAGCTCTTCTTTTTTCTGCTACATCCATTTGATTTTCTAAGTCCTAAAAAGAAGAATATTTTTCAATAAAAATCTTTTTTTCCAATGAAAGAAATATATACACAGCTTACATTTATTTAGACATTATTATCAACTTAACTGTTTTTATAAATATGTTAAAAAACAAAGAACATTGTTAGAATTAAAATAATAATAATGGATAAAACAAGTTTTGACCTTTAGTCCTGCAATAACAAAAACAGCAGAGTACCGATTAACCAGACTAATCAAGGACTACACATTTTTTCTCGCCCTCCTCAAAATTTTTGTAGGGAAATTCTTTTATGCTTGGATGGGTAAATTCGGCTGGATCACACGAAAATTAACCATTAAATAACCATTAGAGCTGTACCGAGTACTCGGTAAATACTCGGTATTCGGCCTACTCAGCCAATTTGCCGAGTACTCGGCCAATACCGAGTAGTTGTAAGAATTTCATTTTTTAAGTATATGAATTTATAACTGATCTGTAAAAAGTTATTCGAATATCAATGTATAATATATGTAGTAATTCATGAAACTATTTACTCTGTATTTAACAATATATCGGCAAAATATAAAAAAAAGTTAAGAACAAAATCCCTAAAAAAATTTCACATTTATACAAATAAAAATACTTTTTTATATATAGGAAAACAGAAAAGACTTATTTTGGATAAAGAAACTGAAAATACAATAAATGCAATAAAAATTAATAATTAAATTTATTATATTTCAAATTATGGTGCAAAAACACCAAGCGTTCTACATTATCAGTAGACAGGGCATTTTTTTTACTACTATAAATTTGGCCATTCTATTACGTTCAGAATAAACAGTTGTTGAAGGTGCATATAAGAGTTTTTTGCAAGGTTGCACATAATCGGAAAAGTTTTTTTTTTGCCCCTCACCATGTAAATGAAGTGTCAGTTTTACATGTCTTCTGTTAAGAAAGCCTGTATTTCTTTTTGTACCAATTCTTCATGCGGTGATTTTAAATTAGTACTAGTGCCCAGGGCTGGCAAGTTTCTGCCGGATGGTTTAAACTGGTGGTTATAACTGGTAAAAACCAGCATGGCAGAAACTTCTGCCAGTAAGTGGCAAAAACTGGTAGAAACTAAGAACTTTAACCTGCAGTGATTCATAATTCACATATGTATTTAATGTACAAAGAATTTAGTTAATCATGATATTTATTTACAATTTTCACAACTGCTATGTCCTTAAAAATATTTTCATGATTTTCAATTATCTGCAAATAATATGGATATTTCTTCTTGAAAGATCCAAAACTATTAAATTCTAACACTAATTAATATATTTTTTAGATTAAAACTACTCACGATATTTTATTTATTATTTATCCTGAAAAAAATTATATATTAGCATTTTAATATCACAAAAAAAATCTCAATTATGTCATAAAATGAGTTTATGCCAGTTTCTGCCAGTTAAAACCACTTTTTGCCACTGGCTCGGCAGAAACCATTTTCTGGCGGCAAAAACCCAGCCCTGCTAGTGCCACAATCTTTTTGTTCATTCACAATTTCCTTAAAACATTGCCAGAAAATAGATGAACTTTTTGCTAGCATTTTCTCTTTTGGTTCGTTGACATTAACATTCTCATATTTATTTTTTGTTTCTTTGGTGAATTTTCAAGTTCTAGTTCATCTAAACTCATCAATTTTAGAGCTTGCTTTTTAAGGCAATGTTAAATTTACACATTTATAATTTTCATTGAAAAAGGTTAGTTTTTTACTGAGATATTTAAAAAATAATAAATTTAAAATAACATAATATAATCTGTACTGTACACATGAAAAATGAAAAGAAACTGGAAAGCCAATACATTTTTTTTAATCAAAAGAAAATAAGGTACAGACAATTACAAAATAAATATGAAATGTTTGCATTATTCAATGAATTGTTACAGTAACCAATAAACATTTTAATTTTTGATAGACAGATTTCAATGGTTGGAATAAATTGGAGGGTTAAAGAATGTTTAAATTTTATATTAGTTAATAACTGTAGTTGTCATGTATCAATTCTCCTTTTTTATTAGTTTTGAACTGTCAAAAATTGTCTTTAAAAGGTGCACAAATAAATTTTAAATTTAATGAGTTAATTTATTTATACTATATATGTATATTATAGATATGTGTACACAGGTGTATTTATATATATGTACACCTCAGCTCACATTATGTGCACATCAGTGTTTTATTTTCTTATTATACAACTACTCGGTACTCGGCATTCGGTACTCGGCTACTTGCCCAAAGTACTACTCGGTACACCACTAATAACCATATCCTAATCCTAAAATAATAAAATCACCAACAAATGCAAAGAAAACAATCATAAAATCAATTCTTTTTAGAACCTAAGCAATTTCAATTTTAACGTGCGAGAGTCCAATGTATAAATTTTTTTCTTCCACAAAAATATCTGTTTTATCTTCAGATTCTCTAAAAGTGGTTGAAAAATTGCTTATTTTGTCCCTTTGATGTCGTCATTAAGACAGACATCCTCCTCCCTCTCTGCTTGTATATGTTAATATAGTGTATGTATAAATACATGTAACAATTTCTATGTGTGTCTATGTACAACTTTGTACCTATTTATTTTGCTGAAAAGAAAATTTAATGAATTTCTAAACATACCATTTGTAATATACTAAAATGTCCACTAATGGAAGGCCTCAGTATGAAGGGAAATTACCTAAAAAAACTGTCATAGATGTTTCTGAAAATGTTCCAATTATCTGGATTTCTCATTACAGTAAACCCCGCAACAATGATATCCAATACAACAATAACTCCCTGTACTACAATAATATTTCCTAGTCCCGGTGAACTTGCGTATGAACTAATGTTAACCTTCCCTCAATATTACAATATTCTCTAGAACAATAAATCCCTGTAAAACGATTTTTCTTTTAAATTTTCAATGTTATTTTCTCCCTTTATAACGATAATTTGGTTTTTGAATGCTGAGAAAAAATCTGTCATTCATGATCTTTGTCATTTTTTCAGTCTATTTTGTTAACAGAAACAGAAGACTTACTGTGGATTTTCAACATATTGCTATTGTTTAGATTTAGATGGTGGGGACCACGTAAAGCCCTTCTTGAAAATGGAAAAAATATAACCCTTGTCCACACAGCATGTGCCAAATTGCTTGGTTTGTAATCTTCTCATTGCTAGAGGAAGAGGTAAAGTGAGGTATTTATAAGTGAAATTCTAAAACAGAAGAGGTCGAAGCTTTTAAAAGGTGTGCAGAGTTGGACGATTTTAGAGTCTTAATGATTTCGAGTTACAAAATTTGATTTTTGATTTTCTTTCTTTCATCAGTGTATTATTTTTTAAGATGGCAGAGCGAAAACAACTATCCTTTCGAGATAAAATGAATATTATCAACAATACTGATGAGGGAATGAAAAAGATTGATGCAGTTAAAAAATACGAATTCTCGAAATCTACAATTAAAGTATTCCCAAAGAAGAAACATATCGAAGACATTATAAGTTCAAATACAATTAACATACAGCGAAAACGACTGAAAGTTGCCACGAATGAAAGCATTGATGCTGCTGTTTTAACCCTATGAGCTCTGATGGTTGAATTTTCTACCACATAATTTTTATTCCAAAATGTCACAATGGCACTGGAATTGTCAACCAGATTTATTGAAAAAAGGATTAATGTATTTTTTCGTGTATATCGTAAACCGAAATTTTTAGTTTTTTTTTCCAAAATACTGGTACCAATGTGACATTTAGAATTTTGACGAAATTTAATCATCAGAATTCAAAAGGTTAAAATGGTACCAAGAGGTGAAGGCAACAAATGTTCCAATAAATGGAACCTTGTTATGTGCACAAGTATGTAAATTTACAGCAATGATAAGGAATGAAAATTTTAAAAGTACTAACGGTTGGCTAATGCATTTCAGGATCGTCCAGGAATAATTTTCCAGGAAGTTCATGGAGAGAAAAAGTCTGCCCCGATTAATGATGCATTTGAGTAGTGACAAAACAAGATGAAAAATATTTTGTAAAAAGTATGCTCCAAAGGAAGTTTCTAACACAGATGAATGGGCTGTTTTTCTAACTCCTACCCAAATGGACACAGGCGTTCAAAAGTGAAAAGTGTTATGTAGGGAAGAAATCGAAACAAACTTCCTGTTTTTTGGTGTACAAAAAACACATGCATAAACAATATCCAAAGTGCTTTAAGAAGTTGAAAAGTCTTTCCATGGAATATAAAGTCAACAAAAAGTCTTCGATAAATTCTAATTTTTTTTTCTAAATGGTTACAAAAATTACAGAAAGAAATGAAGAAGAGAAAGAAAAAAATTGTTTTGTTGCTAGATAATTGCTGCGCTCTTGCCTCATTTCCAAAATTGCAAAATGTAGATTATTTTTTTTCTTGCCAACTGTACTTTAATTTTACAGACTCGAGATATGGGTATAATTGAGTATTTTAAGGGATATTACCGAAAACGGTTGGCAGAGTTGATACTTATACAGATTGATAAAATAGAAGACCCTTTTAAAGCTGTAAATGTAAAGAAAGCATGTGAAAATATTGCTGGAAGTTGGTGGGAAGTAAGAGAGAAAAACAATCGTAATTGTTGGGAAAATGTTGGTTTTTGTAATGAAGATAAAAAATCTCATTGTGATGAAAAATTCATTGAAAGAGATCTTTCATATGATCAAGAACAATATGTTTTGAACATCCAAAAATCTTTATCCTAATTTGATAAAAGAAGTGGAAAAAAAATCTGGAATTAGCATGGAAGACTATTAATCAGCAGTTAACGACCTTATGGTTTTCACATTAGATGATGATTAAGACATTCTCTCTTGGAAACTACTAACGAGATAGAAAATAACAGGATGGTGATAGATGATAATGATACAGGTCCATCAAAATCTGTATTGTATCCCGGGAAGCTCTTCAATCTGTGAAGTCTTTAGACATTTGTTTCAAACCTTTAGTTGACAAATGAAGAGCATTTTCGTGTACTAGACTCAATGCATACCTTTTTCATTGACTCAATTGTTAAAAGATGAATAAACATACCAAAATATTGGATTATTTCCAATAAAAATAGTTTTCAGGTATGTGAATATTTCTTTGCTCATTTTCTGAATTTATTTTGCATTATTTAACTATTACTATTAACATATTGCTAACTATTTTCTTCTAAATATAAATATTTAAATAGTATATACCTTAAAGTAAAAAGAAATCCTTATTTAATGCCCAAAATATGTAGGCCCTCGATATAGCAATAACTCCTCTACAACAATATATTTATATGGTCCCTAAAATATTGTTGTAACAAGGTTTTACTGTATTTGGATTATCCTTGGTCTTGACCGGTCCAAATAATCAGTGCTCTACTGTAATAGAATTTCTAACTACTTGCAATAATGAAAAGAAAAATTAATTATTATTATTATTTTAACTAGGACTTTCCTTAGAGGGATTAGTCTGAGCGATATTGCTGAGAACATAGATTTAATAATAACTTGCAAAAAGTAAAAGAAAAAAAAATACGACGCTACCTTTAATTGACCATATACTGCCACCAGTTCAAATGACGAAAATGACCAAATTAAACTATACAATTACAAAATATTCTATATTAATTTGTATACACGATTAAAAAAGAGGGAAGCAAACTATGCAAAACAGCCATTGAACTTATGCAATTATTAAAAGTAATGTACATAATAAAACACTAAAATAGCTTGTATCGGAATTTGAAATCTTTGAAATTAGGCCAAGAAGATAAACAGACACTCCACACCAATTTTAGTACAGTCTTCCCCACTTAATCGGGTAACAGATAATCAAATACCCCGCTTATACGAATAAAATCCACCGGAACTGAATTTAATCCCATTGGACTAATGTTAATTTACCCCGCTTAACCGAATACTTTTCACGAAATGTCCTCACTTAATCGAATAAAAAATGAGTAAGACAATTTGAAAAATGGGGGTGAAAAACACGTTTCAATTGGAATTTCCTCTACACTTTTTGTCATTTTCGGTTGTTATGCAGAAAACAAATTTCTAGAATTCCCGGCATGGATTTCGGCTGGCAGGTGTATAATGGATTGGTCAAGTGAGTTCCCTTCCTTGTTCATTTTATCGAATTAATTTAAAAAATGGTGAAATAAATTGTACAGTAATTTCGATCAATTTTGTATTTTGTTTACTTTCGTTTGTCAAAGGACTTTTTTTTTCACTTTTTCAATTTTTTTTACAGTTATCTTTAATGGAGACACTTTCATTCGATCTCAGCTGTCTATTGCAAAAAGATCATTTAAAAATATTGAAATGCAATAGAGATATCTTTATAAATTTCTTCTATAGGATTAGCATTAGCGAGCAAATCCTTTTGCGTGATCGAAGTAGCCCTTTAATAATAATTGTGTTGTCACTTAGAGGCTCACGATGGTAATTATGATGCCATTCGAAAAAAATTTCGTCCATTTTTTACTCTAAAATTTCACGTAAACCATTTTCATTTACTTTTTAAATAGGTGTCATCACACTTGTAAAAATTAAGTAAATTAAATTCTAATAACAAAATTTGGACCCAATACACATAGTCTGCTTTAAATGTAATGTAAACAAAATGCATGTGAATATCATTGCATCTGTCTGAACTATTGCATATTTGTCATTTTGCTTTTATTTCAATTTGTATTATTCTATTAATAAGTTTTTAACGATTTTCTTACTCTGGTAATTAAATGCTTTATATTTAATAGTTTTGTCATTTTATTACACCTTAAATATTACATTTATATGTCTCCCCATTTAATCAAATATCCCGCTTAATCGAATATTTTTTCTGGAACCATCAATATTCATTTATGCGGGGACGACTGTACGTAAAAATGGCACGAATCATGATGGTTGAAAAGAAAGAGAATTTTTTATATGGTGTGTGAACCTCTTAAATAGTTAATACAGAATAGTTAATATATATATAACAGTACAATATCTACATCTGATTTCTATTGATGCAATGAGGTTCTCGATAAGAATTTAGGATCTCTTTAAAAGTGGTACATAAAAATCGCGAAAATGCCAAAGGAATGTGATGCGTCGCTTGAGAATGTGTTCCAGATATGATCAATTGGATTTAAATAGGTAATGCATGCTGGCCACTACATACGCTGTTTTGTTTTCTTTTCAAACCCATTGTCAAGTAGTTGAGCAATATTTCACTTTAGCATGCGTTAAATAAAAGGAATTGGCAATATTTGTAGTATAAGATGTACAACATGAGATTTGAATATCTCGTCTGCATAATCTTTTAGCTATCAAAGTATCATCACAAGTGATTTAGAAATTTGAACACATTTTTTCAGCAAAACATGCAGGTTCAATACGCCAAAGTTAACTCTATTATGCAGTTTTACCTGAATAAATTACTATTTAAAAGACTTTGTATAGTGGGGTGGGATAGCTGAAAAAAAGTTCACATCTGGCAACCAATGTGCCAATTTGGATTCAGATAGCATAAGGTTAGGTGAGTCTAAAAACCCGAGGACACAAATTTTTTGGCCCTCTATTGGTGTTGATGATGTAATCAATATGGCCGCCAAAATTTTGCAATATGTTTATTGATTATTGCGATTTGTATTGTCTTATCTGTTTTTCTTTGTATAGTCTTGAAGATATGAATATTGGTTCGAGGAATAATTTCATGAATTGAATTTTGAACTTTATGGATACGGAACACAACATAGTCATCATTATTATTACAAGAAAATATTATTTACAAGAAATAATCGAGCCATCGAAAACATACCTCCTACACTAGATGCTTTGACTCAACACGTTAAACGAGCTACTTTCCAAGCAAGAATTTGGAATAACTGTCTCGTTGCAGATTATGGAATACCTTCGCCAATTACATGGGAATGGAAAATAATTTCTGGGGGATCATACCAGCCTGTGTGGACAACAATACCAGAAATGTCAAAATATTGTGAACAGCTTACCTCCTGTGCTTGCCGCAAGCGATGCACATCTTGTAAATGCATTAAAATGGCAATGCAATGTACAAAACTTTGTGTATGTGAAGGGCACTGCTCAGACTCGATAATAGAAAGTGAATTTAGATAAATCATTTGGATGTTCTTGCACAAAACAGCAATATATTGTATTATTTAGATATTATGGCTGATATTAGTGTATTTGGATATGAATAGGATATGATTAAACTTGGATATAATTGAAATAATACTGCATTGTACATTCTTTTGATTCTTATTCTTATACTTATAAATGTTTGAAACTTATCTCACAGTTATGCCTTAAGTTTGCATATCTGTAGGATAAATATGTCTTAAGATTCTTAGCTCTAAGAAAACTGGAATTTATTTACATATACATCAAAAATTGCGATAATTGCATTTTCTATTTAAACAGTTATAAGGTCATTGTATTAATTTTCAGAACTCATATAAAATTACATTGTTGCCATAAGAACTCTCTGTGCAACGCTACATTGTTTTGGCTATTTCTTAGAAAATATTCGTTATAAAATAGAAGTCATATATACTGTTCGAAAGGTAATTTTCTGACAAACAAAAAGTATTTTACACGCTTCAAGCTACATGCAACAGATTCCAAGTTATTTAGAAAAATGTTTTGAAAAAATCAAAATTAAAATAAAAAATTTTGAAACAACTTTAAATATTTCTGGTATTATGAGTCTAAACAAAGAAGTCAATTATATCATTAGAAAGCGCGTTTTCTCCTGCTTAATAATTACTAATAATATAGATTAATGTCAAATATTAAGCCGAGTTATAGGCAAAAAAGTAGAAGCGTATCGCAAAATTTTGGCGGCCATACTGATTATGTCACCAACACCTCTAGAGGGCCAAAAAATTTGTGTCCCGGGATTTTTAGACTTCGCTATTCATGTACTATCTAAATCCAAAATGGCGTGTTGGTTGCCAGATGTGAAATGTTTTGGCATAATTTTCAGCTAACCCAGCCCATTAGTAATATCAAATGAGAAAAGGATTCTATAATAAAAACTTTTGGTTGGGAAAAAATAATGCCCCCCCTTCCCCCCCACATAACATTATGTTTCGGAATTCTTTTATGGTACCCTCTAAATGAATAATAAGTACTTTTTCTGTGGCATATTCTACAAAATTTATATTTTAGTGCGCTTCATAAATACATATCGATTTCTTTATGTTTCTATGGGTCTTATAATTAAAAAGCACTTGGAATTATTTCAACCCATCGGCCATAATGTAACAGAATACTTTTAAATGACCCAACAAAATTCGGCGCCAAATATATATTTAAAATTTCAAACAATTCGGTTGGGTAGTTTTTGTGCTGTTGTATGTGGACATACTAACGGATAAGTAGACAGACGGACGGATCAGTCGACGACTGTAGATGCTACATATTTATATAATTACGAACATACCTAAAAATAGTTAAATTTAAAAGCACATGCCAAAATTGAAAACTCATCTCAGCAATTGTTACTAAAAGACAGCATTGTAGCTGATTTCTTTTGTATGTCTTGATAAATGGATTAAAAATGTTATGAATACCCTGTTCTAACATAATCGTTGTGAAACTCGGTGATTTATATCGGATTCAATCCATCTCAATAGGGTAATGTCATTAAAATACTCTGTAAACATTTCTTCCCATAGACCATAATGTAATTAAATTCTTTAGGGTGTTCCTCTAAAGGAATTTTAATCTAACATGCATCATATACAATATAAAACATGCTTATGGGATGTTAATAAGGTTTACCAATTGCATTAAAATAAGCATATATTTACGGGCATTAGTGCGAGGACAGACAGACAGACAAACCAAATGCATAAACAATTTTCAACTTTGTTGGAAAGTATTAAAAATTCAAATCCAAAGCTGAATATTGAAATCACATCGATTCATTTAATGCCAAATAAATAATTTAAAATGCTCGCCAAAATGCTAGAAAAGAATATAGAACTTTTCTGCGCATGGGCATGTGAAGAGAAAACTGCGCCAAGAAACTGTTTCAATTTGGCATCCTCCCACATAACTTTTTCTTTAACAGGCCCAAAATGATGTTGGTAGTACAAATTTGGCTCTTCATACATTTCTGCGAACAGGTCGATTTCCCCCCTTTGCACGGCGCTGTTTTCGCATGATTGGGGCCAAAATATCTTTATTTTGCATGGCCTGGTAACCCGGCTATTATTGTTTATTTATTAATAAATTGTTCATTTTTTTTATCAAATTATATAAATAGTTTTTATTTATTTATTAATTAATTGTGTTTTTAATTATTATTTTATTTTAAAAATAATACAAAATATTTGAAAAATATATTTGTAACTCATATTCAAAAATGATTTTCGATAAATTTGCCCAAACCCGATCCGTATATGATATACTTACTCTAATTTCATGGTACTTTTCCAATATTACTTTACCTTGGCATTTTTATAAACCTTCGTCCTGTGGAGACTTCAGAAAATGATATTTGTTGCAAATAGATATGAACAGTTACATAAATAAACCTGATGAACGTTTATGCTTATTTTTACGTATAAATATAGCACAGATGTTATATATGCACTACGTTCTTCACCGATTTCTTCTCCCGTAAATTGGTAGAAACTTTGTTTCGGTGAAAGTTTTTGAATATTTCTCTATGTTTTTTTGTCATATTTATACTTTTTATTCTAATTGTTATTATGTTTATTGTTTATAACTGTGTATTTATTGCTTCCACCATTGTTTATTTTTTAAATAAAGTGATGGAACAAAATAAACGGGTTACCATGTGAGACATGAAATCGCCATTTTGTTACAATCGCATCAACTTGGTGCATGTGTGACATCTGCGTCATGTATATGTTTTCATAAAATGGTGCCATAATAAAATGCGTGCAATAGAGCAATAATCGCCGGGGAACACAGGTTGCTTCATGAGAAATAATATTAAGTAATCAATGTAAACAAAATAACAGAATATAATCTATGATTAAAATTAATATCTAAAGCTCTCATGTCAAACTCGTATTTTATTTAAACACGAAAGAATTTTTTCCTAATTTGCACGTGTGAAATATATAAGATGCCAAGCAAAAGATGCGATTACAAAATGTTGTTATAAAAATTATCGCAAAACCCCGAATACTAAGTCACTAAGTATTATGGCTTTTTTCTTTTAAATAAATACTATAATAATAATAATAATAATAATAATAATAAAAAAACAGATTTCTTTTCCAATTTGTTTCTTAAATTTAAATATGTTTTACTGTATTTAAATAAAAATTGCTTGTGTATTTTCTTTGCTCCATGTGCTCAAATTCTGGAATGTAACAAAAACATTCAGCCAGTGAAAAGTGCCGTACATCAAATATCTGAGACGTATGCAAATAAATCATACTTTATCAGTTTTTCTAATATAATTTTTAAACTATTTGGAACAAATTTTTGAGAGTAGGTGCATTCAGTAGGTTACACTCATAGGTACCTTCTAGTAGAATCAAATTCAAAATCCGTCATGTATTTTTTCAAATTTGCTTGCCGAAAGAATTATGCTTAACTTTTAATATCATTACGTACTATGTGTATTAGCCTTCGCTTCGCTCAAACTTCTTTACTCCATACACTCTGATTTGGTTCTCTACAAAAATATCCAGCCGGTGAAAAATGACGCACACCAAATTTCTGTGACGTATACAAATAAATTGTGCTTTTTTATCAGTTTTTTTAATATAACTTTTAAACTGTTTGGAACTGAGTTTTCGTAGGTGGTGCATTCACCAGATTACCTCCATAGGTACCTCATGGTACAAACAGAATCAAAATCTGACAAATACTTTTTGAGATTTGCTTGACGAAAGAATTGTTTTTACTTTTAATATCGTTACGTACTCTGAGTATAAGACTTTGCTTCGCTCAGACAATTACTAAAATTCTTGCACTGGATGCACATTATTTTGTTTCTGATGTCAAAATTCTGAAGGATGAGGAAAATATTTTTTTTATTGATCATGCAAATTTTCTTAAAGTTGTATTTATTGTGTATATTGAATGTATTTTATATAAATAAAAAGAATCATAATGGAACTCACTCCTCTATCAGTAGTTTCAGCTCGCTCGACTTTCCAAGACAAATTTTCTATTTCTGCTTCTAACTGGGCTTGTTGATATTCAAACTATAAATTATTAGCACAAATAATAAAATTAAAATATTTTCAATATAAATGAATTAAAACATAAGCATATGAAATATTTTATTTAAATTTATGCTTTAAAAATATACATTAACAATACCAGTTAATTTAATCTAGTTTTATTACATGAATAATATAATGAAATTATCATACATCTCAAGACCAGTGAAAAGTACAATGAACGTATTTTCATTTCATTAAATTTCAATTTAGCAATTGAACTAGATACAATTTTTAGGGATTTATAAATAACTAGCTGATCCATCCGGTGTTGCCCGGGACCATAGTTATTTTCAAACTAATGGTTTACAAACAGTGTTAGAAATTAGCGGTTGTTAGTCGTCAAATGCGACTAAAGAATTGAATTTGACGACTACAAAATTATTCTTGGTCGTCAAATTTAACGCCTAGCTTTAAAAAAAATATATTTATTAGACATTCAGTTCTGAAAAGAGTCTAATGTGAAAATTTGAGACCAAAAAAACATCACGAATTTCGACAAATAGTCGCGAAAAAAATTAATTTTGTCAATTGTTCGCCTAAAAAAATCACCAATATCAGCAAAAAATCACAATTTTTTTTTTTTTTTTTTTTTTTTTAAATATGATAACGGGAAAAAACACAAATTTCCTACAAAGAATTTCTAACATAAATGCAAATTTCGTTAAAGAATCGCAGGAAAAATGCAAATTCCATTAAAGAATCGTGAAAAGAAATTCTAAATTCGTCAAAAAATCCATGGAAAAACGGCAACTTCGTATCACAAAAAAATGAAATTTTCTACAATGGATCACGAAAACAAATCTTAATTTTGTCACAGAATCTGTAAAAAAACGTGAATTTTGTCAAAGAACTGCAGAAAAAAATGAGAATCTTGTCATAAGATTGCGATAAAATCCATTAATTGCATCAAAGGTTCGCAAAAAAATGTAAATTTCTTCAAAGAATCACAAAAAACCCAGCAATTTTCACCAAAGGATTGCGAAAATGCGCATAATTAACGAGGGAGTATTCCCAGCCCTTCCACCTCTGCTTTAACCTTTCAAAAATTCTGTGAATTTCAGAATTTTTTAAATTCAGAATCACCCTTTGATTCAAATGTAGATGCATTATGTTTTTATTATTGTAACTATTTTACTAAATTCAACTGTAATTACCAATACTAAAAAAGTTGCCAATTTTTTTTTTTTTTTTTTTTTTTTTTTCCACAGATTAAGTGCATTTTTCTATTACTTTCTAAATGTAGCAATAATTAAAAAAGCTTTACACCAGTTTTACAGTTGCTACAATTACAGTAGACTCCCTCAAATCCGCACTCCTAAAATCCGCAACTCTCTAAAATCCGCACATATTTTACGGATGTAAACAATGAAAGATTTAGTTCAGATGTAGGAGCAAAATTTGACCTTTTTAGTTTTATATCAATTCCATATATTTTTTTAATTTGTAATTTTTGTTAATGATTTTGAATTCATGTTTTTTCATGAAGAAAAAATAATTTATTTCTGAAAAAATAAAGATATTGGTGATATCATCACAATCTTACCAAATATATTTATGTATTAATCAAGCTTTTTTATTTATTTAGTCTGGCTAAACCCTAAATAAAGCTTCATTTTTTATGATCTTGATGTGAATTAATAATGTACTTTTATGAGGCAAGTTTTATTGAATACTTTAAGAAAAACACATTTCATCTTTATAATGAATGATTAATTGTACATTATTGATTATTAATTTGACCTTTGCTTTTAGTATTTTTAGCATTTTAAAAACTATCTACATTTTTATTATTTTAGTTTACTTATTTTAATATTTTAGCATATTTTAAGCATTCATTATACTTTTGATTTCATTATTAATTACATTCAAATTACTTTTTAAAAATGTAAACAAAGCAATGACCAGAAATCCACAAAATTCTAAAATCCGCAAAACCTCTGGTCCCAAGCTGTGCGGATTTGAGAGAGTCTACTGTATTATAATCTTAGAAGTTGATTTCTATAATTTTAAATAAAAATAATTTAAAATAAAAGTATTTGACACTAATTTTTAGAAAAGCACAAAGACGTTTATATCCAAGTTTTCCATTATTCGGTTAAATCCATTTCCGAAAAAAATCAAACCAATCGTTTTAAGAAAAATTGCCAATTTTTTCAATGGATCGTGGGAAAAAAATCTGAATTTCGACAGAGGATCATAAAAAAACGTGGAAAAACAGTACATTTTGTCAACAAATCGCGAAAGAAAAAGCACGGACAATTTCATCAACAGATCGCGAAAGAAACATGACAAAACTTGTCAAAAGATTGAAAAAATGGCAAGCTCTGCCAAAAAATTGCAAAAAAAAAATTGCAAAAAAAAAAAAAAAACCCGGCAAGTGTTGCCAAAAGATTGCAAAAATGGCAAGTTTTGCCAACAGATCACGAAAAATAATTGCAAATATTGTAAAAAGATAAAAAAAAAAAAAAAAAAAAAAAAAAAAAAAGAGGCAAGTTTCGCCAAAAGATTGCGAGAAAACAGCAAGTATCGCAAAAAGATTGCGAAAAAACACAGCCAATTTCTCCAACAGATCACGAAAACACATGACAAAGCTTGTCAAAAGATCGAAAAAACTGGCAAGTTTCATCAAAAGATTGTGAAAAAACAGCAAATTTCGTCAAAAGATTGCAAAAAAAACCCCAGCAAGTTTCTTCAAAAGATTGCGAAAGAACAAGTTTTGTCGAAATATCGGAAAAAAAAAATAAAAATAAAATAAACTAAGTTTCGTCGGGAGAGCAAAAAACGCAAATTTTGTAAAAAAGGTGAAAAAAAAAAAAAAGTACAGGGACTGGATTTTTCTCCCATCTCTGTTGTAACCTTTCAGAAAATTTGATGCGAATTTCAAAGAAAATTTTTAGTTAGAATTATTCTTAAATTATAAACAGTATTACAGTAATATTAATAAGAATTTTAGAAACTGCAATTAAAAATCTTAATTTGACGCATAAGATTTTTACAATAGTCATCATTTGACGCCTATCTTTTATCTCTTAATTTCTATCACTGTTTACAAAGCTATTTACAACTGGGCAAAAATGGAAATAAAGACTTTAGGGTCATTCCATGTCATTTCATCCAGACCATGTCACCCACCGTCACAGATTTCTATGAAATTTTATACATAAAAACAATGTCTAAAGCTATGTTGTTTCACCAAATTTCAATTTAAAATAAATTTTTCATGAGTTACAAGCATTTAAATATACCCCTCTCAGTCAAATTTTTGCTGAAAATGATCATCCGTCAAACATGTAATGTTGGATAAAAATGCATATTTTTCTAAATATTATTAATAAAATTAGACATAAATTTTTTTAGAGATTCTTAACAATGTATTTTATTAAAAGAATGTTCTATAAAACTTTTTAGAATTCAAATGTTTTTAAAAAATATTTTATTTAAGGAGTTAAGAAAAATATGAAAATATGTAATTCATTTTTTTTCCACATGTGCCACCCATTTGATTTGGCTGAATTTTTTTTTATATACATAGTTTATAAGGAAACCATTTAATAATAATAATAATAATAATAATAATGATAAAATATAAAAAGATGTTTTTTGAAATTTTTGAGAAAAAATTTTTTTGTTAATTTTGCAGTCTATATTTAAAGTATTGTTAAAGTTCAAAATTCTTCAAAAATACATGTAATAATAATAAATTTTAATAAATTAAATATAATAAATTCCTATTTTAGAAAATTAATTTCCTGTATGCATTCAAATAAATCTTCCATTATACAATTGAAAACAATCAACAAGATTAAATATAAACTGATTTATGAAACTATTCAAGCTTTGCATCTTCTTTTTAAAAAATTTGGAAAGTATAAATTTATACTAAAATTAAGCCCCTTTAAACATTACTCCTCCTTTCATTTTTCACAAGCTGCATAAATTCTGTGAGAAATTTATAGATTCCAAACATATACCCTTGCTTTCCTAATTTTACCTATCTGTTTCACAAAAGTATAATTATAAGCACCCCTTTAAAATTATTAGAATTTCCTGTCTGCTAAAGGGTTTGGCTTGCTATCAGTATTTTAAATTTTGTTTTACCTAAGGTCTTCATAATGATATAAATAAAAATAAAATAATATAAATAATATAACAACAATATCCTTTTATTTTGAATCTAAAACTTTTTAATCAATAAAGTATAAAAATGCACTGATAAATAAATACATTTTGAATATAATTCTAAAAAAGAAGTAATTTTAAAAATATTTTTCATAAAATTAACTTGATGTTTATTTTATTGTAGGACACAGTTTAAAATATTGTGTATTATATTGCAGAATCATAATCAAATATTCAGAAAATATATGTAACAAAAAATAAGTATTTATCTATTTAAGAATGTAGAGTAGGTGGGGGTAAAGACACCCACTTTCCGTAAATTTTGATTTTTAACAAAGAAATTGCTCTAAACGTATGTGACGAATGATTAAAATATTATATTAGAACATTAGGCATGTGTCACCATCAACCAGTATTCAGTCAAATTGTAATTTTCAAAAAGCACTAGTCAGCATATCATTGTTCTGTTGGTTGGGGCACCACTACTGCATACTTTTGTATGCAGTGGTGTTGCAAAGATACACAGTGCATATATTTATCTTGTTTCTCCTAAAACAAGTGATTTATGCAAAAATATGAGTCGATTTTTAGTATTTATAGTTAAACTGAAAATTATAAATTAAACCAGGGAAAAAAATGAAAAAAAAAAGTATGTGAGATTGCAATTAGCAGTTAACTTTAACTACCACAACAAAAAATTTTCCATAAATAATGTGAGCTGTCTCAGAGATTGCTTGATTGTAGAATGAATAAAGGGCCGACTGAATTATAAGATATTATTTTTGTGCTAAACTTTATGTTAAAACCTATTATTGTAATAAAAACACTCATTCAGAAATGTTTAGGGATAATACTAAGTTACTAAACGAATCAAAATTAAACTATAACAACAATAGTTTAACTCAAAATTTCAAGTTAAATTGTGAAAATTAAAAATGGCAGCATGTCTGTGAGGCCAGGAGTTAAGGGTTAAAAATTAAAACAAATGCATTTCATTATACAAGAACATTGTTTTTTAAAAGTAAGGTAGATACCTACGTTCTTTGCCTTTAATCAATCGGCCACAGAGACTCTATGAAGATCGATTGTAAGTCAATCAGGAAAAACAAAATCATCAAAACAGGAAAAATTAACAAATGCGAATGCAATTAGTTGCTAGCATTCATCCGTTAATTGCAATTGCTAAGTCCTATCTTTACCGCCAGCTTTCATTGGTTGGCTTTTTCACTGTCGCAGATTGGTGGCGAGCTACATATAGCCTCTAACCTGGCTGCTATGTTGCCGTGGATTGATGGAAAACTACAAATATCCTCTTACCCAATAAGTTAAAAAAAAATATATATATATAAATTTAAATTATAAAATCTGGCTGCAAAGTGTACTTTCCGATGTTAGCATCCGCACATGACAAAAATTTCAGAAACCTGGGTGTTATAATTTCGGTGTTATCCGTGGTCGGTCAGGCAGACAGATATCTCTTTTTTTATTTACATAGATTTAATTAGTAGAACATTTTTAGATTTTTTAAAAATCATTTGCTAACTCATTGTGAATTACAAATTCAGTTTTAAGGTATTAAAAGCTTTGAGTTTATTGATTTTCATTACTTAATAAAAGATATCACAATGATTTCAATCAGAAAATATCTTTCTCTTAAATTATCATAAGTTGCAGGTGCCGTCGTAAGCTACAGTACATGAAAAATATATTAGAAATCTTTTAAACAATATAAGACAGGTAGCAAAAGAAGAATGTTCTTGATTTTGACACATTGGGACAACTTTCTGAGTCTGATTATTATACTCTCATAGATATATCTGTCTGATTTTAATTATATTTTTGAACCCGTAGAGTCCAACATGTGTTATTCTAAAAAGAGGTCATCTTGTACTTGCTTAGCTCAGAACTGCTCTCTCTAATGGTGTTCTGTCCACATTATTTAATATAACACAGTGTTGAAATCAGACACTTTTCTCTGGGAGGGACTTCTGTGGCTCTGGGGGAGACAGGGCATTATAGAGTTTCGGGGGGAGGGGAGGGGGTTGCACTTTTTGACCATAGGAAACCTAGAATCTCAAATTTTCTGGAAGGCGACATTTCACTGCTCCGGGGTAGGGAGGGGGGAAATGTTCAACCCCTGGATTCAACACTGATATAACAAAAAGATAAATATCATTTCCCATGCAATGTGCATGAAAGGATTTTATAGAAAACTTTATTCTACGACACTTTGGAATGAAACAAGTCGCATCAGAATATAGGCTACTGAAAAATATGAGACCTTTAGCCAAAAGATTATTTATTTCTAATGGTAAGTATATTTACATCCAAAAGAGAGCAAACTATTTCTTTCAGAGATGATACTTCTCATTACACAAAGGAAGAATTTCGGTTAAACCTATGATGTTGGTTACTAAAAGAAGGTACACACAACATCAGAGAGTGGAAGAAGCCAAATAACATTATGATTATTGGTAAAGACTTCTGAGATAGTTTGGAATTTTTGGAAAAAATGAGTCTCGTGCATAAAATGCCTTGATTCCTAAATGAGCAATAACAGTTTTCAACAGAGGATCATAATAAGTTATGTCTCTAAGATGCATGACTAAATTTCAGTGAGACATAGAAGCTGTTAATGGACAGTTGAAAAAATGGAGAGCAATGGATAAACTAATACCAAATATACAAAACTCTAAGGTCGATCCAGAAATAGGTTCCCAAAGAGCTACAGCTGCATGGGAAGGTGCAAAACAAAATATGGAACAGCACTGTGCATGGCTGTTTCCACTCAAACAAATTTTGTGTTTTTTATGCGATTCTTTGAAGAAATTCACTCAATTTGGCACGGCTTGCACTCACGTTTTTGTTGTATTTCATCTGCTATCGTTACGCCCTCACCTCATAAAAATACCAACAAATTTTAATGCATATTTACATCAATCCCAGGGATGATAAAATTCATCATTAAAAAAAATGAAATTCCGTGTTTCTGAGGAAAAGTAACATTACTGCAATATACATAAAAGTTTTATCTCTTTCAATGTGTATTTCACACACACACAAAAATCACTTTTACGAGAAGTGAAATTACAAAACACATTTAAAGAGAAAGAGATGTAATAAAATCGTTTTAAATTGTATTTATAATACTTGGATCAGTACAAAATTTCATGAGAATGTACTAGGGTTAATAAAATACAGTGAAACCTCCAAATAAGGGACACCTATGGGACCGAAACTTTTGTCCCTTAAATAGAGGTGTCCCTTATTTGGAGTTTTTATATTATTTTTAATTAATCGTTTAGAAAGAATTAAAAATTGCAAAGCATTAAAGGGAAATTTAAATGTACCTGAAGTACATAAATCATGTTAATCAGGCAAAAGAAAGAAAAGAGAATTAATTAAAATTTTCAATTAATTACTAAATCATTAAATGTTTTGTAGAGTTATTGATTTATATTTTTATGCAAACAATATACATGCAAAATGGTTAAAACAATTGAAAGAATTTTACTTGAAGTAATCAGTCAAAAGGGATTGTTTTGCAATTTTCAATTTTTCTGTATAAACCTTTCAAATGTTTATTTACCATACTTATAAATTTTAGTTCATCATTATCAGCAGTATTTACCAAAAAAAAAAAAAAAAAAAAAAAAAAAATTAAATTGCTTTGCGTTTTTTAAGGAATCAAATATCTCAACTGCTCTTCTTCTCAATGGGAAAATATTGACACATTTACAAATCCATTTTTTAACAGAAAAGTATAAAATTGGAACATTTGACGATGGAAGCGATTTGGAATTGAACTGTGTTTTTAATTTTTTGGTAGATAAATTACCTATTGAGTTATAAGGGATTTTGATCACGTGACTAAGCTTTCTTGAGTTGTTACACTTCTTTCGCGGGGAAATTCAGTTCAAATAAGAGTCTATTTTGACAGTATTTCCTGAAAAATTTATTGTATTTGCACACACACAAAAAAGCTCAATTACATATTTTTTGAACAACAATGCCTTCTAGTTTCAGGCATTTCCAAATAAAAATAAATTAAAACTTATGTCATAAAAGTTGTTATTTTGGATTTGAAAACAACCTAAAAGCATCTGTAAAGTTCTTTATTTCATAATTTTTCTTTTATTCTTCACTGAAAATGCTAAAAATTTTCAGCATTACTTTCAATAGGATGTCGAATCATATTGTGGGTAGATAAATAATCATCAAATTTGTTGTATATCCACATGACTGTCTGTCTGTTTGATGAATTCACAAAAATCTGCATCTTCACTTTCATTACAGACATATTTCATTATCTGAAAGGCAAACATCAGTCCCTTTGATCTCATTTTCAACTGTCCCTTAAACCGAGTGTCCCTTATTCAGAGGTAAATACATTACATGTCCTATACCAAGGGACTGGGACCAGAAGTTTTGTCCCTTAAATAGAGGTGTCCCTTATTTAGAGGTTTCACTGTATAATTAAGACAAAAAATTAGAAAATCAATATTTTTGTCATTTTTTGCCAAATCAAGGGTATTGAGTACTCCTAAGAATTAAGCTTACAAACAATTTTTCATTTATTTAATTTGCAAAATATCTTTAAAAAAATTGCAAATTATGTTTATATTAGATTTTAATGTATTTTTCCTCATTTTATAAAACATAATATATATAAGTTTAATCAGCTGATTAAAATTATTGATATCCTAAATCTGACTGAAAAATAAAGTTTTGAATTATTTTAAAAGAAAATATGTTAATAAAAAATATCTTTTGCTGGATTATATTCTACCCATACACAAATTTGAAGAGAAGTTTTCATTTGATTTGACACAGAGTTCAGCCAAACCTTCAAACACATTTTCAGATTTATAATATTATTAGTATCACAGAAAATAAATCTATATATGAAGTTAAATACAATTGCAGTAGATTCCAGTTAATTGGGACACAAATATTCTAGCATGATTTGTCTGACAAAGCAGATGCATGACGTATCAGAAATACAGTGTATTTTTGTCAAAATAAAAAAAACCAGATTATTTTGATTTAAATCTTATTATTATTTTTTTAAAGTTTAAATTAACTAAAAACCTTATTTTAAACCTTGAAGGCTTTTTCAATTGTTTTATAAACGCAATCAAGCTGGAAGCTTGAAAATAACATTTAATTTTTATGTATAAAAATTTTTATATTTGTGTGCAATGATTACATCATCTACTTAGAGCTGTTAAAACAATTAAAAGTACCATCCATTGCCTTACTGTATCAACTCCCCAAAACAGCTCCCATTATTGCATATTATTTTAAAATATATTATTGCTATAAATATAAATAAATTATAATTCACCAGTAAACAAATGTACAACTAAATCTAAAAACAGGATCCTAAAAAATAACAATGAAACTTTTGTTCAATATAAGATCAAACTAACAATAAAAATATTTTTATAAATCTAAGCTGTTTTATATATTTAAAAAAAAATTCCTTATACTGACATTTTCAGAGAAAAATTTGGACTAAGTATCAAGAAAGCTTATTTTTTATTTACTTTAAACTAGAAAATGTAATGAAGAAATTTTTAGCAAAAGGCAAATTTAATGTGTAGCTAAAAACTAATTTTCCAGTTTTACAAGAAACAATTTCAATTTCTATGAAATTGAAGAAGATTGGATGATTTTTCCTACCTGCCATCATTATTTCCTGCCATCAATTTTTCCATTTACTCAGTACTGTACCAAATATTGCCAGCAACAGTTTACAATAATTAGTATTATTTATTGCAAAAGTGAATTCAAGCAAAGAGCTTAATAGCTGATTCAAGTGTGCTTAAAACCATTTTGTAACTAACACCTGTTGATCCGTAATCAAAAAAAAGAAATTTCATCTTTTTGATTTATTTATTTTGGGAAGATTCCTTATCCCTCCACATCATTCAATAAATTTCCTTAACTATTCAGTAAGAGTCTAAAGAAAAGCAAACAGAGGATTGCCGTTGAAAATGAAAGAACCTTCTTACTGTATTAAGAAGACCTTTATTTTTTATTTAAATAATAAATACTCTTTTCAAGAATATTTTGATTTAAAATAATATAGTTACACATTATTAATGAAAAAATGCAACTGTGTGATTTTAATCAACATGCCCTGATTTTTGTTCTTGAGAACTTATCCCAATAAAATGACTTCCCCAACTTAGGAGTGTCCCAAATAACCAGAATCTGGTGTATTTGCAAGAGAAAAGTTAAAAAGCATTACAATTCTTGAAATTAATGATATAAAATTTTTACACATACCAATTCTTTTCTTGGGCCACTTTCCATATAATATGCATAAGGGTAAGTATATTGTAGAGTATACCGACACTGAAATGATTTAGAAAAAAAAATATATAAACATGACTGACATATTTATAATTGTATTTACTCTTTATAACATTCTTGGCAAAATTCGGTATAAAGAATGTGATTGTTATAAAATGCTGCTTTTTTTTCTTGGTGAAGGCACAATTTAACAAGGTATGATATTTAGAAAACTGGGACGAAATAATGACAGTAAAAACAATACACATTTTTATTAAAGATGAGAATGCATATAAAATGCCTAATATTGTAATAGTGTTGACTCTTGATTAATGTGGCAGGGTGCAGCCCGACTTGTTTAAAACCAAAAACTTTCTGTGCACGTAATATTGGGTTAAAAACTTCCTGCAAATAAATTTAATGTTGGGTGTAATTTGCATATTTTGTGTAATTCATGGTCGTAATTCGCATTTTTTATGCCATTTATGAATGTAATTTATGGTTGTTTTTGAGCGATTTATGGATGTAATTCGCGTTTTTTATGCGATTCATGAAAGTAATTTGTGTTTTTATGTGATTCATGAACGTAATTCGCATTTTTTACGCGATTTATGGATGTTATTTGCTATTTTTATGCAATTCATAAACGTAACTTGTGTTTTTTTTAGCTCTGTGGCGATGAAATTTGCATTTTTTGAGCGAATTGTGGGCGTAATTTGCTTTTTTATGCAATTTATGAACGTAATTCCTGCTTTTTTACACGATTCCTGGATGTAATTAGCGATTTTTATGCAATTTATGAACATAATTCGTGTTTTTTTACATGATTCATGGACATAATTTTTGTTTTTTGAGCATTTATGGACGTAATTTGCATTTTTTATGTGATTCATGGACGTAATTAGCATTTTTTGAGCAATTCTTGGAAAAAATTCAAATTTTTTATGCGATTCATGCACGAAAATTGCATTTTTTTAATGCGATTCATGGATTGAACTTACGTTTTTAGCACGATCTTTGGACGAAATTCGCATTTTTTACTCAGCCTTTGGACGAAATTCACTTTTTTCGCACGGTATTTTGTCAAAATGTTGGTTTTTTTACACGATTCTTTGTAGAAATGCACATTTTTTTTACGCGATTCTTTGTCCAAATGAATGTTTTTTACGCGCTTCTTTGTTAAAATTCTCGATTTTTTTGAGGGGTTTTGACAACATTCACGTTAACAGTAAATAATTCGTTGATAAAATTGAGTTAATATTTTTATTTTTTGGTACTAAAAGAAGTTACAAAAATAAAAATTGTTTCTTTCTTAAAATTTTTAGGTAACTTCATAAAATTTTCTGCGCACGGCGTGCACGCATCCGTCTATATTATACAACTATGGGTGCAGCATCCACTTTATGTTAGTCTTTATAAGCTCAGCAACTTTATTAACTACTATATGAGTCTGCTGGCTGGCCCTTTTTAAATTACACTTTGTGCCCACTGATCTTTATAACTTTGTTTCTTTTAAATCTATTATTTCTTGTGAAATACATTAATTATTTATAAGAAAGAAAAAAAAATAAACAAATATATAAAAAGGTTATCATTGTAAAATATTTTTATTTAAACAGAAATATATAATCCTAATTTTTCATCCATGAAAATATTTTATTAATTGTTCTTGTCCTGGCTTTAATGTGGTGAAAATTTTGTATAAATAAATAGTGTAAATAGAAGATATTAGCTTATGAAAAAGATAATGAAAAAAGTGCTTAAAATTTTCTTTTTCTTGTCGAGGCTGCTATAAAAATAGTAGAAATTATACACAGATACACATATATGAATTAAGGTAACCTTATTGAAGACAAAATCAATTTAACAGATTTTATGAAAAAACACTCAATAAACAATTCTTTTTTTTCTTTTTCTTTTCTTTTTTTTTTTTTTTAATTATCAAACAACATTTTCTTTATCAAGTTTGTAGCATACTAAAAAAAAAAAAAAAAAGGTTAAAAACTGTAGATAAATCTGTTTAAAACATTTTTTTTTTTTTTTTTTTTTTTTTTTTTTACAGATATTGACTCAGTTTCTACATTAAACGACAATTAAAAAATATGAATTAAGCATAGATTATTAAACATTTTCTGCATTAGTAGAATACAAGGTTGGAAAAAAATCATGATTTTTTAAAAAAAATAAAAAAAATCAGATTTATTTGATTTAAATCAGATTTGTTTTTGATTTAAATTGGATTTATTTGATCTTTTTTGAATTCTATTTTTAATTATTGTGCTTTTATGTTTTTACAGTTACATGGAGCACAGTTTTTTTAAATAAAAATAACTAAAAAGGAATAAATAATGTTTATAATTTATAAGAATAATATAAGAAATAATTATATAGTTCAGTAAATACTATATTCTAATTACTGATTGGTACTAAAAATTAAGCATCTAGGCTTTAATCTAAAGCCATTCTATTATTTTGTAATTGAATTGTGCACACTAAATAATAAATAAAATTAAATAGGTTGTAAATGAATAAAAAATGATTAATATATATATATATATATTAAATATTCATTTAATGCAAGCTATTTATTAAGAGATAAAAATCACTATTAATTAAATAATTTTTAAGCAAATAGAATTTTGTTTGAACAAAAACGCTAATTTATAAGCTTTGTCCACTCCTAATTTATTATGAAGGCTTGAATGAACTAGTCCAAAAGAAGAAAATTGTCTTTCTACTGCAACAGATGAAGCCACGGCTGTTGTTATTTGGTAAATAAATTCGATTTCGATTTCGCTAACTATCTCTTTACCTCCCATTATCAGGGATGGGAACTGCAAAAAAGCAAAAAGACTGAAAATACGCGTGACGAAAAATTGCACCATATTGTATTCACACGCGCGAATGAAAAATTGCACCACATTTTGATCACACACGCGAATGAAAAATTGCACCACAAGTAAGGGGGTACTTTTTGTTTAATGAATAGGTGTTATCAGAATTCAAAAGTTACATTCACTGAGAAAGATTTGGAACAATCAAAAAAAGATTGTGAAGCATCTGTTTTTGGAGCAGCAAAAAGAATAATTTGGAAGCAGGAAAGTTAGATTTTGGAACAGAAAAATTCTATTCATCAGGCATTAACTTTCTTTTCTTGCCCCTTTGACGAAAATTGCGTTTTTTCGCGATTTTTCGACAAAATTTGCCGTTTTTTCGCGATTTTTTGACGAAATTTGCCGTTTTTTCGCGATCTTTTGACGAAATGTGATAGTTTTTTGCGATCTTTTGACGAAATGTGCCGGTTTTTCGCGATATTTTGACGAAAGTTACCGTTTTATCACGATTTTTTTATGAAAATTGTAGTTTTTCGCGAATCTTTTGACAAAATTTCCCATTTTATCGCGATTTTTGGACGAAATATGTTGTTTTTCGCGATTTTTTGAGGAAACCTGCCTTTTTTCGGAACTTTGTAACAAAATTAGCCATTTTTTCGCGAATCTTTTGACGAAATTTGTGGGAAATTATTCGTTATTTAACGATTTTTTTAGTTAAATTTCCTTTTCTGCGATTCGTTGACGAAATGTACCGTTTTTTCGCAATCTTTTGACGAAATGTTCTGTTTTTTCGCAATTTTTTAAAGAAAATTACCGTTTTTTATAAAATTTACCGTTTTCCGCGAATGTTTCGACAAAATTTTCCGTTTTATCACGATTTTTGAACAAAACTTGTCATTTTTTCGAGTAAATCCGACTTTTTATCGGGACTTACCCATTTTTTCGAGAATTTTTTGTCGAAATTAGCCGGAAATTATTCGTTATTTCGCTATTTTTTAACGAAATTTGCCTTTTTTGCGATTCTTTGATGAAAATTACGCGTCCCGCGGGACGCGTAAGCTCCATTTTTTAGCGTCCCGTCGCCGATTTTTTGTGTATTTACCGCGGTATAGCGTGTCCGCGGCATCCCTGTTACATATTTCTGAAATCCGCGGAAAAAGCGGATTTTTTCGGGTGAAAAATCTAAAGCGGAAATCCGCGGAATTTCTTAAAATAACAAAAGAAGCGGAAATCCGCCAAAAAGCGGAAAATTCCCATCCCTGCATTATGTAAAAAAACTTCCACCAATCATAATCTGTCATAATATCTGAAACTTTTTTTTTTCTCAAGCAATGGTAATTTTTGGAATGGGCCATTTTTTGCTTGAAAATGTGCTACAGTGGTGAAAAAAATTGGGCAATTTTCTTTAATGAATGCCAAATCTTCATTATTTTAATCTACACAAAATAACTGAAATTTTATTTCAATTCAAAACAGAGTGACTTAATAAAACGCCAGCAAAATGACAGCCATTAATAGCTTGTACATATTTTGCTTTAAATTTTGTAATTCTATCTCAGACTTGCCAAGTTCTGAAAGTTAAAAATCAGGAGATATTTTTGTCAATGATAACTTGTTAATTTGTTGATGTAAACATCTTTAGAAAAAGTTTGTTTATATTATATTATAAAACTAGTCGTTGGGGGCCACCGTAATACTTACCATCATGGATATGTATATGAAAGTAAAATATGTGAAAACTATTTATACAATGCATTGCAATTCATAAACAAAATTTAAATAATGTTAATATACATAGTCTGCTGATGTACCAATTTCGACAAATTATATAAAACGGTAAACTACTCAAGTAGTACGTAACTACATAAAAGAAACATCCTTATAATTTACAAAAATAATCATTCTATTAACTAACAATTTACTTCGTCAGATTAAGCATCTCATTTCCAATTAAAATAACTTCTGAATTGAAATTTGAATGAAATACAGGGTCATGAAAAATCAAAGAATGTGGAAAACAGGATTACAAATATCTTGGCAACTAATAATCCGATCGACTTCAGTTTTTTATGCAAAATTTGTGTCATTTTATTGCCTTTTACGTCCATTCCTTAAAATTAAAAAATTCGAAAATTTTTATATACCTTTCATCAGAATGAATTTTTTGAGAGTCCGAAAAAAATAGTTCCAGATAATCGAGGTTTTTGATATTAAATAGGCTTCGTCCCATCCTTACATACTAAGTACATACAAAATTTCAAGTCTCTATCTCAATTTGTTCAGGAGATAGAGCAGTTACAGACAAATGGCTTTTTTTTTTTTTTTCTAAAAATGTTTTTTGGAATCTATTATCTGAAACGTGTAAATTTGTCAAAAAAAAAAATTTTAGATTTTCAAAACGATTGCAAGACTTACCCTATACTACGTACATGCCTGTTTGTAACACTTGATTAAATCCCCTGAAAAAATAAATCTTCATTTTTTTAAAATAAGTTACAATAATATGTAAATCATAATCACCGATTAACTTCATAAGTATCCCATGAGCCATTACATAGAATTGCTTTTAACTTTCAAATATTTTATTCTTTTGTGGATTTTACTCCTATAATATTTATAAACTATAAAATCATCAAAAAATTTTACCTTTTTTCACTCCTTGCACATTTATTCCTATCCACCAGAAAAGAATTTTGTTAAAAGATCACGAAAAAACGACAAATTTTGTTAAAAGATCACAAAAAAACTGCATATTTTGCTAAAAGATCACAAAAAATGGCACATTTTGCTAAAACATTGTGAAAAACGGCAAATTTTTGTTAAAAAATGGCCAATTTTGTTAAAAAATCATGAAAAACGACAAATTCTTTAAAAAGATTGTAAGAAACAGAAAATTTAGTTAAAAGATCATAAAAAAAGACAAATTTTGTAAAAAGATTGCAAAAAAAAACCCGGCAAATTTTGCTAAAAATCATGAAAAACAACAAATTTTATTAAAAGATCGCAAAAAATGGCAAATTTTGTAAAAAGATCGTAAAAAAAAGGCAAGTTTTGTTAAAAGATCGCAAAAACAAAACGGTAAATTTCGTCAAACGATTGCAAAAAGACACAAATTTCAAATTAAAGGCCGGGAAAAAAAAAAAAAAAAAAAAAAAAAAAAAAGCACATAACTTTGTACCAGGAATGGAATTGCTCCCCCCTTTCTCCCACTTCTGTTGTAACCTTTCAGAAAATTTGCTGTGAATTTCATATTTTTTCACCTCTGTGATTCTATCATATTTTCCACAAAATCAAGAAAAATTGAGTCAGTCATTTTGGAAATTAAAAAGATCGGTCAAAACTCTGAAAATTCGAATATAAAACGTATCACAAATTTTGACAAATTATTGGGGGGGGGAATGCAAATTTTGTTATAGGATTGCATGAAATAAACGAATTCTGACAGAGAATCGTGAAAAGATACGAATTTCGTTCAGGGATTACGATTTAAAAAAAACGTGAATTTCGCAGTGTCGCTAAAAAAAAGTTTCTTCCACAGCCCTTTGATATAAAATTTGCATTTTTATGAGGCATTTTGATGAAATTTGTGCTTTTTGTCTCTATACTTAGATAAAATTCACGTTTCTTCAATGGCCCTTTGAAAAATAGCATTTTTTTGGCGGTCATTTGACAAAATTAGTCTTTTGTCTGCAGTCATTTAACAAAATTTGCGTTTTTCCGTGGCTGTCTAACAAAATTTCTATTTTACACCCGATACTCTGACAAAATTGGCATCCTTTCGATGGCTCTTTGACAAACTTCGAAATTTTTTTCCGATTCTTCAAAATTCACACTTTTGTCTGCTGCATTTTGATGAATTTAATGCTTTTTCGGCGATCATTTGTCGAAGTTAGCGTTTTTTTCGCAATTCTAAAACGAAATACACTTTCCCCCACGATTTCTTGATGAAATTCGCGGGTTTTTTTCTTTCTTTTCATTTCTTTTTTTTTCTCTTTTGTGTGTGTGTGAACGATTGACGAAAATTTTCGGCAATCATTTGTTGAAATTCGCGATACTTTTTATGCCTCAATTTTCTGATCCATGATATAAAAAAAGAACAGAATGTTTTTAGTTCTTGGAAATTTCGGAACAAAATCTTATAAAAAAAATCCCTGTCGGCTTGGCCTATAGGCGGAGGTAGATTTCGAAGAGTGCTCATTTCAACAACAAAAAATAAATTTGATTATAGATAAACCCAGTTTAACAACTTTATTTGTCCTCTTTTGAAAAATTTTTAACTTCATTTTTCTGTAAGGACTAGTTTTATCAGAATCATCTTAAGCTAAATTCGGCTCAAATGCTCATTTTGACAACATATTTTGAAATAATTCTGACTTTATTAAAAAATTGACTAATACGGCACATTATATAGTTCCTAAATAAGAAAAGACTGTCAATTGAATGCGTTTGAGAGCAAAATTGAATTTAAAAGTCCTTCCGGCAATGCCGGGAAGAAGAGGTAGCTTTCATATACTTATTTATTTATTTTAAATTCAGTTATATAAATCAAATATACGAAGCTCAAAATAGTGGAACACGATTATGTAAGATTGAATACTAGTTTTTGTCAATACTGAATATTAATAGGAATTTTTAGAAATTAGTCATCTTTTATTCAACCTGGTTTTATTTTAAGCGATTTATAGGGTCGCCAAATTCCACGATATCCATTTTAAAGCAGCATAATGGATAAAAAAAAAACCCCAATGAGCTTGATCGAAATCTTAATTCATGTGAACATGCACACTCACATCGAAATCGATTAATATATACGAGTGCTGTCCCGGGCAAATTGATTTAAAAAAAAAAAAAAAAAAAAAAAAGTCACCCACATTAGAAATTCAAACTGCTATAGCCCAAGCGTTTTTCAAGGTAAAGACAAAGCAAAAAATACTCAGGAATTCATTAAGATAAATAGCTTAGAAAGAACCCTTTTCCAATTTCTAATTTTTTGTTTATACATCATTATACATTTAAAAGATTTTTGATAAATTTAAATGGCCGCCATTTTGAAACAAGATGGCGATAAATTTGGCCCGTGAACTCGGTCAAGACATTGGTATGTACCATGAACACATGGAGTTATATTGAAATCAGTCCATAAATATGCGTATTAACGCGTGACAAATTTCAGACCGTTTCAAAATGTCTATCTCACTGGAAATTGAAAGTGCTAAAACTCAGCCATTTTTCAAGATATAAATGAAACAAAAAATGCTCTGGTATCTTTGTATCAAGGTCAAAACACAAAAGAAAAATCTTTTTCCATTTCTTACTTTTTTGCACCTAATTTTAAAATTTAAATTAAAAAAATAATATTCCGCCATTTTGAAACAAGACGGCGGTTGGAACTGGCCAACAAATTCGGTCCAGGCATCAGTACGTCCTATCTACGCACCAAGTTTCATCCAAATCAGTGTATAAATATGCGTGTTATCACGTGACGAAAACCAGATCATTTCAAAAAATGTGAGCAACACTAAAAATTAAAAGTACTATAACTCAGACATTTTTTAAGATACAGACAAACAAAAAGTGCTTTGGAACCTTTGTATCAAGGTCAAATGCATAAAAGAAAAATCTTTTTCAATTTCTCACTTTTTTGTACCTAATTTCAAATTAATTTTTTTAAAATTTAAATGGCCGTTATTTTTAAACAAGATGGCAGATGAAACTGGTTAACGAACTCGGTTCAGGCCTTATTAAGTACTATGTACACACCAAATTACATCCAAATCGATTTATAAATACGAGTGTTATCACGTGACAAAATCAGATCGTTTCAAAATGTCAGCCATAAGAAAAATTCAAAGTGCTATAACTCAATTATTTTTTAAGATATAGACAAACTAAAAAGTGTTCTAGAATAGGTGTTTTAGGATCTAACACATAAGATAAAAATAGTTTTCAACTTTTAATTTTTTCGCATTAATTTTTAAATTTTTAAGATTTTTTAAAATGGCTGCCATTTTGAAACAAGATGGCGGATGATGCTGGCCAATGAACTCGATCGAGATATTTGTATGTACTATGTACATACTAAGTTTCATTCAAATCGGTTCATAAATACGTTAGTTATAGTATGACAAAAATCAGATCGTTTCAAAATGTCAGCCATAAGAAAAATTCAAAGTGCTATAACTTATTCATTTTTTAAGATATGGACAAAGTAAAAAGTGTTCTGGATATGGTATTTTAAGATCTAACACATAAAATAAAAATATTTTTCAACTTTTAATTTTTTCGTATTTAATTTTAAATTTTAAATTTTTTTAAATGGCCGCCATTTCGAAACAAGATGGCGGATGATGCTGGCCAACAAACTCGGTCAAGATATTTGTATGTACTATGTACATACCAAGTTTCATTCAAATCGGTTCATAAATACGTTAGTTATCGCATGACAAAAATCAGATATATATATATATATATATATGTCAACATTTGAACAGAGGGTGGTTTTGGAGTCTGGGGGTCATGATCGGTGAAAATATATCAAAATTTTTTGGAAGTGCTTTCCTCCGGACGGCTGCAATAGGTAGCTTTTTACTTTTTGTAATGAAAGCTACCTAAAAATGAGTTATAAAATAACCAATTTTGAATACAACCTCAATTCTTAATCATGATAGCTTCGAGAAATTTTGCGCGAAGTGCCCACTTTGACAGCATTTTTAAAAATATATTCAGCCTTTATCAAAAAACTGAACAATGCGAGACATTATACAGCTTCTATATAAGATAACCTGTCAATTAAATGCGTTTGAGAGCAAAACTGAATTTAAAAATGAGTCAGAAAAAAAGCAATTTGTTATTTCAATGCTTCCTCAAATTTTCAATCACAATAACTTCTCGAAATTCTGTTCAAAATACCCTTTTTTGAAATATATTCTGTCTTTATCAAAAAATTGACCAATGCGTCATATTATACAGTTCCTAAATAAGAGGACTTGTAAACTGGATGCGTTTGAGAGTAAAAATGGATTTAAAAATGAGTCAGGAAAAACGCAATTTGTTATTTGAATACTTCTTCAAATTTCTTATCACTGGCACTTCGGGAAATTCTGTTGAAAATACCATTTTTGGCAGCCTTTTTTAAAAATATATTCTGTCTTTATCAAAAATCTGGCCAATGTTTCACATTATATAGTTTCTAAATAAAAGGATCTGCCATTTGGATACGTTTAAAATAAAAAATGAATTTATAAAACGATTCAGAATGTAAGCAGTTTGGATTAGAGGTTTTTTTCTCCAACTCCAATTTTTGTTTAATTTATTTTTGCTATAAGAATTGATCCTATGAAAAACATGTCAATATAAAAGTTGTAGATATTATTGAGAAGATGTAAAATAAACTTAATTGGATTTGATAGTTTAAAAATTGACAAAGTTATGGATTTTTTTCTTTTTCGAAAGCCCTTTTTATTTTAGTTTTTAATTTTTTTTTATCAGTAAGAGTTAGTCCTATCAAAAACTTCCAATTACAAAAGTTTTAGATAATTTTGAGAATATTTATAACAAATTTAGATGGATTTGATATCTTGAGAATTGACAAAGTTATGATTTTTTTTCTCCCAAAAACCCTACTTTTTTCGCCCCTTGAGCCCATTTTTAACTTTATCAACAATCTGTCATGCATAAACTTTTGGCCCATTATTTAGAAGTAATATAAACTTTAAACTGATTCAATATTTATTTTCATTAAGAAGCTATGGGCTTTTTTCTGTTTTCACAAAAACCCTCCCTATTTCGACCCCCTTGGTCTGATTTTGCCCATTAACGAACTTAGCCGAGATTTTATCCCCTTTGATTTTATGTACGAGTTTGGTGAAGAATTATAGAAGTTATCGTGTCCATAAAAAAGTGAGATATATAGATAGATAGATATATAAACTGGTGCGAATGCAATAGGTAGTATTTCATACGAAATCTACCTAAAAACTTGACCTGTCAAAGACTTGTCTACCACAATGCACGCATTGAGAACGCGCAGTCTTAAATGTATGAATAAGAAGACAACTAGCAGGCGCACATTCAGTTCGGACGCAACAGCAGTAAGGGCGTTTTTTTCAAATGAGGGGAAAGAAGGGCGCTATTTTTTTGAATGAGCGGCAAGAGGCGTGCTATTTTTTAAACTAAAGGCCAATTTGTTACATTTTCTAACCTTTTTACCCAAAAATTTTAAAAATTCGTAAGCTTTGATTGTAATTTGATAGTGTAATATAGCAAGTTTTAAAACTTGTTCCTTGCACGTAGTATCCGATTTTTTGGGGAACATTAATGAATTTGTTTAATTATTAACTTGTGAAACAAAAAAGATTCAAATCATTTAGTTGCCAATATTGGCAAACGAAATATGATTTATAAAAAGTTTGTGTTTTGCTTCATCATCTAAAGTTTATTGCAAAAGGACAAACAAAGGATTAGGAGGGGGACACCTGGACTTAACCTGTACCTACCACATTCTTTCTGACAGCAATCCTGAAAATACCAGAAAAACACCTGTTATTTATTTACACCTATTTCTTATTTCTCTGCTGATTAATTTCCAAAATTGAAAAAAAAAATTTGATTTAAATCAAATGATTTTTTAAAAAGAATCAGTTGATTTAAATCTAGATTTAAATCTTTATTTAAATCAGTTGATTTAAATCATGCCAACCCTGGTAGAATATTGTTAAAAAAATATTTTTTTCTATGCATTGATTTTTTTTAATAATGATATCTAAACAGGCAATTTAAAAAATGAGTTTTACTTGAATTTTATACAAGTGAAGAATAAAGCAGCAAAAATCCATTTTCACATATTGTTGTCCTTATTCAGTAATGTGTGTAAATTCTTTCAGGCAGCCCTGTTTATGGATTGATAGAATTTACACACACCAAATAAAACAAAATTACAGTTCAGTTTATTAAATGCAAGCAACAGTTGAAAACCCACTTCCAGCAGGTATAAATTATAGTCAACTCAGTAACAGAATTTGTGTGTATGTGCGTTTGTAAATGAATGAAAAATGCTATGCAGTCCATTAATCATTAGAAAACATGTTCTAGTGTGCTAGTGATCTACATCACTGTTTTTCTCCATAGATCATAACAACAAAGAATTTTTTATGCGTTCCATCATTTATGATGCATATCAATTTCATTATTTTTGAATTATTGTAAATTATTAAAATGCACCATGGGCAATTTTCTGCTTAGATTACAGTCTAATGAAATTTTGAGTGACCTTGTAAATGAACTTTAACAGTTTACATATTTTATTTTCAATAGAAGACATTTGATAATAGATCCTAACCTATTATAAAAATTACACGGCTATCCCAATATATTCACAAGTCAAAATATGGATAACAGACAAATCAAACACTTTTCACTTCAGTTGCAGTTTATTAAAATGGGAATCTTTACTACAGATATAAAATGTATAACTTTTCATAAAACTATACATTAGAGTTTTCTCCATCTTCATTTATAACTGAATAATATTTTTACGTTTTTGAAAAGTCAGAGATATAATTTTAATTTATGAAAGAGCACAAATTGCAGGATAATGGTGCATATGAATATTTTTAAAAAATTATTATTTTTTAATATGTATGTAAAGATAGATTCTGTAAGTTTTTTTTTTAATTTATCAATCAAATAAAATAAATTTTTCATTCCACTTTTGTTTTTCTTATTTATTTCTTACTAAAGTTGTGAAATATGTAGCTCTAATATAATTACAATAAATACAGAATAACCTCAAAAATTCAGCATCACCGGGACCAAAACTAAAATTCCCGATTTCTGAAAGAATATCAAAAACATTTTTGATATTATTTGTGCCTTTACTTGTAACTGAATTTATAGCCAAGAAATATTTATGTGAGAAAAACAGAAAATTAAACATTAGGGGATGAAAAAACTAACTAATATTTCTTATGTAAAAAAAAAATTCTAACAAACTGTGAAATAATTTCTTCTAATGTAATTTCTTAAAAAACAAAAGTCAATTTTATTTATTTCAGTTTTTTGGCCATACTTTAATGAGTTTTACTTGAATTTTATACAAGTGAAGAACATAGATTTCAGAAATAGTATTTTTTTTTCCTCACTAAAATTGGTATTAATTTTCCAGTCAAATATATGTATTTTTCCTTTGACTACTCTCTTCTCCCGGTTTCTTGTTCTCATCTTTTTTTTTTTTTTTTTTTTTTTTTTTTTTTTTTTTAAATCTAAAACCAGCATTATGGGTGGTTCTATTTAGCATTGTGTTAGAAATCTAACACTTGCAGTCAACAAATCAAGGGGTGGAGAATTTCCTTAAAATCCTACCAGCCAGCATGATAATGTACAGTTAAAATTTGTATGACAAAATGTATGACAACTTTCTTTTCCCCCTATAAGTTAAAAGTGCTATTAAAAAAAAAAAAAAAAAAAAAAAAAAAAAGGTGGGGAGAGATAGCTTTGATGCTGAATTTTTGAGGTCACACTGCATAGAATTGAATAATAATAATAGCTTTGAATAAAAAAGAAGAACCTAGCCCCACTTACACAGTTTCGGATATTCATTATTTCGGACTCTCAAGACTGGCGTTCCAGTTATTGGGAGTTTTTGAGCTAGTTTGCGATACTCATGGTTTTTAACTGATATCTTTGTTAATTAAAATAATAATAATAAATCTGAAATTCAGCTACCTCTGTCTTGGGATGTCCTAATGCAAATTTTTAGATCTCTATGTTTAGTTGTTTTTTATAGTCATTGCACACACACACACATTTTTCACATATTAATATAGGTTAAGAAAAAGAGTCTGATATAATAATTTAGATTAAGTTTACAGAAATTTCATACCTTAGCTAATAAGGCAGCAGCATTTCTTAAATATTGCCAATCTATCCAAGTTCCTTCATTGGCCATAACTTTCTTGTTTATTCTTTCTTTGATTTTCTGTAATGTGTGTTCTTCTAATCTTAAACTTCTAGCATGATTTTCCCACTGAAATTAAATAAATGCTTCATAAGTCACAGTTCAAAGTACACAGAACACATATGGTTTCCATTATCCTTTTTTTTTTTTTTTTTTTTTTTTTTTAATTAACATAAAACAATAACTAAGAAATAAAAAAATATTGGTAACATGGAAATAGAAAATTTCATATTTCACATGAAAATAAAATCTTTATTGCTTAAATTTTTATTTCCAAGAAAATTTCATATTGAAAACAAACTACCGGTACTAAACTGGTTTTGATCTTGTTTCCAATTTTCAACAAACAAAACAAAAAAAATCCTTTTTGGTATTAAAATACGATAAATATGCTATATATTTCCGTGAATAAATCGAGGATTTTAAGACAATTTTTTGGTTGAAAAGTAGGGGAGCAGCTTATACAAGAGTATAAGGGAAAAAAAAAAAAAAAAAAATATTCTAAAATGAAATAGATAGATAAAAAAATAAAAAACCACAAACAGTTGCTTTTTTTTTTTTTAAATTTAAAAACTCTGTTTTTTAACAATGAAAAAAGAATCTTCATTCATTATCCAAATCATTATCAGAATTTTTAAGCAACTCATTAAAACAGCTTTCTTTCATTGATACATGACTATGAATACCGAGAGTGTCTAATTCCTTATCATCACAATTGTCCTCTTCTTCAGAAACAGTAGCATCTTCAATTCCATTCATCACATCATTGATGCAACATTTTTTGAAAGATCAAACAATTATTTCTTGTGGTTATTCAAGCTAAAAATACAATATTTGGTTTTTATGAACAGGCAACTCATAATAGAATAAGCAGGATCCAATTAAACAGATTTCGCAGAATATTAATTAAAAAATAGGAGACATCAAAAATTTCGGCGATTGCATTTTCCCCTATTAGCTATGTAAAAAAAAAAAATGCAGAGTTTTCATTTGCTGAATTTGTGAGATGAAATCTTTCATCTCACATTTTTCATTACGTTTTCTATGGTTGCGCGCACACATGGTTTCACTTTTTTTGGTTGTCACCTTTGGAGCAAACCTGTATATTTCTTTTTTCCCAGGTGCATCCTCCGGCACTTCGCCAATACGATGCTCATGCACAATAGTTCTGCCTGTCGCTGCGCCTTTGGCCAATGTCGATCTTGATGTCAGGTCATGACGTTTCTCTTTCACAGCGAATTGGAGATCGCTTGTTTTGTTTTAAAAGTTCTGATTTGATTTTGGGGTTTCGCCAACTTTTCAAATTTGATCAATCGATTTAAATTTTTCCTTCGTTTACATTTGTCCACGCCATACATTTCTAGATATTAAAAATTTTTGTTAATTTGAATCAGAATACGCTTGGTGTTGGAGCTGACATGATATACTATTTTTAAAGAGCACTGGGCCGCACACAGATTGGGGCTGTGAGCCCGATTACCCAACTGGCCACTATGATTATGATGAACGGCGAAGTTGAAAAGTCCGCTGTCATCTTTTCAAGTTCCTTGATTATTTAGAGTATTATAAAATGTTTTTATTTAAAAGGTTCAAAATCAAAGAAGGGTTATTTTAATAAATTTTGCTCTGCTCCTTATGGCTATGAGAAATTCTACACAAGCGAAATCCTCTTAGTCTGGAGAATTGTTACATCGATCCGGTGACCATCTGGGAAAAGACATTCTCTTTCTACAGAAGACACAAAATAAAGTTTGGATTTACAGATCATAGTGTTTTCTTCTTTTATTCCAAAGCACACTAGTTTGAAGTAAGATTTGTTCATATTATTCTTTTTGTTTCAACTGCTGACCGCAAAGAACGAAAGGGTTATTGCAACGTACCTTTCAGTACAATCTTAACATTTCTTACAATGTACAATCTTAATGGCAGAATTAATTCATTAGCTATTTTACTACCTATACCAGGAAGTTAAGGCCACAGAATTATTCATCATCATTTTTGAACATCGGCTTATGAATGGGTTTCCAATTTTGAACAATTTTTCACTGAAAAGACATATATTCAGCTTATACATGGAAACATACAGTATGTGTCTTTATCTAAATTTTTAATAAGCATTAACTTAAAGAGAAGAAGCTTACTTTCCCAAGTCTTTTTCTTTAAATGCAATGCTATGAATGATTTCATTATAAACCAAAAAAAAAAAAAAAAATTTTAGACTTTGAACATATAATATTGGATCTACATTATATAGCATTATATCACTGGACATTTTCAATTTTAGAAATTTTTGTTAAATATTTAAAAATATATTTGTCAAATTCTTCTGTAATTTCAAGATTACAAATATGTTGTTTCACTACATATTTATGAAAGTTGATTTGATAAGGAGTTAATTAGGGGACCAACAAAAAATTAAAGAAAAATAATGTTTGGGATCATCCTGTAAAAAGAAATTCACAAAATGATCTAACCCTATACACATACAAATATGTGGATATTGTACAACATGTGTACAGATGTGTATAAGAATACTGTGTATCTTATACACAGTATTAAGATTATATTTTAAGATGGAGATACAGTGATTTATTTTAAAAGTTAAAAAATTTCTTGCATTATATAAATATATATATATATATTATGTAGGGTTTTGGGGGGACTTGAAGGCACAGAAAGTAAGTGAATATTCCATGCAGGGGAGATTTTATTAAGACAAAAGTAACACACAAAAATTTACAAAAAAAAAAAAAAAAAAAGTAAAAAGTTTTAAAATTATCCTTCTAAGAATTTTAAATAAATTTTTTCACACAAAAGAAGTTTGTGAAAGGGAGAAGCAAGCTTAAGCTAGAGAATGAAAAAGAAAAAACTGCAGAAAAGTGTGTTGGAGGCTTACAGTTGGTACTTTATGATATATACATCTACGGCAGTTCTTTTTATTTTATTTTATTTTTATTCAATTGTGTTTAATACAAATTATATAAAAGAGAATATAAAATTAAATAATTTACCCTTTCAAAATAAAAGAGATATTTCTTTAAAGCTTCTCTTGCTTGAGCATGAGCTGATTCATTAGCTACATTTGGATTTTCTTTATACCTGCTGCACTCATAATATTCACTACCATGTGAATTCCAATCTAAATATTTAGATAATGATTATCAATATGATGAAATAAAAACATGTATATACATAAATAAAATTACAGCTTATAATATATAAAATTAAACCTTAATCCATTTTTTTTTAAATTGAAACTTCACTTTTAGGATTTGTTAAAAATCTTTTGGGGTTACTTGATTTTTATCATGGAATGATAACTGAACAAACTGAACATTGATAATAATTATCAATACAGGTGAATTAAAAAAAGCATAGTGTTTTAAAAAAGTATTTTTAACAATAATAATTGTTAATTATATGAAACAATATTTTTATTTAGTAATATACTTAATAATAATTATTATAATTATTTGCAAACTTATTTGTACTACAGTGTAATTTTTATTTAACGAATCTGAGGTTCATTCGAAAAATTTTATAATATAAGAAATTTGTTAAATAAAAATTCAACAATATCTTTTTCAAAGTACAAAATTTATACATTATTCTTAGATCTATTTAAACTATATAGAAAACTGAGAGATATTATAATGCTTTGTTAAAAAACAATAAATAACAATAATATTGTTAAAAATACTTTTTTTAATTCACCTGCTTAGTGTCAATGGTGTTTGTTCATTTATCAGTCCACATTTTCCCACATTGAGAAAATTTTTCCCACTTTCTGTCGTTTTTATAAATGCTAATTAGAAATTTTCATTGCCCCAAAATGGAAGCTAGTCTTCCAAAGTTTTATTTTATTAAGCTCATAGGAACTAATAATTAGACTAATTGTGCTTTCAAACTTAATTGGGTTTTGCCAAATTGACATCTGAAAAAAAATCGTGCCAATGTGATGCATGTATGACATCTGTGTCATATAAATATTATTCAGGTTTTTTTTTTAAGTTTATTCCAGTATTATATTTTCCAATGATAGTCGTGGCACAGTTTCTATCCGGGCAAAGCCAAGTGGGTCAGCTAATATATTTTTGATCAATAATGCTGATGAAAGCATTATAATATCTCTACTGAGCAATTCCATCTCAGCTCAGGCAGGGCATGTCAAATCACCATCACAGATTTTTTTCAAAAAAATTCAGTAGTTAGAACTAAGTGATTTATAAAATTTCCTAAAAGGATTTTTCCCTAAAAAATTTATTTCTCTGATTACAGCACTTTAAAGTTCATGATAAAATTGGCAGTTTTCAGAAAAACTGAAAAACACTTCATTTTGAAATGAACACAATACCAAACATATTCAACATATTCAGTCAATTTATTTTTTATAAACAGTTATTAAACTGAATTTTACTTTGGCATAGTTTTAAAAAATATAGTGACATTTTAATTAATTAAAAAAATTAGATTTTAAGTACAAAAAATATAATTATTAGTGAATTTAAGATTTTTTTTCAGAATGAAAAAAAATATTTTAAAGCTAAACATTGATGGCAATCCAAAGACCTTTAATGGGAGTTTTACAGTAAATTTTAGTTTAACTCTAAGGTGCTTACAACTTTTGTAATTCAATTTTAAACTATGCAAATTTTGTAAAATTACTACTTTTGAAATGCAATTTCTCAAAAACACCATTTTTTAAAAATCTGATAATATGCTCAAATTCATACCTTATTAGTCTCTAATAAATACCTTACAAGCAAATCGTGTGTTTTTGCTTAGAAAATTTTATATGATTTTTTGAAAATAACATGTTGTGTGTATTTTTCAACAGACCGCAAAGGCAAGCTCTTCTTTATTTAACCGAACTTGTAATGTAATTAATATTTCAAACTAAAAAAAAAAAAACACTAGTACATAATTATTACTGTTAAATTATAGCTAATCATTTGCTTAAATTTAAAATTGCGTAAAATACAGTCAATAATAAAATTAGTATTGATCATATGTCATTTCATTCCATACTCATAAATGTGCTAAATTCATCTACAGTGTGTTAAATATTTTGTTATATAGTATGGATATAATATATTAAAATGCAAATACATACATTACAACTGAATTAGATTTTTTTTCAAGTTTAGTTTTTTTCCAATTAGTTTTTTTTTCTCAGAAAACCAGAAGATCAAGCTTTTTCTTATTTCTCTGTATTTATAATAATATTTTTTAATGAAAAAATAATAATATGCACATTATTATGGCAGATAAATATAAGCTAATCTTCAAAAATTCCTATTCATAAAATTAAATAAGCCAAACCCCTTAAAAAAAAATCTGCGCTTGTGATACATTTTGACTTTGCTGAAAATTACTCACTAATACTGCTAAATGAAGTACAAAGCTACCACTGGCAGAATACTCAGATATCGTTAATTACCTGCACAGCATACTTTAGAGAAGAAATAAAGAGTTTTATCATAGTTTCTGATGATTAACTCATGATACAGCTCATGCTGTTTGTGACATAGAAAAAGTAAAAAAAGAATTATTTAAGTTGTACCAATTACAAACACTGGAATCACCTGTGTATATATCAGATGGAGCTGGAGCACATTTTAAAAACAAGTATCAGTTTTATGAATTGCACAAAAATAAAATTGTACTGAAGTAGAGGATATTTTCAGGTACTGGCCATGTTAAAAGTGCAAGTGATGCTATTGGGGACTGAGACAAGCACTATGCAACAAAATTTAATCTCCAAAAGGAGCCAATAAAAGCTATCCAAAATTCTGTCTCATTTGTTGCTGAACTATCTTCTCTGCTAAAAAATAACATTCTACAGCTCATATTCAAAATATTAGAATAATTGAGAAAAAGTAATAAGAAAAAATTATTTGTCATTTATTTATTTTTTATACTAAGTAAATGCAATTAAATTTCTTATAAATTAAATCTGGAATGTTTAGATAAGATTTAAACATTTATAAAATATAAAATACAGCACAATAAATTAGGTATACAGCTTCCTTAAACACACCAGAATATTAGAATAAAATTTAGATTGGTTCAAAAAATTAGAATATTTTATTTTACGCAACAATATTACCTTATGAATATGAAGTAAATGGTAGTTAATATTTTGTAGCATCCCCTTTAGCTTTCATAACAGCGTACAATCGATCTTGCATACTATATACAAGGTGTTTACAAACATTTCTATCAATATTAGCCCAAATAGACTTTATACGTGCCACTAACTCAGTTTTACTTGAAGGAGAATTTTCTTGAAGTTTTTTCTTCATTATACACCATAAGTTTTCGATGGGATTAAGATCTGGTGAATTTGGTGGCCAAGGAAGTACCTTAATGTTGCGTTGGCGGAACCAATTCTTAGTTGACACCGAGATATGCGGGGACGCTAAATCTTGTTGAAAGATGAAATCATCTTCAAATAAATCTTCTGATGATGGAATCATGTAATATTCTAAAATTTCTTGATATATCAGAGAGTTAACCTTTTCGTAGACGATGCATAACTTTCCAGGTCCTTCTGCACTCATACAACCCCAAACCATGACATTAGCAGCAAATTTTACGGAACGTTTAAGGCATTCTTTATCAAATGCTTCTTGCTTCATTCTCCAAACTCGAATACCTTGATTACCATATGAAACACAAAACATACTTTCATCACTAAATAATATATTTTTCCAATCTTCATTGCTCCATAAACGTCTAGATTTACACCAATTCAATCTTATACGCTTTTGTTTTGCAGTCATGAGAGGTTTTGTTCTCGGTACACGAGATTCAAATTTAAATTTATGGAGACGTCTTAATGTTGTCGATGTAGAAACTTCAACTCCTTCTTCTTTCCATTTTCGGTGCAAGAATCGCACCCTTTTAAAACGGTTTTTCTTAACTATACGCTTCAGTTTCCTGTCATCTCTAGCAGATGTTTTTAGTTTTCGACCACCATTTCGGCGATTATTTTGAAATTTTCCAATTTTTGAATATTGTGTTAGTATTTTACTAATGCACGACTGCGAACAATGTAAATAATTCGCTATAAAACATTGATTTTTACCGTGCCGATATAAATCAACCATACGAAGTTTAGTAGATTCAGGAATATCACTCACACGGCCCACTTTAAGACGAAAAAGAAACAAACTGCAAAAAAGAATACTGATTTTAAATAAAATAGTCTGAATTTAATCAATGATGCCACCAGTTAAGAATTGGTAATAATTAAAGGAGAATTAATGTGAAATATTCTAATATTTTGAACCACTTGAATAAATATTCTAATATTTTGACTTTTCAAAATAATTTTTTTTGCAATTAATCTTTTCAAAAATGATATTAAATTTAAGATAACAAGTAAGTTTAATCAACAATAAGTTCCTAATAAAAATATCGTTTGCATATTTTCAGTAAAAGACATTAAATTACCAAACGATATTTTCAATTTCTAAAGAAAAGGTAATTATTCTAATATTTTGAATATGAGCTGTAGTCCATCTAGACAGAAATATTATTCAATCCTATAGAACTAATAATGAGAAAGAATATGCTAATGCAAAATCTATTGTTGGTATTAGATATTAACATTATAGGGTGATTGTAAATAATGGAAATCATATGGAACGAGCAAGTAAAAATGAATTGACAAAAGTTGAAACCTTCAGCCAAATGAAAAGACAATAAATATTCAATACATAGTTTCCAAATCGGTGATTTCATTGGATTTATTTATGAAAATAATTGGTGGATAGGACAAATCAATGGTATATCAATCACAAGAACTAAATGACATTAAAGTATCATTCATGTACCCAACATGGTCCACAGATAAAGCATTCCAGTGGCCAAAAGAATCTGGAAAGAAAAAATATGAATGTGCATTACCATTGGAAAATGTGCTTCTAGAAACAGAAAAAACAGTTACAATAGGACAATCTGAGCGACTTCGTACCTTTAACGATAAGGAGTTGAAGTTAATTTAAGAAACCTTCACTACCTAATTCTTCTGTTATGTATGTATTTGCACATTAATATATTATATCCATACTATATAACAAAATTTTTACACACTGTAGATGGATTTAACACATTCATGAGTATGGAATGAAATGACATATGATCAATACTAATTTTATTATTGGCTGTATTTTACGCAATTTTAAATTTAAGCAAATGATTAGCTATAATTTAACAGTAATAATTATGTACTAGTGATGTATTTTTTAGTTTGAAATATTAATTACATTACAAGTTCGGTTAAATAAGGAAGAGCTTGACTTTGTGGTCAGTTGAAAAATACACACAACATGTTATTTTCAAAAAATCATATAAAATTTTCTAAGCAAAAACACACGATTTGCTTGTAAGGTATTTATTAGAGACTAATAAGGTATGAATTGAGCATATTATCAGATTTTTAAAAAATGGTGTTTTTGAGAAATTGCATTTCAAAAGTAGTAATTTTACAAAATTTTGCAAAATTTAAAATTGAATTAGAAAAGTTGTAAGCACCTTAGAGTTAAAATAAAATTTGCTGTAAAACTCCCATTAACCCTTTCCGGCGCGGTGTCCCTTAAAAAGGACACCTAATTTTAATTTTACTGGCACCAAGAATATTTAATTAAAATTTTCCTTTGATAAAATGCCTGAAAATAAGCAAGTTCGTATTCTCTAATAAATTCGTTTATAAATTCTGGTGGCAGATAATTATTTCAATTAAACTTATTCCGCGCCGGAAAGGGTTAAAGGTCTTTAGATTGCCATCAATGTTTAGCTTTAAAATATTTTTTTTCATTCTGAAAAAAAATCTTAAATTCACTAATAATTATATTTTTTATACTTAAAATCTAATTTTTTTAATTAAGTAAAAATGTCACTATATTTTTTAAAACTATGCCAAAGTAAAATTCAGTTTAATAACTGTTTATAAAAAATAAATTGACTGAATATGTTGAATATGTTTGGCATTGTGTTCATTTCAAAATGAAGCGTTTTTCAGTTTTTCTGAAAACTGCCAATTTTATCATGAACTTTAAAGTGCTGTAATCAGAGAAAAAATTTTTTTAGGGAAAAATTCTTTTAGGAAATTTTATAAATCACTTAGTTCTAACTACTGAATTTTTTTGAAAAAAATCTGTGATGGTGACTTGACGCATATCAGTACTGTCTGCCTGAATTGAGATGGAATAGCTCTACTGTGTTTTGTTTTAATTATATTTTGAATATTTATTGTGAAATTATTGCATTATTTCTTTTTCCAATTTTATTATTATATTTTAGTGAGTACCTTAACTTTTGAAACCGATTGCAAAAGAACTTACCTCCTAAGCACATCCAACAAAAGTCATATTTACAACCATAACATAGCTAAAAAAGTAAAAAAAAACATGGAATTAGTAAAAATATGTAATTTTATTTAATGCAATCATTAACAAAGTGAAAGAAATTCATACATTTCATGATATCTATAGATGAGTCTTCAACAGATGATAATAGCTTAAACTGTAATTTTTACAATGAATGTGTAACAAAACTTAGTTAAAGGATTACATGGGTTTGAAAGTTACAACTTACAACATATCCATTTATTTATTTATTTTTTATCTAGAATATTTTTCCAAAGTATCAATTAAATTGGAAATAAGTCTATTCAGATTGGAAATTCCTCTCATTAGGTAGACTGGCTGGAAGCAAAACAGGCATATTGCTCAAGAAAAAAAAAAAAAAAAAAAAACAAAAAAAAACAAATAAAAATTAAAACTAATTTGAATTTGGTGGACATGATTTTCTTAAAATCAGTGCTAATGCACTGATTTTATTGAAATTTTTAGCACTTCTTAAAAATAATAATACTGATTAATGTTAGAATAAAGGATTTTTTTTTTCAATTAAAACTAATTTTACAAGGCTATATGTAGTTTAAATTGTACCAAAAACTGTACTGTTTGGCACACAATTCTTTCAAAAATTAAAATTTCAATTTTTATTTAAATCCTTTGTTTAATCATGACATGAGCTATACTTATCTACTAACAGAAAAAAATTTATTTTTTAATAAAGTTATCATAAATTAACCTGACCACCATGCGGACACTTTATTATTATTTATATTAATTAGCAGGGGTAGGAGTGACCAGTTCATAAAATATAGGACATTTTTTGTAAAAAATATAGGACATATATAGGACATTTAGAAAATAACGCTATTGGATATATATATTGCTATAAAATCCATTTTTAAAACATAATCTATGTTTATAATTTTTCACTAATTAACGATAGTAAATCAAGATACAATATTAAAAAAATGTGCATAAAATTAATTTTTCCATTGTTATTCTTATATCTTCTTGGTATAATGGAAATCTTCCAAACTAACAATGTTAGATTTCAAGAAAATCTTTGATAATCACAGATTCTTATAAAATCGGATTTCAAGGAAATCTGTTATGTTTGAGAAAGGCTCACATGTGATCTGACAGATACCCTTGTCAATGCATTGTGAACAATCAACAATGTGTAAATTAAAGGTTCTAGCACTATGCCAAATTCTCATAAATTGTACTTCTCTACCCGAAATTTTAAAAGCTGATTTATTTACATTAGGACCATTTGATCGATCCAAAGATGAGCAAATGATTTAGATCCAATTTAAAGGCTTTCATTACATTCATTTTGCAGTTAAATGATCAAAACGCTCACTTTCAATATATTTTTTGGTAATACCACCTATTTTCTCACTCCAATACCAAGCAAAAATGTTTAATTGTTTAAAGTTCTGGTCATTTAATGTCTCATCACATGAGAGTGACAAAAGGGGGATTCTTTGTTGAAATCATCACTGACAGTGATTTGAGCAACAGCACATGACACTTTCTTTGAATTTAACTGTATCCCTTATGGCAAAGAGGAAACTGCAAACATTTCAGAAATAAATTTTGCATTCCGTTTGATGACTGAAATAAATAATTAGGGCCATATGAATTATACACAGAATCTTGGAACGGTAGATCTAATCTCCCTCATTTAAAGTTAAAGTACTCAATCCACTTTTCTTATTCTTAATTTGATATTCAAACTCAAGCTTTTTCTGCCAGTAAAATGTTCACATTGTGACAATGCATTAATGTAATGCAATAAATATGCCTTTCCTACATTAAAAAATAAAATAAATAAAAAGAATGTATTGCAGCTGAATACACGGTAAGAGAAACTAAAATAATTGCAATGAAACACAGAATCATGTTGAACGTTAGACTAACTCAGCGAGCAAAGTGATGCATGTGAAAACAAGCGATGATTTTAATATCAAACTAGTGAGCTACGCCCGCTAGCTGGGCCACTTTTTCCAAACGAACCTCGGTATTAAGCAGTATATAATAAGCAAAAAAATTCATTAAATAAGCAAGTCTTGGTGTTCGAATCCTCAAGCACAAAAAAAAGTAAATTAAAGAGCCATGGTCCCGTTAAAAATATGTGATTTCGCACTGTGGGCCACGTGCACTTGAAAAAAAAAGATTGTGGATCGGAACTATGGTCGCTTCGCGCCCATAGTCCCATTAAAAATATTTGGTTTTGCACGGTGGGCACTACGCGCCCTTAAGACATTTTTCCGTATTTTTTAGTTCATCAGAAGCAGATTTTTACGCAGATTCTGAATATGTAATCAGTTTTTTTCTACTTTAAAAACTGTCTGCATGATGGTTTAAGAAAAAATGCGCAAAAAAAAAACGCAATTAGTGCCGGTAGAAAAAGCGGTTTTCAGCTGTTTCTTCTTTTAGCCAAAGGGGAAAAGTTCAGGTTCTTCACCGCAAGGTAGCGCAGTGTTCTGCCTCGGAGCTCCGTTTGAGCGCCGTTTGGGATTTGAGACATTTTTCGTTCCGATTCCCAAGGGGTTTTTAATTCATAACTTTTTTAATTTTGGTCCCACGGTCTCGAAAATGCCCGAAATGACTTCCCCGGAATATTTCCAATCGAAAGACACCTCTCGCGACTTCCAACTCGCCCGCGTTGCGAACTGTAATCGGCTTCAAGCAGACAGAGGCGCACGGATTTTATTAGTATAGATATATGAGAGTAGTGGAGAAATATAGGAAATATAGGACATTTTTAAAGATTATTTTACAAATATAGGATATATAGGAAATATAGGACAACTCTGACCCCTGAGTTAGGGATCTCTGAAAACAAGATTCAACTGGCTGAATTTTTCAAAAAAAAATTTTTAATATTCTTTTTTTATATGCTTAAATATTTGAATAAAATTTATTTTACGTACACATATATAATTTTTTTTTTTTTTTCCAATTTTTGAAACTCATGTAACTGCTTAAGGATTTAGAATTTTAGAAACAATCATTTACCATTAATAATAATTATATTTATAATTAATGCACTATTGTTATGTTAACTAAAGATTTACAACTTCAAAAGACATATTGTGAAATATAAAGAGAAAAGTATATAGAAAGAATTGCCGTTGAAATATCAACATTGCTTATGATTGTAACCCGCCTTTAAATATAAACTTGCTGCTTACAGATTTTACATGAAATAAGCTTTTGATATTTGCAGTGGAAAGAACCTACAAACTGATAGTACAAATTAATGTAATTAAACACATTGCAATAGAAAACAATTTTTCTCCTTAGTGTCAGCATATAAATAAATTAATTTATTAAGTAAAGCAGAAAAATCAAAGGGAAAGAATAAATACGAAAGAACAAGATTTGTAGCTTCGATTACATATCAAGATCATATGAAAGGTTAAAATATGCCTTAAAGAAATTTGATTAACTCAAAACTCCAACAAAACTAAAAGATTTAATTCAGAGGAAAATCCATCCTATACCTAACAATAGTATTATATCAGGAAGTTACAGGTGTCTATTTTATCCATTTAAAACAGAACAAAGTGAATTAAGCTATATAGGTATGACCACTCAAAAATTCAAAGAAAGTTTGGGAGAACACATGAGAGATATCAAGTTTAATTGACCATCTACAACACTTTCAAGGTTAAATTAACACAATAATTTAAAAATAGATTTTGAGAATGCAAAAGTTATTATGCCTACACAAAAGGTTATTATACTTTGAAAAATCTGGAATTATTGGAGACTTTAAATGAAAAGGAAGAGGAAGTGTATGTAATATTTATTTTATCCTATGACGTACCTAATAAAATTTAATATTTTAGAAATATCTAAAACTTCAGCATCAAAATGAAGCCATTTCGTGGGCACTTCTAACAAATAATATTTTTTTTCAATTCTTTTTCATATTAAGAGCACAGTGAATGCGACATTTGAACTAAACCATCTTTTGAAAATGATCGTGTTTGTAGTTGAAAGATCTTGGAAATCATATTTTTTGTTTACAAATGATTTTTAACATCAGTGGTTTTTAAGTTTTTGAAGATCAGCTCATTTGTAACGGAACATTTTAATAAATTTTTATGTACTTTTTTAGTCAACAGTTCTACTTTTAGTTATTTTAATGCAAGGTGAATCTATAATTACACTCCAAACTTCTTTTGAGTTTTGTGTTTTCAAATAAGAAGATAATATTTATTTGTAAATAAGAACTGCTCTGATGCTTTGCAATTTATATATTCAGTAAATTTTAAAGCATTATGAACAAATTTCATATCAGGTTAAGATAATATTAAGAAGGCTACTGCAGAGTGGTATAAGATTATGAATATTCTAGAGAAAAAGAAGCTGTTTGAAAGTAGCTAAAGGGATTTCCACCCTTTTAACTATTTTCAAAGGTACAGAATGCCAAATTAATTAACTATGAACAAATCCACTAAATCTCCTGTGTTCTAATAATTTAGCATAGTAGTATTTGGAAGCAAAGTCGATACTACAGCAATTGTTTGGCTTTGATAAGTTAGCATCCAAACTTGAAAGAGTTTATTATGCTACAGAGTAAAAAATTGGTCAGAAGGATATATAATAGGTGGCTAAATTATTAGTTACATGGCTAAACATTACATTGTGAAGAACATGAAGTCTTGTTTTTTGTTGTTTACTGGTGAATAGTTAAACTACTTTCAGTATACATGGATTGTGTACTTATGGGTTTATACATAAAAATTATGCTTCACTCATAAAGTAGAAATTCATTATAAAAAATCTGAGCATAAGTGTTCCAAGACAAATTCCTCAGTATTTCATCAAATCTCCTTTTACGCATTGTACTTTCTAGACCTGCTATCTATAAATTTTTCACACATTCCTTTGAATTACTCATTATGGTGCCATATCATATTCAGTTCTAATAATTTCTATCAAATTTGTTATGTTTTCTTTTGACACATTTTTCAGAGAACAAAATTCACCATAAACAATTGCAAATATTTAAATCACCAAGTGTTCCATTAACATTTCTGACTCATGTTACGCACTCACAGTCCTTTACTAATAGATGACACCTGCAGGACTGCCAACCTCTGCGAGTAAAAATGTGTAGTTTGAACATCGAAAATGTGTAGTTTTAAGAAATCAAGTGTAGTCAAGTTGTGTTACCGCATTCGACCCCGAAAGGTTAAAAAAAAGAGTTTGAAATATATTATAAAAAACACTTTTTTAAAAATACATTGATTTAACTATCATACATATTAAAATAGAAGAAATTTTACAAATCAAAATGTAAAACTTACCTTTTATTTCATGGGTATTCATCATGAAAATTGGTTTAACAGCATTTTGGTCAATGCTACCACCAGTTAAAAGTGAAAATGGCATACTTTTTAAAATAGTAATTATATCAGAGCAGGTTTTATTTGCCATACGTTTTAAAATGGCTGTCGTTTTGGTTCGCGCGCTAGCATTGTGCTTGGCGATTTTGGAATCTGGGAACATCGCTTTAAAGAGATAACCTGCATGGTCAGTTGCACTTAATGGCACGTTATGTTCAATAGGAAATAACGAAAAAAGCATCTCTGCTGTGGTAATACTTATCGACACGTCGCTTTTGACAAAGAAAGTGTCCGGCATTTTTTCAACTTTCGTTTTCGTTCTTCGTTCTTGATATGTCTGTTTGACTTTATATGACGCGAGCAATAAAATTTTCCCCGTGATTAAAGTGAAAAGTACTTTCACAAGTAATGCAGAATGCTTCATATCAAGATTTATCTGAAGCACGCAAAAAAAGCTACTTCACCGAATCGGACTTTAGCCAACTCGGATCGGAACTTTTGATCAGAAGTACTTTTCTTTTTTCGATATCTCAGTCACTCATTTTGACAGAGAAATAAAAGAAGTGAACAGGATTAATTATTCAAAATGATTTCATATGCCATATAATATAACTTATGAAAACATAGCTTGACTTTAGCCTGAAAGATCGTCTACAAAATCAAAACACAAGAAAAGTACAACTACCGCTAGAGACAGAGAAGATCTTAACACACGTAACTCAATCACAGTGCCGTATTAATATGCGCACACACTTTGCGTCAGATGTAACTGTTAGTTTAACATTACGAAGACGTAATGTATTGGGGTTTAAAATATATATAGCAGAGTGCTAAAGTACAGTGGAAAGCGTTATTGCTGTTTTTATCAAACCCCCCCAAAAAATTAAATTATATTAACTATGGTAAATAAAGATATTGTTAATTTAAATTAATGTTTAAATTGAATGTAAATATTTTAAACAAAAATAAAGATAACATATTTAAAAATAAATATCCATTTATTAAATTTCAATATATATATTCAACAGAAACATATTTAATCTATATCATAATAAAACAACAATTAAATCCATTAAAATCTTTAAATCACATAACATTTACCCATAAGATTAATTTATTTATAGAGGAGAATATTTAAAAAAAAAATAGACTCACGGCATGATTGCTTTTTATGCATACTAACAACCAACAATCCAGGACATTGATGCAGATATTTAATCTATTCCAAGGAAGATCCTACTACTTCATTAATGGAAGTGCTTTACCTAGGAAATGGCCTGACACAAGAAAAATACACTTGTCCTTATCATCGGCATACTTCAGCCTCTATGGTAATTACATAACAGCAAGTCTCTACTTGAGAATATGACGATTACCAGTTCAAGCAGGGAAAGAGGTTTAACACAAACACCAATTTTGCTCTTTCCGATAAATACTTTAAATAGCCTTCTTGGCACTCAAATATCAAAAACATGGCTGGTCATTTCATTCCAGGAGACAGTAGCTAGAGCTCTGTATAACACCAAGATGACTCACACTAAAAGTCCTTTAATAAGGAAGGCGAACACAAAAAGCAGGAACTAAGCTGAAGTATAATCACTTTGAATGTTTTCCATACTGACCAAATAGCCGACAAAACTTTACTCAAAACATTAAAACGGCCAAACAAACAGCAGCTGATAGAAAGCGTGAATGAACTGCTAAGAACCTGCCCGCTATTCTATTTATATCTTACCGGCAGTCTAAAATGAAACTCTACGCATGACAGCCCATCCTTCTACCAGTTTCCAGAACGTCATATGCAAAACTAAAGATGACGTGGATTGCGATATGATCTACGATCACGACGCCATCTGTTATTGCTTCTATGAATTACTCAGTTAAACAACTGGGATTAGATCGGGAATTACGTACGGAAATTTAATATGTTGCCGGTGTTTATAAAGAACAGACAGGTGATTTTAGAAACAAGTTTTCTTTTAAATTTATTAACTATAGTATTATACTTTATGAGAAAATGACTATGTTTGAAAAAGTAAGTTAAATTTATTCAATTACTTTAATAAAGTTATGTTAAATAAACTATTGAAATGACTTTTATCTTTAAAGAGGTTTTTATAATAGCTATGGTAAGTTAAACAGAAGTAATTAACATATGGAGATAATATAGATACTTAAGAAATGAATTAATAAAGATATTCAATTTGAAAAGTATTATAAATTAGTGCAAGGGTGATAAGAAAAAAGGTCCTAATATATCTGACAGTTACGATTCAGGGGATATGACCGCGTTTCGTTATCGAGGAGGAAAAAAAAGGAATTTCAAACCTGCTTCCTCCATAACTCTGTAACCGGCAGCGGCGTTTAAGGATTGCGCAACTGCAGCGCGCTGACAGTAAACAAAAGTGGAAAAGCGTAATTTGAAGTTTGCATAGCGTAATGCATAATTTAGAAGCTAAAGCGGAGTAACTACGCCGTAGGCGTAGTAGTTGGCAGCCCTGCACCTGTGAAAGCCACCTGTCAGTGCTGTCAAAACAAAAATACTAAATCAAGATTGCTAATAAGAAAAATTGCAGTGTAACTAATAATTTGACGGCCTACTGTAAATGGAAAAGACATGTTATATTACGAAAAGTAGTGTAGTTTGATATCTAACTAATGAATTCAACTTGCATTGTTCAGATGCAAATAATGGCTAATTGAAAACATTTACAAAACAAAGCCAATTTTGTCGTAACTTTTTATATATCACTGTTCTTAGTTTCTTGGAATTAATAAGGAAATTGGAATTAAAATTGGAATTAATAAGGAAATTAATATTAAACTATGTCATCTTTTAAAGTCAAATTAATTTTTTTTTAGAAGTATAGAATTTAGAATATACAGTATGAGACTTCATCAATATCTCTAATTTTTATTTTTAACAATAAAAATCAAGAAAGCAAACACATTTTACAAAATTTACCAAATCATAAATGAGAAACATCATTTAACTACATTATTTGCTATCTTTAAGTGTATATTATAAATTTTCAATGGGAACAGAATTCCTGAACAAAGATTTAATCGGCAGTATCTGAGAAGAATGTTGAAAACGATCCTTACAATTTTAATCATGACCAAAAAGGAGATAACCTAGTTCTGTGATCTCCCATCTTGAATCCACCTGGCAAGAGAATTTTGTAAATCATAGATTTTGAGAACATATGAGGGAATGTTTAGAGGTTTCAATGGCTAATTATAGAAATGAATCCCTTGAATAAAGTCTTATATTGTATCATTTGGTGACAGTGACAATTAAGAGTGGGCAATTTAGAAATTTCCTAAATCAATTTATCATACATCTAACACAGTGATTGTTTTTTCTCTAGTAGAAGGAAAACACAGCAAATGTTTCATAAATATATTTTCAATGACCATAAAGCATCTTAATATATTTATACAACAGATAACACAATAAAAGAGAACAGCTTACCATATGATTACACCCTCCATTTTTTTCTATACAAATATTACATTTAGGACACTAGAAAGAAGGAAAAAAATAATTTGTAAATACATTCATACAAAAATATTCATTAATTTAATATGTATTATATAAGGCAGAGAGCAAATACTTGGAGCAAATTTTAATGCTCCTAGCAAAATCAAGGAGTAATACAATGGCACTAATTAACTCATTTTTAACATAATGATTGATTTTCAGCACAATTCCTTTTAGAAGTTCATGCATTTTTATATCTTTCAACAGAGGATATATAATACATAAGAACTTCTGCTATGTTTATTCAGGTCTGGTTTGAATGATAAGGTAAAAAAAAAAAAAAAAAAAAAAAAAAGAGCAGGAAGAAAAAAATAACTTAATTTTATGTATATTTAGATATAATGTATCTAAATATGTATAAAATTAAGTTAATTTTATGCATATTTAAACAATAATTAAGTTAATAATTAATTATGACGAATAATGTTAAGATTTTTACAGTAACTAACAAAACATAATACAGTGAAATCTGTCTTATAATTAGGGATGTACTGAATAGTGATTTTGGCAGGATATTGAATATTTGACTAGCCGAATTCCAGCGTTTAAACATATATATCTTGTATTTCAGAGTTTAAGTTTAAACATAATAAGAAGTTAGCTTTTTAAACAATTTTACATAATATTTAACACAGATATTTGTTTTGATGAACAAGACCTTTTTACAAGTAAACTTTACACTAAAAAAATCTATGTCTTGAATTATTATTTAAGAAAAGGATAGTGTTAAAACATTTAAAGGACGCAAGTTAATAAGGGCTATTTTTTGCCCATCATAGACATGAAAAAAAAAGTTTCAAATTCCAACAATTGTTTAATGTCTTTGTATATTTAAGATACGTATTTTTGTTTAAGCTTTACATGATAAATAAAATAATAAGTCATGGAAATTATAGTCTGAAAATAGTGTTTCTGATTTTTTCTATATTTTTGTTGTTTTTTATGTATTCAAATTTATTATTATTATTTTTTTTTTTTTAAGCAGCACTCAATGAACCAAATTAATTTGGATTAGTAATGATATTACTCTTTATAATCTTTCATATGAACATTATTGACGGCCATTTAACTTATGGACTGAGCAGAGTGTGCAGTGGGTGTGTGAAAGACTTGATCTAATACAACAGTTCCATAACAAATAAATTTACTTATGACTGAGATGAAAAATTTACAATGAGTAAAATGACATTTTGTCGTAAACTTAAAAGAAAAATTTAAACAATAAGATGAATGAAAACTACATGATAAAAAAGTGCTTATAAGCTAATTACAAAGGCAAATAAACCAGCACATTGCAAATATTTCATACATAACTAGAACACTTGTTTTGCATATGTCTGTTGCCAATCCAAGTACAAACTCGGTATAAAATACATCGTAATTCATCTGAAATATATATCCGAGATGCCATTGGCTATGAAGCAGGGTTGGCAAAGTGGGCCCAGCCCAGAAAAACCCGCCCGGGTTTTTCTGGGTGGGTCCACCAACAAAAACCCACCTGAGTTTTTGTTAAAAATCATTTCTGAATCTGCAAATCCTCCTAATAGTATAATACAAATTTTCCTTTTAAGCCCAAAACCCAGATGATTTCTTTTACAAAATCGCATTAAAAAAAAAAAAAAAAAAAAAAAAAAAAAAAAAAAAACAAGACAGTTATATTTGTCGTAATCAGGTGATAGTTTATTTCAGAATAGTTATTTTTTCTATTTATTTATTTTATAAAAATATATTTGAAATAAGTTATGCCAAATTGATCTTTTTTATAGTTTACCAATCAAAATAACATTAGCTATAATTTTAATGGTAATATTTATAATTTTTTACTAATTTTTCATACTGCTTTGAGTCTAGCCTGTTCTGTAATTTAGACTGTATGAATCCAAATGTAGAGAAAATCATGATGAAACCAGAGCTAGATGGAACAGAATGCAGGGATTGGAAAAAGACTGCAAAAATCGGAATCTTGTTTTTCTTTTTTTCTGTATTTTTCCTTTAAGAATTTCCCACCATTTTGAAGCTGAGAATTGTGACATACTTTCTGAGAAAAGTGATTTAGGAAAATAGTCTATGTCTTTAATTTTAAATGCCAATATCGCAGGTAACTACTCTGAATGATACTGCATTATCCATTTACCAATTTCTTCCTCTTTTGTTAAATTAAGCCTTTCCCATCTAAACTTTGCATCCATTATATTAGCTAAAAAATGATCGGTCGCGATGATCTGTTTATAACATTTCAGCACAATTTCCTTGTTTTACTTCGATTCTTCTAATTTCATCAAATTTCTCCATATCTTAACAAAACATAACAGTGTGGTTGTTTCTTTTTTGCAGCTCATCAAGAGCTGAAGATATAATTGTTAGCTGCTTTTTTAAATTTAAACACTCCTTCCCTTAAATACTACTATTTTTTATTATTAATTTTTGTAAAAATCTTAAATTCTTGCTTGATCTGTTTCAAAGTTTGAGATAGCTTAGCTTATAACATACAATAAAAATTTATAAAAAGACAATGCTGTGTCAAATACTGCTTTTTTCTGTAATAATTTCTGCAAAAATCTTAATTTCTTGCCTTAAAATGCCACTCTCTCGACTTATATGTCTACAGATAGGTTGTTTAACAGAGTTTTGTTCAAATATATATTTTTTTAAGAATACCTGGTAGTGTGTGTGGTAGTTTAATTATCAGTAGTTTAATTATCATAATAATTTTAATTATTATGGTTACAACAAAAATAAAATTAATTAATCATTGTGATAACTAAAATATATTTAAGTGATAAGAAAGCTTTTATCACTTAAAATAATTTTAAGTTAATTATAATGATACTATTATTAGTACTATTGATAATAATCAATAATATTATTTATAATAGTATTAATTATAATTGACATAAATTATTAATAGTATAAAAATTATTTTATATCAGTTAATAAACTTATTTTGATATTAGTTTTAAGTTTTCAATTGATATTAGTATTAATAGTAATATCAGAATAGAACAAATTTATTAACTGATATTATAAATAATATTTATTAGTAATAAATAGATCAGATGTAATTAAAAAATGCTTAATAAGTAACTTAATAAGTATATTTTTAAATGAGTACACACATACATTATTAAATATACAAATATACAGAAGAATAACTAAAACCCGGAAAAGCCCACAAAAACCTACAAATACCCAGAAAACCCCAGGTGGGTTTGGTGATTGTACAAAAATTCGGGTTTTTTCCAACCCTGCTATGAAGTATGACATCAAAACAATTGGCAGATCACGGTGAATGACACGATATCCTAATCACCACTACCAGCAGTAAGTCAGCAACTGGTAACTGCACTCTCATTGGAAGCTCGTGAGCTAAATGATCTCGGACATGTAAACAAACGTGCTCGAGAGATGGGGAAAAACAATATCCATCTATAAAATTAAATACGTTTTATTTTAACTTCTAATTTAATTCTATTCAGCATTTAAGCAATTATTTAAGCTTCAAAACGTATGGATGTGTAACAATTATTTTATTTCAGTTCACTGTGCACTTCTACGAATTAAAAGAAAAAAAAGAAAATGTTTCATGAGAGAGTGTCAAATGCACTACTATCAGAATGTGTTCAGATTTGTTTTAAATCTGAACACATTCTGATAGTAGTGCATTTGACACTCTCTTAAAATGCCACTCTCTCGACTTATATGTCTACAGATAGGTTGTTTAACAAAGTTTTGTTCAAATATATATTTTTTTAAGAATACCTGGTAGTGTGTGTAGTAGTTTAATTATCAGTAGTTTAATTATCATAACAATTTTAATTATTATGGTTACAACAAAAATAAAATTAATTAATCATTGTGATAACTAAAATATATTTAAGTGATAAGAAAGCTTTTATCACTTAAAATAATTTTAAGTTAATTATAATAATACTATTATTAGTACTATTGATAATAATCAATAATATTATTTATAATAGTATTAATTATAATGGACATAAATTATTAATAGTATAAAAATTATTTTATATCAGTTAATAAACTTATTTTGATATTAGTTTTAAGTTTTCAATTGATATTAGTATTAATAGTAATATCAGAATAGAACAAATTTGTTAACTGATATTATAAATAATATTTATTAGTAATAAATAGATCAGATGTAATTAAAAAATGCTTAATAAGTAACTTAATAAGTATATTTTTAAATGAGTACACACATATATTATTAAATATACAAATATACAGAAGAATAACTAAAACCCGGAAAAGCCCACAAAAGCCCACAAATACCCAGAAAACCCCGGGTGGGTTTGGTGATTGTACAAAAATTCGGGTTTTTTCCAACCCTGCTATGAAGTATGACATCAAAACAATTGGCAGATCATGGCGAATGACACGATATCCTAATCACCACTACCAGAAGTAAGTCAGTAACTGGTAACTGCACTCTCATTGGAAGCTCGTGAGCTAAATGATTTCGGACATGTAAACAAACGTGCTCGAGAGATGGGGAAAAACAATATCCATCTATAAAATGTAAATATGTTTTATTTTAACTTCTAATTCTATTCAGCATTTAAACAATTATTTAAGCTTCAAAACGTATGGATGTGTAACAATTATTTTATTTCAGTTCACTGTGCACTTCTACGAATTAGAAGAAAAAAAGAAAATGTTTCATGAGAGAGTGTCAAATGCACTACTATCAGAATGTGTTCAGATTTGTTTTGCTGTGATCAAAAAGTATTTGTGTTGTTCAGATGTCAATATTGTTTTCTAAAACTGCTGTACATATTTATTAAAGAACTTACTAATAAATAATGCTAGGATGTCAGTAACATTTAATGTAAAACAAACCTGGAGAAAAACAAACAGTGATTTTTGTATTAGTCCTAACAGAAAAGTTACATTGATACTTAGGTGTTCTAAAAACTGCAATCTACCGAGTAGTTTTAAGTTGTGCTCTAAATATAGATCATATGTATTTCATGTGCTTTCAAAATACTTCTATTTATTTTTCTGAGGAAATAATAAGAGATAATGTATCAACAAATACTTCCGATGACATCACATGTAAAACTGGCTCGTGAATCTACCAAAAGCAGTTTAAACTCAAGCCTTTATAGAAATTAGAATCTACATTTTGTCACGAAAGTGATGCTGTAAAATTCATATTAAATCGACGATATTCAGTGAGTTGGATTGGATTGCAAACTTTACACCCTCTAAATGAAAATACATTAAATTATGAAAAATATATTGAAAGTATTTTAAATTATAAAAGAAATGTAGCAAAGTTGTGGTGTCTCAATTTTGACAGACTGGGACACCTTTCAGAGTTCGATTATTACACTCTCATGGGTATATCATATATCTATGTCTGATTTTAACTATATTTTGGAACTGCTAAAGTCCAAAAATGTGTTCCTCAAAAAGAAAAGAGTTCATCTTGTACTTGTTTGGCAGTGTTACTTGTAAAGCTTACTGGTCTCTGTAATAGTGTTCTGCCCTCATTATTCAATATAAGAGAAATAATATCTTCTGTACAATATGCAAGACAGACTTTGATTGAGAACTTTGCTTCATAACATCTTGGAATTGAACATATCACCAAAACACAGGTTATTGAAAATATATCAGGTCATTTAATACAGATGACAATAATGATACTGTGATACTAATTTTCAATGGTTTGTACATTTACATCCAGAAGAGTGCAAACTATTCCTTTCACAGAAGATCTTTCTCGTTACACAAAAGAGGACCTTTGGTTAATCCTATGATTTTCATTACTACCTTAGATCCCTGTGGCAGAATTTTCCAAAACTGTCTCCAATGAGCCAAATTTACAGCAAAAATTTTCTGCAATATATTTTTTTACAGTAGAAATGAATGCAAATTTATACATAACAAAATTCAAAAACAGACACTGAAGGCATGATATATCGTAAACCATGTACAGTAAAGCATCGTTTATACGACGATCACTTATACGACGGTTACATTTATACGACGTTTTAGTGTGGTCCCGATTCATTCCTATTCATTTTAATGTAAAAATGTATCTTTTATACGACGCCCAAAATCGTTTATACGTCGGTTTTGCATAGGTTTACTTTTGTTTGTTTTTCTTGTGTATTTTACGAACGAGCGGAAGTTGGCAGCTATGAATGACACTAAAGAGCGTGTTTAAATGCACTCCACATTATAAAAATGTGGGCTGGTGTTCGATTAGTCAGAAATTCAGCTTACGTGTAACAGATTACACTGGGAGAGGTCATTATTTTTTCGGGGATGGTCAGCTTTCCCGACCTGCAAATAGACAAAATTGCAAATAGACTATCCTTCTAACTGTTATCAGTATTGGCGACTTTTAGTTGGTTGGCCAAGCGGGGTTTTTGGTCTCTGACTTTAAATGGAAAGATAATTATGTACTGCAAATGAGGAACCTTTCAGTGAAACATAAATAAAGTTACGCATATTAAATTGCTTACTAATACCTCATCCCTGTTTTTTTTGTTGTTGTTTATTCTGGTTTGTTTAATTTCAGTTAGGTAAATTTTATGTTTCAGATCTTTATTTCTGCAAATCAGCATGTTAAACATTAAAATTAAGTGAAAACAAAATTAATTCTAGTTTTAAAAGTGAAAATCGATTATACGTCGTTATCGTTTATACGACGTTTTTCAGTAGCCCCTTTGGCGTCGTATAAACGATGCTCCACTGTATTATATGTTTTTTATGTGTCATGATTTTGTCTATTTTTAAACTTGATTTTTAAAAAACAGCAAAATCATAAAATTAATAAATTATCTTAGTAATTTGTAATAAATCAAATAGATTGTCTCATTTTTAATTTTAAGATTTGTTGACTGAGTGTGAGGTTAAATTAGTGCAATTTGCCATAATGCACTACAGATTAAAAAACTATATTTAGATGAGGGAGACTTACATTGAGTTGGTGAAAAAAAAGGCATTGTACATAAGGGTGTAAAAATCCAACACCAGATGGAAGATTCTCACAACTAAATTTTATTACCATCATGGGTGCAAGTTTCAAATTTGGCCAGGACTGAAAATATTTTGAATCATCCCCCCCCCCCCCTCGAGTAAACATGATGATCCACGATTTTTTCCATGACCGTTTGACGAAATTCGCTTTTTCCCATGGTTTTTAATCAAAAATCGCGTCTGTTAAGTGATTTTTTGACAAAAATCGCGCCTCTATCGCGATCCTTTGACCAAAATGCGCATTTTTTGCAATTCTTTAACAAAAATTCGTAACTTTTCGCGATCCTTTGACAAAAATTCGCGACTTTTTCGCGATTCTTTGACAAAATTTGCGTCTTTTCCACGATCTTTAGACAAAAGTCGCGTCTTTTTCATGTTCCTTTGACAAAAAATCATGTTTTCTCCGCAATTCTGACAAAAATAATGTTTTTCCTGCTAACATTTGACGAAAATCGCGTCTTTTTCGCGATCCTTTGACAAAAGTTCGCGACTTTTCCACGATCTTTAGACGATACTCACGTCTTTTCCTCGCTCCTTTGACAAAAAATCGCGTTTTCTCTGCAATTCTGACAAAAGTAACGTTTTTTCCGCTATTATTTAACGGAAATCTTATCTTTTTTCACGATTCTTTGACAAAAATTCGTGACTTTTACATGATCCTTTGACAAATATTCGCGATCCTTTGACAAAATTCGCGTCTTTTCCATGATCTTTAGACAAAACTTGCGTTTTTTCCTCGCTCCTTTTACAAAAAATCACGTATTCTCCGCAATTCTGAGAAAAATAATTTTTTTCCCGCTATTATTTGACGGAAATCGCGTCTTTTTCGCGATTCTTTGAAAGAGACTGAATCATTTTCGCGATCTTTCGATAGGAATCGCGTTTATTTTGCTCTTCTTTGAAAAAAAAAACCTCTTCTTTTTTCCGATCTTTTGACAGAAATAGCACTTTTTTGGAATCTTTTAACAAAAATCATGTATTATCAGCAATCCTTTGAAAAAAAAAAAAAAAAAAAAAAAAAAAAATCATATCTTTTTTTCAGTCTTCTGACGAAAAACGCATTTTCCTCGATCTTTTGACAAAAATCGCATTTTCTCCGCAATTCTGACAGAAATAGCGTTTTTCCCCACGATCATTTGAGGAAAATCGCGTCTTTTCCGCGATTTCTTGACAGAGACTGCATAATTTTCGCCATTCTTCAACGGAAATAACGTATTCTCTAGATCTGTCATACAGGAATCGCGTTTATTCCGCAATTTTTTGACGAAAAAGGCATTCTTTTGAGATATTTTGAATGAAACAGCGCTTTTTTTCCGCATTTTTTCTGTCAGAAATAATGTTTTATTCCGCGATCATTTGACAAAAATCACGTTTTATCTATAATCTTATGACGAAAAATCGTGTCTTTTCCCACGATCTTTAGGCGAAAAACGAATCATTTTTCGTCGTCGGAGATTTTTCCGTCCCGCTTCCGTCCTCGGGAACTTTTAAAAGACGGATTTCCGTCCTGTGGACGGAAAACTTGCACCCATGATTACCATAAACTTATGGAAGAAACGCCGTGGCATTTACAAGTTTAAAAGTTAAAAATTAAAAAATGCAGCACTTATGAAAATTCTGAGCAAGATATTTATTGTCAAACAAACCATTGAATATTTGAATTGAAAAACTAATGATGGTAAAAATATTCTAAACATTAATAACATAACAATAACACAGAGAAAAATAAACTCACATCTTTTGTATGAGCAGAAATGTAATTTGCTGTTTCTGAGTCATCTGCACACTTTGTTAACCATTTTTTAATAGTTTCACAGTCAGTAGGTGCATGATAGTCGGCACCACATTTAAAACTATAAATATAAAGGAAAAAAATATTTCAGTCACATTTTTTTTAAATCTGGAATCGGATAAAATGAAACAATTTAAACTAAAGGAAAATACTCACCAAAATGTTATTTTACATTGCTTACATGTGACACGTTTACTCTGATATTCTTTGGCAAAAATAATTAAATCACAATTAGGGCCGGGACAGAAACGGAGCTGTGGATGACTCTAAAAGAGAAAACAGTTAAATATTTTCATGACAAACTTCTCAAACACTCTATAATACAACTATCTGAACTCCAATTATCCGGATCCATATCAGGCAATAAGCAAGTACATTAAAAGGAAATATATATATACTAGCACACCCGACAGACGTTGTCCTTCTTGGCACCGACTCCAGAAAACCAAATAAATGTACGTAAATATGGTAATACGCAGAATAAACACTACGCTCGTAATTTAATTTCTTATTACAATTATGTAAGGAAATTATTTTTTACTCTTCATTAGTTTTTGAAGTCGGTTCAATTTTTGATAGAAAAGTTTATTTTTCTCTTTTTAGTTAAAAGTTAACGATTGTCTGAAGTCAGTTAATCAAAATTATAATACAGGAAATATTATTGTAAAGCATACACGTTTGTCAGCAGTGGAGTTCGAACATGCGATCTCTTTCTTCAAGAAGCTGAGCTTAAATCTGGCGCCTTAGACCGCTCCGACATTCCTCCCGCACTCCATTCATCAAACTTATTCAACACTTTTAATTAGCGAAATATCACTAACTATTAGTTTTTGCCTAATTACAAAAAAAGTACTGAATCAAATTCGATGAAATGTGAATCTAAACCATTCTCAAATCCACTGGAATACATACACAAAATGTAATTAAAATCGGTCCAGTCGTTTAGTAGGAGTTCAGTGACATACACACGCACAGAAGATTTTTATATATAAAGATAAGCATTGAGAATTTGAGGTTTTTGCGGCGAAGACATCGCCAAATTAGGGAAATGTGAATTATCTCAGGAACTACTGGATTTAAACGAATTTGCTTAGTACCATTCGATTCACAATGAGAGAATGCACTAAAATATGTTATCAGTTGAAAAATAACTATAAAAGCCGATTTTTAAGGAAATTTTTAAAAGTTCGTTCTTTTTTCTATTCATCTTTGGAGTTTCGAAAATCCTTTCTTAGCAACAATCGATGTTATAAGAAGTATTTTTACCCCAATTTTCAAGATTTTTGGATCGGTAGATTTTTTTGTGCTATGATTAATACGAAATCCTGACTTTCTTTAATATATAAAGCACTTTTAATTAGCAAAAAATCACTAACTATTAGTTTTTGCCTAATTACTAAAAAAGTACTGAATCAATTTCGACGAAATGTGAATCTAAACCATTCTCGAATCTACTGGAACGCACACACAAAATTTCTTCAAAATCGGTCCAGTTGTTTAGGAGGAGTTCAATTACATACACACGCACAGAAGATTTTTATATATAGAGATGAGCATTGAAAATTTCAGGTTTTTGCGCCGAAGACATCGCCAAATTAGGAAAATGTGAACTATCTCACGAACTACTGGACTTAAACAAATTTGCTTAGTACCGTTCGATTCAGCATGAAAAAACACACTAAAATATGTTATCAGATGAAAAATAACTACAAAAGCCGATTTTTAAGGAATTTTTTAAAAGTTCGTTCTTTTTTCTACTCATCTTAGGGGTGGAATTTTCGAAAATCCATTTTTAGCGGCACTCGATGTTATAAGAAGTATTTTTACCCAAATTTTCAAGATTTTTGGTATGGTAGATTTTTTTGTGCTATGATTAATATGAAATCCTGACTTTCTTTAATATATATATAACACTTTTAATTAGCGAAAAATCACTAACTATTAGTTTTTGCCTAATTACTAAAAAAGTACTGAATCAATTTCGAGGAAATGTGAATCTAAACCATTCTCGAATCTACTGGAACGCACACACAAAATTTCATCAAAATCGGCCCAGTCGTTTAGGAGGAGTTCAATTACATACACACGCACAGAAGATTTTTATATATAAAGATATATATATACACTAACAGGTTAAGTCATTAAGTGCCATATCAGTAATCAGTAACTGAACCTTTTGTTCAGATCACAACAATCTCATTGAGCCCCCATTATGTTTTTTTAGTAAAAAATGAAAAAGGGGACCAAAAAAGACAAATTTTAGCAAATCAAAAATAAAATAAACACAAAAATATTCTCTCCCTTATTTTTCACTTATTTATAAATGCTCAGATTACAATTTGTTATAAACGAAATGTTTGCTCTAATTCAAATTCACTTAATTCTGAAATTCATTACTTAAAATCATTTTTATTTGCAGAAGCAACAAAAACTTTCTAACACCGATACTGCTTTATTTGAACTACATGCAGCCCAGTGGCAGAACTATCTTCAAATGTCTGCAATGCTTATATTATTTTCAAAAAAAGTCTGCAAGATGCAATGTATTATATAAATATATTCTTTGTACTATTGTAGTGTTAATTAATTATGGCAACATATGTGTGTATGTGTACACTATTTCTATCATTTACAAAAACCAAAATAAAACAAAACAAAAAAGAAAGAAAAAGGAACAGAAAAATCTACTTTTGGCAATATCCTTTTTTTTTTTTTTTTCATGCCTTTGACAAAATGTGCCATTTTTTCGTGATCTTTTGGCGAAATGACCATTTTTTCACGATTTTTTTGACAAAATTTGCCATTTTTTCACAATCTTTTCACGAAATCTGCTGTTTTTATGGGATTTTTTGACGAAATTTGCCGTTTCTTAGTGATTTTTATTGACAAAATCCGTCGTTTTTTCAAATTTTTTTGATGAAAATTGCCATTATTTTGCAATTTTTTGATGAAATTTGCTGATTTTTGTTTGGGTTTTTTGACGAAATTTGCTGTTTTTTGGCAATCTTTTGATGAAATCTGTAGTTTTATGTGGGATTTTTTTTTGACAAACTTTGCCAATTTCATGATTTTTTAAGAGAAATGTGTCTTTTTCGGGATTTTTTGACGAAATTTGTCGTTTTTTCACGATTTTTTGACGAAATTTGTCTTTTTTTTCAGATTTTTTGACGAAATTTGCTGCTTTTTTTGCAATTTTTTGACAACAAAAGTAATGTTATTTTATGAATGGACTATGTTTTCATCTTTTATAGACACTTCCTTTAACTGAGTTACTTTTCATTTTTTACTATCCTTAAATTTGAATTACAGTGGACTCTCTCTATCTGAACACTCTCTAATGTGAACACCCCAGTATTATGAACACATTCTGATGGTCTCGGCAAAACTCCATAGGGGCCATTCTCCGCTGTAAACCATCTGCACCCCAATTTTTTTTTTTAATTGTATGTGTTTTTTATTTGTGGTTTATTGAAGTATATAAGTTAAACCTTAAGAAATGACATAAAATGTTTGTTTAAGCTATTTTTTTTAATATGCTATCAAGTCTTGAAAGTCAGCATTATAATTTTTAAATTTTCTCATCATAATCAGTATATTTACATGTTTTTATTTAACTGATAAAATATGCTTGTATTTCAATTCTTTTTTTATTAAATATATTTACATAATGTTCTTATTTAAGAATAAAACAAAAAAATAAAATATCACAAAAAAAAATTTACAAAAAATGATGATTTATTAGAACAAAATGATGTGTCCCGTGCATAACACAAAAACATGATCTTTTTTATTTTTCTCATTTATTTTTTTACCAAAATCAAAACTGTTGTAAATTTACTTTGTTTTTGATAGTACTAATTTATACTATGAAGAAATTTTCTGAAAATTTAAAATTAAGAGTATTATCAGCGAGCGTCTTTTCATGTCCCGTGCATAACACTTATTTTCCTACAAATCTGGAAAGTCAAAAACTCCACGCGCATTTACAACTGTAGGTGGCTGAATTAATTTAATCACTTTGCTGATATTGTAGAAGACTTTATCTTCCCTTTTTGGCCATTTCTAAAACTTTCCAGCCTTTTCCATAGCAGAAACTTTAATATCGTTACCAATATCTCGTGTCACTTCTCCAGCGTATGAACATTCATCATACTTCACTGCAACCCAGTTTCCTATAGAGAAACATTTACTGTATTATTTGGTGTGATATCAAGATTTTATTTTATTGGTGTTATTGCATTAATGAAAAATTCTAAACCAGAAGAAGGTGAACACTTTATACCATGATGACAGCATTTCGTACCAAACATTTTGCCTTGCCACCAATTCCATCCACTACACCTTTTCCGTGCGAAGTTGCAAAATATTTCCAGTGGAAAGTTTTTATAAATTTAGAGCTGAGTTCTTGTAGTAGTAAGGTCATGAATCGATTTTTAAACTCGGGTGAAGGGCCATCTGTCCATAATATCTCTTCAAAATAATGATTTTCTCTTGTATTTGGCTGAATTTTCTCATAAATTTTTTCAATAAAGGCTCTCACAGTATTTTTCTCCTTCTCAGATGTATCAGAACATATTAAGTAAGTATCACATTTTCCATGTGCAAAAATTGCAGCTGTAAATAGTTATGCTTTTTTGTGACCAAAGTGCACTCTGGACTTCATCCTGGTAGGAGCAACTATAGTTCATAGCAAAATCCATCTGTAAGATGATTGATTCAGGAGAATTTTTATCTCTTTGAAATTCCTGAAATTGGATTCTTTTAGTGTTTATGCGAGAACTGATTGCTGAAAATTTGTCCTGCATACAGTCTAAAGCTTCCCCAATGCATGTCTCTTTTACTTGGCAATTTATATTTGTGTCTTCATTTTTTTCCCATTTTTTTCCAATAAACATGACTTGGAAGATCTTCAATGCATTTTAAATTTTGTCCTTTGCAGCAAACGTTACAAATTACTTGCCAACATTTAGAGTTAATAGAATCATCACACAGGGTTTCTTCTCAAAATAATTTTGAATCATATGGAATTTTTAATGCTTTTAGCATGAGAAAGAAGTTTTCACATACCATGCATTTGCATTGATCTTCAGGAGTCTGACGCATAAGAAAAACATTTTCTGGTCGTAATTTGCAAAATGTTGAAAAGCTGATTGTGCAGTTTGGATTTTCATCTTTAAAAATAAAATATGCTTCTTTCAGATATGTAACGGTTAATATTTCATCTTTAAAAATAAAATATGCTTCTTTCAGATATGTAACGGTTAATAATAGTCTATATTATGATTATAGTAAATATTATGAATCATGCGATGTCCACATAAATAAAAATATTAGTAACAATAATAAAATAAAATGAAATGGATAACATTTATCCTTCAAAATGCTATCTGAATTATGTCAAGTAATATATAATAATTTTTATTCCATTAGGAAGGTAATTAACATATTAATTTCTTAAGTCTTTTTGATGAAATAAAGTAAGATTCAGACATGTCCCGTGCATAACATGAGCCATGTCCAGTGCATAACACAAATTAAATAAATTTTAAATTTTACTAAATAATGATTTTGAAAAAAAAATGGCATAGTAGGTTTCAGTCACTATTCAGCTGTTAGGAAAAAAATAAAATGGCAATATACAAGTTCTAACTTCACAGAGTTTGTGACATATATAAGTCAAAATAGAATTTTTCTTTTTTTCTGAGTCCCGTGCATAACAAGCATATTAAATAAGTTTTTGAGTATTTAAATTCTAATTATTGTTTTGTTTTCTACCTAAAATTTGAAAATAAGCTCTTCTGTTGAATTCAAATGCAAAAAGAAATTAATACATATCTTATTTCACTATTTTTACGTACTTCAAAGATCTGCAAATGTCCCGTGCATAACAGGAGAATGGCCCATAGACTGAACAAAAGGTGAACTCTGTATATTCTGAACACCCTCTAATCTGAACACCCCACTATTATGAACGCTACTTATGGTCCTTATTACTACTCCATCTCTCTGGAAACTGAACACATGTTTGCAATCTGAATTCGAATTCTGATCATAGAAATTCGGAGAGACTGTTTCAGATGAATAAAAAGGTTCAACATACTTGATTAAAAGATAAACAGACAAAATCACTGCTAGATTGTAAGTATATACTTGAAATTGCAATTTGTTTGATAGAAACTTCAGTTAAATGTTGGAGCATTTGTTGTCACATTCTTGATAGCCGCCTGCTATAACAGAAGCCATTTTATGGCATTTTTCATTAGAAAATGTAAACATTTAGCTTTTGATTAGTTGGAGACAATTATGGTAAGTTAAAATAGTCTACTTCCATCGTTCTTATTTCAAATAATAGTTCTGTATGAAATATTTTTAATAACAGTTTAAGCATAATATTTCAAAGATTAATTTTGGAATTTTTAGACTGATTTCTTTGATTGATCAACTGTTGTCTTTGTCGCAATTTAATTTCAACAGATTTCATTTTTGTCCATGATAGAATACGTATTAACCCTCTAAGTGACCTTAACTGGTTTTTTTTTCATCACATAATTTTTGGATTCAAAGGTTTATTTAACTCAAAGTCAATATTAATGTTAATTTTTTGAATTGCATATGATAAATAAATATCTAAGATTATAAAATACAATTCTCCATGTCAATACTTTACGTAGTTTTTATTTGATGAATTGTTAAACTTGCATGCAAAATTCTGCAGAACGCTTAAAGGGTTAAAGATTGTAGAAATCATGTTAGTTTACTTTTAAAACTTAAAAGGAAGGCAATATAATAAAAATCCCAGAGAAAAGACCTTATTTGATCAACTATCGGCTCGGTCGCCATACATAGTAGTAATAGTAATGCATTTCCAGTCTCCCTCTATACTGAATACTTCCATAATCTGAACATTTTTGATAGGTCCCATGAGTGTTCAGAATAGAGAGAGTCCACTGTATATTTTAATATTATTGCATCATTTTTTGTTAATTTCACACCAAAATTTTAAACAACAGAAAAACAATTTGAAAAACAAATTCTAAATTTGTTTTGCTTTGAAGAAAGGATTATTTTAAATAAACAGGATGCACCAATCATAGTGAAAAAAAAAATTAATTGGGTCTGGAAATAATCAAATCATGTTGACAAAAATAATGGCTGAATAATATGCAAAGTGTTTGTTTTGGAAATTGGAAAATTATAGGAACTTCTTTCGAACAGAAATAATTAGGAGGCATAAACTTAAATGTGCATAAATGAAATACTTACCTTAACATAATCAGAAAATAAAAATACTTGATATTTTTCTCTAAGGGAAGACTTGTTCAATATACTAAAAACAAAATCTTCAGGGACTAGTAAACTGCAACCTTGACCCATGCACTCCATAGCTGTCAAATGAAAATTCAATAAAGCATAAAACAGTAATATTAAAATAATTTTACAATAGTAATTAGCAAAAGTCTCTAATACAATTTTTAAATTTTTAAAAAATGAAGCTCCTTAGTAATGTTGTTATTAAAAATATTTATTTGTTAAGATCAAACCTCAAATCAAGGAATTAACATTAATAAAATAAACTTTGCATAAATTTAAGATTGAAATATACTAGAATAATTTATTAGCAGTTTTAAGGTAATTTTAAATAAAAAAAATATTCAAAATGTAATTAAAAAAATATTTCATTACTATATTATATTTTAGAAATTAGTACAGTTTTATTTCCTATTTGCTCTTAGATTTAACAATAAAATATGTTTAATCAACTTTATATTTTATATTGAAAAACAATTACATTGTTAGCTATTGCTTGTTGGCAAAAGTGAAGACATTTTCTATCTATATGCCGAAAAAAGTATGCAACTTCTCTCATGACTATTTTTTTTTCTTTTTCTTTTTTTTTTTTTTTTTTTTTTTTTTGTGACATTCATAATTTTCAATATTGATAATTGATAGACAGACACATTGTTATTTAAAACTTTTCTTTTAATTTTATGCTTTAGCAAAATCTTATAAATCTCTAAGTTAGCAAAATAAAGCAAAAACTTGTACATTCTATATATTTTTAATTCATAATAGATGGCAACTATGTTAACGCTACATACAGATGTTACATAAAATTTTTTACCCTTAAAAAAAAAAGACCCTGCCACCCCCTGAATTCAACACTGGTTTATACAAATCAAATGCTGCTTTGATTTTTGTAACAAAATTTAGCTACAGAACCAGTTAAAATATTTTTTTCCCATATAATACTAACATAACAGACTATGAAAATAGAATATTTTTTTTCATCAAAAAATATATAATGTAAATTTATCTCTAAAAATGAAAATAATTTATAAAATTTAAATTAAAAATCTATATTATTTGATATTTGAAATATAAAAAAAATTAATCAAAAACAATTAAATAAAAAAAAAAAAAAAAAAAAAAAAAAAAAGTACAATTAGTATAAGTAAACAGTTATTTTGAATCCATGTAACTGAATTTACATGTATTAAACTTTAAAAAAAAATTATCAGTTCTGCTATCATAATTTATTTGTGCTGTTTTAGAAGCACTTTACTGTGCAAGTTTCTATTTTTTGCCTTTTAATATGTTAGCTTTAGATACAGCTTTCCTTCTTTTTCGTAGCTTTTCTCCTTTTTTTTTTGGGGGGGGGGGGGGGGGGGAGAGGTTTGTTTTATAATATTTATGAGATCTCAACTTTCTAATAGCTCGACAAATTTGTATAGCTAAAACATCATGTTAAAAATGTATTTTAGCGAAAAGTGAAAAATCATAACTTTTTTGCAGACGAATCTTAGAACTCAAGGGAATTTTGACACATGATAGTGAAAAAAATAAATATATGATTTTTTTTTTTTTTTTTAGATTTTATAAAAAGGTTGTAAACTATCCTAATTTTTTTAGCTCTTGTCATTTTCCCAGATAATTCCTTGTTTTCCAACTGCAGAGGAACTCTGAATTGAGTCATAAAAATCTAAATCAAACCTGCAGAAAAAACATTTTTAAACAAACATTCTTGCATAGAAACTTTTTCTAACAAAGAATTTGTTTGAACATAGCTTTACTCTTTAAGATAGAAAATAAAGCCCCTTCACAAAAACTTCAAGAAAACATAAAAATATTGTTGAAGTGAGGTCAATATCCTTTAAAAAGTGAAATGATTTAAGCCAGAAGTTCAGTCTTTGACCTATGATACATGCCAATGCTTAACTTCTAGTAACTCTGGTAGACAGTTCACTGATATTGATCTACTCTGTTGGCATTACCACCTAGTCTGCAAATCATCAGCCCTATGGATAAAATCTTATTCCAAAAAACCACATTCTTGTTTAATACATTAAATGCTAGAAATTTGAAAATGCTTATGAAAATAAGCAATTTTTCTAATTTGATAAAAACAAATTATAAAATTGAAAATGCATGAATAAATGTTAAAACTTACTTGTAGTGATTCCTTGAAAAATCTGTATTTCAAAATGAGTAGACCAACAATCTTTGCAAAAATAATGTCCACACGGAAGGGCACGGAAATATTCACCAGAAAAACTTAAAAGACATATAGAGCAAGACATGGATCTAGAATTTTTAGTAACCTAAATACAAAACTAAATGTCAGAACAGAAAAAGTAAGCAGGCAGATATAATAACACATCTTAAAGGGTTAGGTTTTTATCTAAATCCTTCATCAAAAATATCAATATGAAATTGCAAATATATTTCAAAAATAATCTTTTTGTTCTTTTAAGTTTAAAGTTTTTAGTGTGAAAATTTGTTTACACGAAATAAATGAACAAGAAGCTGAACAATTAGATTCACATGTAGAAGAAGTAAAACTTTTTGTAGACTAAACTGAAGGCAAACATTTCTAAAGATAATGCACATTTTTTAAGTATTAAAATGTTTTAAACTGGCTAATCTGTTTAGAATTGCCTGATCCTGTCAAAAAAAATCGCATAAAACTAAAGTGTAAGGAAAAAAAAAAAAAAAATTCTTGATTTTTTTAATTAAAAAACTCCCTGATTTTTTAAAATTATTTTCCCCTGTGTTAGAAAATATTGAATATATACCGATAATTTTGGGTTCCCAAAACAATTAAATCTCTAATTGCTAACACACTATGTTTTTACACTTTAATTATTAGTTAATAATTATAAAAATTAAAAATTATAAAAACTGTAAATTAGTAGTTTCTTTAGTTAGTGAAATAAAGTTAAGCAGATTAATATTTTGTAATAATTATGTAAAACTATATTAAATACTAGTCATTATATTAATTAAAATGATCAGTAGCTGCATTTAATATTAAATTGTTTGAAACAATCTCTAATTAGATATACAATGAGCATTTTTATGCTTTAATTACTAAAATGATAATTTAATATTTATTCTGGTAGGAAAAGGGACTGGATGCTAGTTTTAAAAAAAGGCACTATTTCACAGGAAAAAAATAAGTAATGTGTTACCAACAAGAAAAAAAATTTTTTTTAAATATAATAAATAAAAAATGTTAATTTTTAATATTTTCATAAATTAAAAACTGAAAAATACAATTAAATAACATATTTTAATAATGATCTGTTTTTTTCTCAAGAAATAAAATAAATATCAATAAATAATATTTTTGTAAAGCATATGTATTTAGAAATGCCACACTAAATAGAAGAATTCACAAAGAACCACAACTGTAGGTGAATTTCACTATTTTTTTAAAAAGAAAATAGGGTGTTATTTATAAGTGTTGTTTGTGTATTGTATTATAAAAAGGCAGTGGTGCCTTCTTTATTTACTCAAGTTTAAAAATGGCAAGGTGTCCCTTAAAAATGGCCCAGAAGAAACAATTAAAAAATTAATAAAAACTGTAAATAACCAATTTCATTAGTTAGTATATAAGCATTAGTTAATATATAAGCATTCAATAATATTAATTTATTATTATAAATAGCATATACTATAACATTAATATTTTCATAAATATAGAATTTCAGTAATTAAGGTACACTACATTTATTTAATACACCAATGACTTTTGAGTGATATTAACAAATTTTAACAAAATTTAAGTAATTAGTAGAAGTAGTTTTGATCAGTTTCCATATCAAAATTACCTTTTAATTAGTCAAAATCAAAACTCTGATATGATTATACACAAGCTTAATTGAGACAGTGACATGGGATGGGAAGTAAGAGCCTAAAATGAACAGAAAAGGGTACCGTTTCCATGCAAGGGCACTGAAGTTATTACCCAAGCCATTTTGAAGCCATCATACGAAATTAAATGTACAGGACATGTACTTATTATCTTTCCCATGCTGTTGGAATTGGTATTTTCTATTTTACCAGTGGAAAAATTGATTTTTTAGCACTTACTCCTTAACATGTCAATGCCTTAATTGTCTCAACATGAACAGTATACTATCATATGAAGAAATTTTGATAATTGAGAATCAATCTATGTACAGTTATATTAATAAAATATCAATGAAAATATACCTGAAGGTCAGTTTCAGGAGGTTTAGCAGGTTTTATTCTAGAATCTATTAAAAGTTTTGAAGCACCTTGTCTGTATAAAGAGATTATTTCAGAAGCTGCCCAATTTTGTTGATGAAGAAGAAGTTTAGCGATTGATGGTTTAATCTAAATAATAATAAAAAAAAAAGCAATAACAAATTAGATACAGGTATTTCTTCATATTATTGAGAATAATTATGCAACAGAATTTGGATAGTATCAGCCTAGTTGCATTGAAGTATTAGACATTTAAAAAAAATAATAATTCCTTACAGAATGTGACATCCCTTTCCACACTTAAAAAAAAAAAAAAAAAAAAAAAAGGAATACTATTGCAAAATCCTAATATCGAAAGGTTTCTACAAAAGTTTCCTGGGAAATCAATCTAGTAGCAAATTAATGAATCACCACTTTAAACTGAAGAATGATACATACATTTATATCAAAATATTAAACCAAATAAATAAATTAAAAAAAAAAAAAAATGTATATCACACAAGAAATTTTTCAACAGCAGTCTTAATTGATATTGAAAAATTCAATTTAACTGCTGTATAATAATGTTAACTAGATGACCACTAATAAAAACAATGCAGCACACAAGTGGATGCTACAGATTATTTTAGAACTTTTAGATTATTAACTTTAAAAAATGTTAAACTTTAAAAAAAAAAAAAAAAAAGCTAAAATTTATATTTTATTTTTATTTATCGCGTCTGTTTTTATTATGTCATTGTCTTCTTGGCAAATTTTACTTATTTTATGATTATTTTCTGTGATAATAGGTTTGGTTTGGTAAAGTTGATCATAAATATTTTTTCCCTCTTGCAGATGACATAAAAAAATTCTGCTACTACCAATATTGATATTTACTTTAAGATTAAAAATTTTTATAGCAATAAAACTTTTAAATATAAAGGCATATAACTTTTAATGTTAATAAATTGGTGATTCATTACAGATGAACTGCAACACCACTGGCTCTAAAATAACAACAATATTTTTATCATTTGTATCATTAGGAAATTCCACAATCAAGTTCACAGACAACTGACATATTTTAGCAAGTGTAATTTAGTGCATGCATAAAAACACCAGTAAACCTGATTTTAGTGGTTGATTCATTAATTTGCCATTCTGTTTTCCTGCAGCCAAAGGTATGAGAACATGTGGAACTGGGAGCAGAAAAACACAATGATAAACCTACAAGTCAATTGCTAGAATCAGGTTTTCAGGTGTTTTCTACCAAGCTATGATTTGGCAGACCATTGCATTTTAATATGCAAATCAAGTTTTAACTAATTTTGGAATTTTAGCCATCAACTCAATAGAGTGATTACACTGCCACCTCCTAATTTATTTTTAATGTTAAAGAAATTGGTTACAATGAAATCTGCATATAATAATTAATTTTCATAGTATACACAAGTGATGCACAAACAATTTTCATCCACAAACCCCAATTTGTGTAAAATTTTGCTGCGACTCCTGAATAGACAATAGACTTTTTAAAATTGTAAACATAGTTAGAGTGAAATTCATTTTTGGATTTGTGCTTATGTTTCTGCTTTACTAGTGGTCTGAATAAAACACATAATTTTGTGAAACTCTGGTTTTATTTATGCATGTGGGTATAAATACTTTTTAATAAAAAATAATTTAAAGAATTTTGCATTATATGAATTCAATGTGAGATATGCACTTGCAAAGAGGTCATGATTGTTTCAAGATTCAGATTTGTAATGGAAAGCGTAAGTTATAAGTCATTCTTTGATTGAGATTTGTTATTTTGTTTAATGGTAATTAATTGTGAAAGGTCAATCTGGCACAAGTAGGTTGAACAAAATCAAAATATTGTCATTTTTTTTTTCAAATCGGCATACAATTGTTTCCAATTAATAACCAAAATTTTTCACAACACTTAGATTGAAACAACCAGAGCAAAGATAACCATGGCAAATCATCACATACACCAAAATTGCATATGAATAACGACAGATAGCAGTAGAGGACATCTCAAATCGGCAATCAACTTTTATTACTATGTTTGTTTGCCTATGGGTTGCCTAAGTATTATAAACTAGTACAGACAATTGTTTTTATAAAAAAGATAGTTCTATTTTTATAAATAGCATCTCATTTCACTATTTTACAGTTATCTGATACTTGAAAAAATATACATATTTTATTATCCAAATAAATTTCAGGATTTGTGATTACGCATACTCTCACATGTTATAAGTATTACCAATACATAATAATATTACACAATTTACATAAATGATTCAAAGGCAAAATTTCGGCTATCAGGTAGAATTTGCCCGGAGATGGCGGCCATATTTTCACTGATTTTAAATTTCTGTATATGGATTTATTCATTTATTAATTTTTTTGTTGTTGTTGTTTTAAATTTTTTTTTTTTAAATTTCAGAAATATTTTTGACTGTACTTTCAGAATATATATATATATATATATATTTTTTTTTTTTTTTTTTTAAATGAATACTTTGCTTTATATAACTGTTTTAAAATTTATGCATTTGCCATTTGCTAACTATGAATTCCTCCTCTCCATTCCCTCCCTCTTTTTTTATTACAAATGCTTGGAGTGTGGAATTTCAGTTTAAAAATTTGTTGTTGTTTATGTTTAATTTCTGAATTGTTCCAAAATTAAGTATAAAGTGGTTGTAAGTGACCAACAAAGAAACAAGATGGCGGACTCTGGACGAATACTACATCTGTTCCAAAATTTTTATAAAACAAATGCAAGGAAAACTACAAATTAAATGTCAAAAATTAATTTGATCTTCAATATTTTAATTTATATAAAAACATCTGCAGCACACAAAATTTTTAAATTTGGAAACAAACTAACTTTTAAGTGCTAGTACAGAAAAATTTGCTTAGTTATTTACTTTATCAGTTTATTTCTAATTTTCGAAAATACCAAACCAAGGGCAAAAAACATTTGTACTACTGAAGCATGAACTATTGCAGTAAAAATGCAGTTGATCATGAATTCTGTAGGTTTTTTAGTATCAGCCATTTTGATAACAGTAACAAATAACTTCCACAATTCTAAAGTGTTGAGATCTATTACATTAAATTCAAATGAAAATTCATTAAATTAAATCAACGAACCCTGATAAATTTCTTTTAACTTGGCGACCCACAAAAATTCTCTGAGGAACTCTGTGGGATCATTACCTGCAGTTAGTACACCACTAGCTTATATAATATACTCATTATACAAGCATTTTCCAATATATTTTTTAAATATTAGATAAATTTAAATTAATCATGAAACATTAGACAGACTTGACTACATTTAAAGAAAAGAATAAATTAAAAATGTGCATAAAAATATTTATTTAAAAACAAAAACATACAAAACTAACATTTTGCTATGCATTGTATACTCTCATCAATTTTATCATCGAACATGCTCTGGACTCTGTTAAAGTTACTCTTTTAAAAACAAGAGAGATTCATTAGGTAACAAATCCGATCTGTTCGACATGTATGGGTATAGTCTAGTGAATCAATATTCTATAAAAAGCCTGTAATAATAATTCCTGCAGTTATTTTTTGAAAATTAATGAATTTTGAAAAGATGATTTTTCATGTCTAAAGCATGCTATACTAATCTAAAATTTAATTTGTTATTTTTTTAAAGCATCAATATGGACCCATATCCTGTCTTTCAAAAATTTGTTAATTTTGAAAAATAGCTACGATTATTATTACAGATTTTTTATGGAAAACTAGTTCACTAGGAGCTACATATACCCATACACACTGAATGAATCAGATTCGATACCTAATTAATATCTCTTGTTTTTTAAAAAAGAACTGTGTCCAGAGCAATTCAATGTTCTATTATTGTTGATGTTAGTATTGATAAGGTTATGCAATGCATAGCAAAACATTTATTTTGCATGTTTTTGTTTTGCAATAAATATTTTTATGTATATTTTTAAATAACTCTTTTTTTTTTTTTTTTTTTTAATATAGTTAAGTCTGTCTGGTGTTTCATAACTAGCTTAAATGGTAATTTAATTCTGACTTTAAAAAGCATGTGTATCTTAAATCTTAATTAATTAGATCATTAAATGGAGGCTTACAGGCAAACTGGCACACAAAGTTTCTACACTTTCATTGAGAAATCTTTCAACTTCTTCGGCGGTGAGACATTTGAACTCAAAATATTCAGCATCAGTTTTTTTCGGATCTGTAGGTTCAAGTTCAAATGAATCTTCTTCAGCATTATAATAGTCATAATAGCCATCATCATCACTCTCATTGTCCATTTCTACATCAGAATTTCCAGTAGACATCTAAAAAGAAAAAAAAAAAATATTTTTTTTTATGTTTACAAACTATCACTATATGCTGTAAAAAAAAAAAAAAAAAAAATTACATAAAAATATTATAATATAAATGTAACCAGCTATAAGTAAATTGAAACCAATTTTATAGCTGCCAATTGCCCCCCCCCCCCCCAAGTTTTGACAGTTTTGGCATAAAATATTAGGAACTCTAAGGTTCTTGAAGAGCAACATTGTGTTAAAATCTTAGTACTTTTTAATTAAAAAAAATTATTTATAAGGATTCTTATAACATATTTATAAACAGATTATATTTCCTGAAATTTATGCAGTTCAAAACCAGGGGCAGTGCAGATTTTAGGACTTGAAGATTTCTGGTCATAGTTTTATTTACATTTAAAAAAATTTTGAATGTAATTAAACTTGAAATGAATGATGAGAAATTATGATGATTGCTAAATAGGAACTATTAGAATAAAATAATTGTATAAAGTAATAATTTAGAAAAAGATTAAAATATTAAATTGTTTTTCTCTCCGAAATACCTCGGCATTGTTGTTTGTTACTGTTCATATAGTAATAAAATTCTCTTGCTATCTCCTCCCCCCCCCCCCATATACAATTCTAGGACTTATTGCATATGATTGTGCCAAAAGAAAAAGGAAAAAAAAAAAGATTGTATGTGATCGCTATGTTTTGAAATATTGTCAAACTAGCTTTTATAAAATTATTATTCCCCTTCATTAGAAATATTGGAATGAGCTATATTAGCCTGAATTATGCACAAAATCATGAAAAACTAAAAATCATAAAAGATTAAAACTGAAGTTGATGAACACAAAATAATAAAGTGTATATGTATATAAAAATGTATATTGTGTGAAAGCTGTTATTGTCTTGTGTTTTTATCTTAGATAAGGAAAAATGTGCTTTTTATTTAACCAGGTGCCAGTGCAGATATATATGTATATATATATATATGCAGTCAGACCTCGCTATTACAACACTCGGTTTTCACGTTACTTTGCTTATCACATCAGTTTCTCAAAGTCCTGATTACTATATACTATTTTAATGTAAATAAACTTCAGATTTTATGTTGTTGAATAATTTTCAACTATGGATATCCTGACAGTTTAGGAAAACTGTCCATTTATGTCTTAGCCAAATATTTCACAAAAGTTTCTAAAATACCCATTGACATAAAAGAGGAACTTTATTTCAATTGTTTATCTGAATAAAAACCATCACACACTATGAATAATAGAATCAGTGAAAGAAGAGATTCTTCCCCTCTTCTGCATGTTCTCTATCCTCCAATCCATGATCACTTACCCAGTTTCCCCCAGAGGGTTTCAGGGGGACGCTCCGCCCCCCCTGCCCTTTAGTTTAAAAAATAGCACCCCTCTTGCCCCTCATCCAAAAACTTGCGCCCCTCTTGTCATTCATTCATTCAAAAAAAAAAAAAAAAAAAATAGCGCCCTTCTTGCCCCTTATTTGAAAAAACGCAGCCCTCCAGCAATGATCCGAACGCGCTATAGTGTGTAAATTACGCAAAAAAATCGGCGACAGAATGCAAAAAATAGCCTCATACGTGTGCCGTAAGATAGGTAATTTCGTCAAAAAGTCGCTAAAAAACGGCAAGTTTCGTTAAAAATCTCGAAATAACGACTCATTTCCGGCAAGATTCGAAAAAAAAAAAGGCTAATTCCGTCACAAAATTTCACAAAACGGCAGATTTCCTCAAAAGATCGTGGAAAAATGACAAATTTCTCCCAAAAATCATGATAAAATGGAAAATTTTGTCAAATGAGTCGCAAAAAACGGCAACTTTCGTCAAAAAATAGCGATAAAACAGCAGATTTCTTCAAAAGATTTGTGAAAAAAAAAAAAAAACAGCAAATTTCGTCCAAAAATCGCAACAAAATGGAAAAATTTGTGAAAAGTTCCATTTTTTCGCGATATTTTCACGAGATTTGTCGTTTTTTCACGATTTTTTAAAAGCAAAATATGCCGTTTTACGTGAGATTTTTTCATGAAATTTAACATTTTTTCGCAAAATATGCCATTATTTGCGATCTTTTAACAAAATCTGCTGTTTTTTGCGATCTTTTAACAAAATTGAGCGTTTTTTTGTGATCTTTTAACAATATTTGCCATTTTTTCGCGATCTTTTAACAAATTTTACCTTTTTTCAATTTTTTGATGAATTTTCTGTTTTTTCACGACTTTTTGAACCGCTAGATAAATCTTAAAAATGAAAAAGTGCCCTGAAAAATGTAAAGAGTGCCCTTTTCAGAACAGTAGCGCCCTGCCCTTTTTTAAACCTGGGGGAAACTCTGACTTACCTATTGTGTTTTTCAGTTCACACTGAGAGTGCAATATGTATTAACTTAGGGAATATTAAACATTTCATTTCCATACTTTATTCATAGTGTTTTTAAACTGTTTACAGCAAAGTGGCAAGAAAGCCTAAGACTGTTCATAACTGTTTCAAACATGATGATTGCATCCACGTTCATCAGATTTCGAGAGTATAAAAGGTAATGAAGAAGATAATCCCACTTCCAATATTGTTTAATGAGTTGCCAGATCAAGAAATAGATAAAAAAGGGAATGTCCATATGTAAGTCGATTTTGATAAAGATGTCACACCATCATCGAATGCAATGATTTCTAAAATTGTAAAAGAGAAAAAGACAAAAATTTCTTCAGACTTGCTGATTGAAAATAATAAGGAGCTAGAACAAAACAAGCCTCCAACTACAACCAAAGCATTGGATTGTGTTGAAATGATAAGAAATTATTTAACATCCATTTTTGAAACAACGGATATTGTTCAAAACTTGTTATATAATGTAAAAAAAGAATTATAAGAACATCTAGAGTTAGGCAAACCTTTCATCAGTATTTCATGTAACAATAAAAAAGAAAGTCATCAGAAGTCAGATTTTTAACCTTTTCAATTTTATTTTTGTGTTTATTTTGTTTAATAATAATGTTTTATTCTTAAAAAGAAAAACAGATGTGAATTTTAAATTGTCTTAAATTAATAAAAAATACAATTCATAAACATATTTTTCTCCAATTCCGGTTACTGTGACACTTCGCTACCACGACACTTTTTTCTGTGCCTGAGAGTGTTGGAATAATGAGATTTGACTCCGTTAAACAATCTACTCATAGATATTAGTCAGGGAGGGAGCTCTTTAAAGCAAGAATTTAACATTTTTGCAGAAATTACTATTTAAAAATAGTGTTATTTGATGTGACGTCAATTTTCATAAGTATTTATTATGTGTTATAATGTATCAGAAAGTTTCAAACAGATTGGCGGGTTAATTTTTCTAATTAAAAAAAATTCACATTCTGTTAGTTCCTAATTCCACCACTAGGGAGCACACTCCTTTCTTTACAAAACTGTATGTGAACGAAACTCCATTATACAAGCTATCCGTAGATATATTAGTCGACGGGGTGGCTCTTTAATTTGAAAATAGTGGTGTTTCATGCAGCATAATTTTTCATTATTTATCATGTGTTTTATGCATCTGAAAGCTTCAAACTGATTGCCTAATTTTAACAAAATCCTGTGCTGTTAGCTCATATGCAGTATTAGAAATTAGCAGTCGTTAGTCATCAAATGCAACTAAAAAATTGAATTTGACGACTAGAAAATTATTCTTGGTCGTCAAATTTGACGCCTAGCTTTTAAAAAAATTTATTAGACATTCAGCTCCAAACATTAAAAAAAAATGGTCTAGTCTGAAAAATCAGAACTAAAAAAACATCGCGAATTTCGAGAAATAGTCGCGAAAAAAAAAAAAAAAACAAATTTCATCAATTGCTCGTATAAAAAATCTCCACTTTCGGCAAAAAATGGGAGAAAAAAAATATTTTTTTTTTCTAAAAATAACAAAAAAGTAAAAGTTTTTTATACGATAGCGTAAAAAAAGGCAAATTTCTACAAAGTATTGCGAATAAAGATGCAAATTTCATCAAAAAATCGCAAGAAAAACACGAATTCCATAAAATAATCGCAAAAAAGTTAATTTCATCAAAAAAATCTTGGGAAAAAGACGAACTTTGTTATAGAATCGCAAAAAATGCAATTTTCTATGAAGGATCGTGAAAACAAATCTTAATTTCGTCACAGAATCTTTAAAAAAAAAGCTAATTTTGTCAAAGAATTACAGAAAAAATAAGAATCTTGTCATAGGATCGCAATAAAATCTGTTAATTCCATCAAAGGCTTGCGAAAAAATGCAAATTTCTTCAAGGAATCCCGAATAATCAGTAATTTTCGCCAACGGGTTGCGAAAAAAAAACACATATATAGTAGGGGGGGGGGGGGGTCCCAGCCCTGCAGAAAACGACAAATTTTGTCAAAAGACTGCGAAATAATACTGCCAATTTCGTCAAAAATCGCAAAAAAACATGGCAAAGCTTGTCAAAAGATCGAAAAAACGGCAAGTTTCGCCAAATGATTGCGAAAAAACACGACAAACTTTGGCAAAAGATCGCGAAAAAGGCAAAATATTAAAAAAAAATCGCGAAAAACCCATCAAGTTTCATCAAAAGATTGCGAAAAAAACGGCAAGTTTCGTCAAAAGATCATGGAAAAAAACGGCCAGTTGCGTCGAAAGATCGCAAAAAGAGCTGCAAATTTCGTCGAAAGATTGCGAGAAAACGGCAAATTTGGCCAAAAGATAGCAAAAAACGCAAAATTCGTAAAAGTGGTGCGACCCCCACCCCCCACCCCCAAAAAAAAATAAATATTGGGAGTGGATTTTTTTCTTGTCTCTGTGGTAACCTTAACCTTCCGTCTACCAGACAAAACACCCATTTATCTACGGCAACACCTAATTTTAATTCCAAACTTGCAAACGGCACCAGTAATATTTTAATATAATTTTGCTTTTACAATGAAAGCTTAAATTAAGGAATTCGTAATATCTAGACAAGTCCTTTATAAATTCCGGTGTCAATCGACAATTTCTCATTTTACCATTGACACCAGAAATATTGCTGTCGGGTCCAATGGACCTGTCTGGTAGACGGAAGGTTAAAAGAAATTTGATGCGAATTTCAAAATTATACTTTTACTCCAAATCACTCCAAAATTATATGCAGTATTACAGTAATATTAATATGATTTTTAGAAACTGCAACTAAAAATCTTATTTTGACGCCTAAGGTTTTTACAGTAGTCGTCATTTGACGCCTGCCTTTTATCTCCCAATTTCTATCATTGCTCATATGCCACCACCAAGGAGTGCACTTCATTCTTAACAAAACTATCTGGATGAAACTCCGTTAAACAACCTATCTGTAGATATATATATAATACGGTTACCCGGCTAACCAAAAATAACTTACACCATAATCATAAAATAAAAAATTATGTCCTATTTATCCATATTTAATAAACAAAAAAGCTTGAGATCAGCAGACATTAATGCTATCACTAACTGGCTTCATCCGCTAGCGGGCACCACCTTTTTATAAAATCTCAAAGTGAATGAACTTTGAACAATGTCCCCACTGCTTATCGCACCTTATGGAAGACATGCTGCACACACACTGCCAAATCCTTACAATGGGGTCCTTGATTTCGTATGAAATGGGAAACCGAAAGAAACTCAAATCAGGGTCCTGCTGCTTACTACAAAATATATATTGCATGTCGCATGCCCATAAATATTCATCATGTGTTACAGTGTATTTGAAAGTTTTAAACAAATCGCCATGTTAGATTTTGTAATTTTTAAAATTTGCATTCGGTTAGTTACAAATTCTACCATCAGGAAGTGCACTCCATTTTTAATTGTATTTAAATGAAACTCCGTTAAACAATGTACTCATAGATATTGGTCGGGGAGGGAGCTCTTTAAAGCAAGAATTTAACATTTTTGCAGAAATTACTGTTTAAAAATAGTGTTTTATGACGTGACGTTAATTTTCATAAGTATTTATTATGTGTTATAATGAATCAGAAAGTTTCAAACAGATTGGCAAGTTAATTTTTCTAATTTTAAAAAATTCACATTCTGTTAGTTCCAAATTCCACCACCAGGGAATACACTCCTTTCTTTACAAAACTGTATGTGAACAAAACTCCATTATACAAGCTTTCCATAGATATATTAGTTGACGGGGTGGCTCTTTAAAGCAAGAATTTAATATTTTTCATAAATTACAATTTGAAAGTAGTGGTGTTTCATGTGGCATAATTTTTCATTATTTATCATGTGTTTTATGCATCTGAAAGCTTCAAACTGATTTACTAATTTTAACAAAATCTTGTGCTGTTAGTTCATATTCCACCACCCACCAAGGAGAGCACTTCATTCTTAACAAAACTGTATCTGGATGAAACTTCGTTAAACAACCTATCTGCCTAGCAGCAGAATTTTTTTTCTGCAGTCTGCAGACCAATCCCTCGCATTACATTAAATACATTCAAACTTCCCAAGTATTTGTGATAGACATAAAAGAAAAGTATACTTTAAAAAAGAAATTGCCTTTGTTCTTAAAATTTTCAACATCATACACTGTCCAAAAGAGGGGGGGGGGGGGAGAGGATCATTTTTGACAAAATTTGCGAGGTTTTCACAACCTTTTGCGAGATGTCGTTTTTCCGATCTTTTGACGAAAACTGCTGTTTTTTCGAGATCTTTTGAATAAATTTGCTGTTTTTTCTCGATTTTTTGAAGAAATTTGCCGATTTATCATGATTTTTTGATGAAAGCTGCCGATTTTTCACGATCTTTTGACAAAAACCGACGTTTTGTCGCGATCGTTTGAAGAAATTTGCCGTTTTTTCCCATCTCTTGAAAAAATTTGCTGTTTTTTGCGACCTTTTGAAGAAATTTGCCATTTTTTCATGATTTTTTAACGAAAACTGCCGTTTTTGTGATCTTTTGAAGAAATTTGCCTTTTTTTTAGCAATCTTTTGAAGAAATGTTCTGTTTTTTTGCATTTTTTCGTGATTTTTTAAAGAAATTCGGCATTGCTTTGTGATCCTTTTTACAAAAATTGCCATTTTTTCTGCTATCTGTTGAAGAAATTTGCCGTTTTTTCACATTTTTTGAAGGAATTAACCGTTTTTTCACATTTTTTTTTGAAGAAATGTGCCTTTTTCCTGATTTTTTGACGAAAACTGCCATTTTTTTTCGTGATCTTCTGAATAAATTTGTTGCTTTTCCGTGATTTTTTTTTGACAAAAACTGCCTTTTTTTGTGATCTTTTGTAGAAATTTGTCGTTTTTTTTCAAGAAAATTTGCCCTTTTTTTCACAATTTACTGAAAAAATTTGCTGTCTTTTAGCGTTTTTTTGATGAAAACTGTCTTTTTTCCGCTATCTTTTGAAGAAATTTGCTGCTTTTTTGCGATGTTTTGAAGAAACTTGCTATTTTTTCGCGACCTTTTGAAGAAATTTGCTGTTTTTTTGTGATTTTTTGACGAAAATTGCCATTTTTTCATGATCTTTTGAAGAAACTTGCCGCTTTTTTCCAATGTTTTGAAGATGCTTGCCATTTTTTCACAATTTTTTGAAAAAATTTGCAGTTTTTTCAGAATTTTTTGTCAAAATTTGCTGTTTTTTCACGACTTTTGGACAAAATTTGTGTTTTTTGTGATCTGTGACGAAATTGATTTCTTTTCGAAGACTATTTGTTGAAATTCATGATACATTTTATGTCTGAATTTTTGGATTTAGGTGCAAAATTTTTTTTTAATTTTTGCTAAATTTTTAACTGTTGAAAAATAGTCTGCAGACTTTCCCAAGAGTCTGCGACATGTGTCACAGCGTTGAGCCGATTCTGCTCCCGGGCCTATCTGTAGATATACTACATGGCCACTTGCAATTTTAGACAGTTTGTTAAATATCTAAAAAACTACATGAGGAACTATCTTGAAATTCTAAGTGTGGAAACATAATAATACAGGTCATACATTTCTGTGAAGATTTTCTCCTTAAACTTCATAGGGGACTGTAAACAAATTAAAAAAGAATGAACATCTTTTAGATAACCCTGTCAAAACTAATGTAGCAAAAGGATTCAAACAGTAGATTATGATCCACCAAAAAACAACTTTTCAAAAGTAAAAAAAAAAAGGGATTAAAGTGGTGGCTAAAAAATGGCTTGATATCAAATTTCCAAGCTTATATTATGGTTCTAATTTAACATTTTCCATTTAAAAAAATTACCATCTGTAAGTTGAGTGCCTTCATTTATGTTGATAGAAATCCCTTTTTCCCATACTAAATACATCATAACGTGTTTCTGAACTCCAATTTTGTCTAATATAATAAGCAGTTAAGCGGTCGTTATTTTCATTGGCTTATTTTGTTTGTCGGGCATACATTTATTATAGCCTTTCTTGGCATATCGATCTCGCTTGTTTGACTAAATGTACTTACAATCATGTCGAATTTCAAGATCATGCTCTGCTTAAATAGTAATTTAGAATTTTTTTCAGAAAGTTCTCAGCTCGTTTTGCATTTGAATTTTTTTTTTAAATTTTTTTTTTAATTTTTTCTTTAGGATGTATTTATACAGTAGACTCCCTCAAATCCGCTCAGCTTGGGACCAGAGTTTGTGCAGATTTTAGAATTTTGCAGATTTCTGGTCATTGCTTTGTTTACATTTTTTAAACAATAATTTGAGTGCAATTAATAGTGCAATCGGAACTATAGTGAATGCTTACAATATAATAAAATATTAAAATAAGTAATAAACTAAAATAATAAAAATTTAGACTTTTTTTAAATGATAAAAATACTAATAGCAAAGGTCAAGTTAATAATCAACAGTGTATGATTAAATATTCATTATAAAGATTAAATTATATTACAAAATTATTCAACAAAACTTGCCTCATAAAAGAACATTAACTAATTCACATCAAAATCATAAAATTAGGATTTTTTTCAAGTTTAGCTAGGCTTAATAACCAAAAAATCTTGATTAATGCAAAAATATATTTGGTAAGAAGATTGTGATTACCAGTGATATCAGCAATATCTTGAATTTTTTCCAAAAAAATTTATTCTTCCTTCATGAAAAAAACATGAATAGAGCATTATTAAGAAAATTAGAAAATAAAAAATGTATGGAATTGATGCAAAATTTTAAAAAAAATCAAATTTTGTCCCAATATCTGAATGGAAAGTTTCATTGTTTATATCCATAAAATATGTGTGGATTTTAGAGAGTTGCAGATTTCTGGTTTGCGAATTTGAGGGAGTCTACTGTATTTGAAAAATAACCTCCATACCAAATAACAGGTTTTTATCTCTATCTTATCACAATAATAGCAATTTAGAACTGTTTTAGTCCTGGGGTTTCTTAGTAAATTTTGCATTTTTTAAAACTCTTCTATGCCAACATTTGTGTTTTAAAATTCACAACCATTCTAAAATTCAAATTCATAGTTCTAAACTTCCAAGCAAATCATGACTTTGACAGTTTTTGTAACATTTTCAATTGTTTCTTACAGTTAAATTTCAATTAATTTAGAAACAGTTCTTAGTGAATATTTACATTTTAAAACTACGAGTATACCAAATTTCAGGATTAATTCACTAAAGGTATCACTATCACAGTAATTGTAATTTTAGATCTTTTTTACTTATGCATATGTTCTGAAATAGCAGTAATAGCATGAAACAAAGCGTATGTTTGATCAGAGTCTGTCTCAATCATTTTTTTCAACTTTAATTTTCAAATTGGTTCGGTAATTCCATAGAAATTCCCTCTATAAATAAACATTTCATAATAAAATCTTATTTCATCATTCATTGACGTCAAAGTTGTTATCTGCATTGACTCGTTGCTCACACACAAAGTGAATATCATTTATCATGGTCCTCTTTTTATATAAAACATCAAACTCAATTTTTTCAAAAATTTTGTTGACATTAGGAATGAGATTTTAAATTCCAATAACTTTACAGTGTCTCACAAAAGTGATGGGACACTTGTGCTTTATAAAAAGAAACTGCAATAAAATAAATAAACATGTGCAAAAATTTTTTGGGTGTGTTTCATATTTAAAGTTAGTAACAATTATTACATAACATACATTTTGTCAAAATATTAAAATATTAATTTAGTAAAAATACAATTGTTCAGAACGGAGCAAAAAATGGCTCACATAAGTGATGGGACACTTACTTTTCCATCAAATATTTATCCAAAAATTTTACTTTTTAAAAGGTTTTAATATTTTGTTGGATTTCCTTTTACTTTTAAAACATGATTTAATCTTTTTGGGATGGATTTGACTAATTTTTTTGTGATTTCTGGAGTGATTTTACCCCATTCTTCTTGAAGCACCGATTTTAGCCAGGGTTCGTTGATTTAAATCGGCTTGATTTTAATCATGATTTAAATCACGATTTAAATCAACTGATTTTTTTTTAAATCATTGATTTAAATCAGTTTTTCTGTTAAGTTATTTTTTTTATAAATTTCAGATGAAACAAACATAATAATGTGCTTTAATATAATTTAGTTTTATATACCATATATAATCAAACAACTTTCAGAAAGATAAAGCTTAAGCTTAGTAAAAAAGTAAAATAAATGTAAAGTTTAGAAAAAAAAAATGCTTTCAAATTTCATTTGAATCAAATTATAAAATAATCTTGCAACGGTAAAGAAATCTAAGCAGAAATATATTAAATAATTGAATATTTACTCATTAGTATTTAGAAAAACTTTTGCAAGTTGAGGTAAAATAAAATTGTATGACTTTATGTGCTGTACTTTGGTGAAGCCTGTTATATAAGGATTTGAGCAAAATCTGAATCAGCAATTGATTTATTTATTTAATTTAATATAATTGATCTCAGCCCTTTAGAATGGTGGAAGATGTTTTTGTTACAGTTATCAAAAAAGCTCATACTAAAAATAGAATTAATGATCAACTAGCTTTTTACTGCAATAGATTTATCTGCTTCAATTGAACAAGTGTTTTTTGCCTTCGGTTTGATACTTTCAGAAATTAGAAATCAACAGATAAAACTGTTAAACCGCTGCCATCGAAATGCTCAAGGCCAGAGGACACAAATTGTGAGGTATTCACTAATTGATTTACAGGGCCGGCGCTAGACATTTTGCCGCCTGAGGCGAGCCTTATTTTGCCGCCCCTATTACGTCATCATTTTTTTTCTTCTTACGACTACTAATACATTTTTTAAAATAAGTACATTTATATAATAATTACAATTTATTTGCATAAATATAATATACTAGCAAAACCGCGGCTTTGCTCGCGTAATAATTGAAATATGCCAAGTGATACTTGTATATCTGATTTTCATTAGAAGTAATAATGTATTAAGGAATAATTCAAAAACCTCCATTTAAGTCACAGCTTGACTAAATTTCATTCTTACATGCATTCTTCCGAAATGAGACATAAAATAATACGAAGAATTAAAGGTAATTTTAAATAAACGATAATTTAGAAAATATTTTTAAACTTTTATGCTCAATCCATAAATTTTTTTCGGTGTTCATTTGAAGTATTTATTCCTTTTTAGAAACAATCTTCGTATGCATTTACATTTTTAAATTAATCATCAATCAAAATCAAAATTTCTCTTCCAAGGGTCTACTATTTCTCGAGAGGTAGTGGTATTACCATAAAATGCCTACGTTAGAAAAGGGACGGTCACCATTAATTTGCAAATGTTAATTTTGAAATCGGTTTGATATTTTCCAATGTACCAAAGAAACGTAATTTTGAAAGTTTTTAAAGGCTTTTATAGAATAATGTTGTTTCTGCTTACCTCAAGTGGTAGTGGTACTGGCATATAACATAGAGGATTATGAGAATGATCTATGTTGGATCAGAGAGTGTCACTGTTAATTAGAAACCATCAATTTTATAATCGGTTTATTGTCTCCTTGAGCTTGCACAGAAATCGTAATTTATGAATTTTTTAGATCGCTTTTCGCACCGCTCCTTCTCTTTACAACTTTTAATTTCAATTTTACTCGTATATATTCAACTCCTAATTTCATATTCAACTCCTGAAACTTGAGGTTCAACTCAGTAGTTGAGCACGAAGGCATATCTGTGTTTCTTTGTGTCACTTGATCTATTTCTATCTCTTCGTCTAATACATAATTTGGAAGTATTTAGTGGGCTGTATCCGTTTCTGAAGTTGAGCATGTAAGGCATATCTATGTGTTTATGTTGTCTCTTGATCTTTTTCTATCTCTTCTTCTAATACATCATTTGGAAGAATCTGGAGTGTTGTTTCCGTATCTGAACTAGACTGTTTTAAAATACATTGTTGAATCCATTTGGAAGATTTTTTTTTCCTCAGCCTCTCTAGCTAATCTTTTTTTTTTCTATACATATAACCATTATCTTTCTTCCGTTTTAAATCACTCATTCTAAAAAAATAAATAAATTATTGATGATTGATTTATAAAACACGATTACTAATAATTAAACTAAATAAATAATTAAAAAAAAACTGCTACCTCAATGAATATTTTGGGGTACTTTTACAGTATAGGAGGCCTTTGATTTTTCTCTTTTAAAGCTTGGTGCAATTTGGTTTTCATAAAGTGAGATTTGTTCGCATAAGATATAAATAGCTATGAAAACAAACCTGGTGAACTTTTATGCTTGTTCATATATGTAAGCATTATATATATATCAGCGTTCGAAATCCTTGGTGGTCCGCTGGTCCGAGACCATCGATAATTCAATCGGACCACTAATTTGAAAACTTTAGTGGTCCGCAGGACCAATGCCTTTTTTCAGGCCCTGAAAAAACTGCAACCGATCGCACATAAGATTTTTTTTTATTATTATCAGCGATGCCGCGGACGCGCTATAGCGCGTAAATTAATCAAAAATTGGCGTTGGGACGCAAAAAATAGCTCTTACGCGTCCCACGTGACGTGTAATTTCGTTAAAAAATCGCGAAAAAACGGTAAATTTCGTTAAAAATTGCAAAATAACGACTAATTTCTGGCAAATTTGTCAAACAATTCTCGAAAAAATGGCTGATTTCATTCCATAACCCGAAACAAAAGGCAGATTTCTTCAAAAGATCGCGAAAAAACGGCAAATTTCGCCAAAAAATCGTGAAAAACGGCAGATTTTTTCCAAAAATTGCGGAAAAATTTCAGATTTCTTCAAAAAATTGCAAAAAACGGCAGATTTCTTCAAAAAAATCACGAAAAAAGACAAATTTTATTTGAAAATCCCGATAAAATGCGAAATTTGTCAAAAAAAATCGCGAAAAACGACAAATTTCACAAATATATTGCGAAAAAACCACAAATTTTGTTAAAAAAGCGCTAAATAACGACTAATTTCTGGCAAATATCGTCAAAAAATTCGCGAAAAAATGGCTAATTTTATCCTAAAACGCGAAAAAACGGCAGATTTATTCACAAAATCGCGAAAAAACGGCAAATTTTGTCAAAAAATTTCGCGAAAAACGGTATATTTCGTCAATAAAAACAAAAGATTTCGTTAAAAAAATGCGAAAAAACGGAAATTTCGACAAAAAAGCACGGAAAAAAAAAAAATAAATAAATAAATAAGTGAATGCCGGGAGAGAATTTTTCTGTTTTAAAAACTAATTTTCCTGCTTCAAAATTGTTGTTGCTGCTCCAAAAACTGATTTTCCTGCTTCCCAATCGGTTTTTTATTGCTCCAAATCTTTCTGAGTGAATGTGACTCCTGAAAGCACCATTTCATTAAGCAAAGTACCCATTTACTCAACAAAAATATTCCTTTTTTCAGCAAAAATATCTTTTTCAATAACCCTGTCTTGCCCTATTTTAAAAGAAATGCAAACAATAGTGATACTTGTTATCTTCTACATTTAAATAAGCATTATTTTATAATTAAATTTGTATCTTGCACATTTATTCTTTAAAAAGTACAGAAAATTTACTCTAAGTGTAAGTGTTAAAATTATTTAATAGAATTTTATGTAGCGGACCAGTGATGATGTCTGCGGACCAGTAAATTCTCATGCTTACTGGTCCTTGGGACCAGTAACTTTTTTTTAGGAATTCTAACACTGTATATACTAGTTCCGCCCGGCGTTGCCCGGACCCGTGATTCTTAAATTTCTATTATTTTATGCTTTTAACTCGGTTTTCTCTCATATACTTGCCAGATAACTGTGTGAAAAATTGGTTAGAAAAATTCTAATAATTATATTTAATATAATAATTTTAATTCCAGGGATGAAAGTACGCTAAAGCCATTTTGGAGCAGCTTTGGAGCAGCAAAAAACGAATTTTGGAGCAGTAAAACCTATTTTTGTAGCAGCAAAAATCAGATTTTGTAGCAGTAAATATCGGATTTTGTAGCAGCAAAAATGTAATTTTGTAGCAATAAAAGCTGTTTTAGGAGCAGATTGAAATATTCTAATGCGGATAAACTCTTAACAATTACAATAATTGCTATATTGAAAAATATTTTTACATTTGAAAGAATAAATACTCAGATTAAATTTCTCCACACATTTCAGACCTTTCGATGAAATTTGCGAACAGATTTCGCGATCTTTTAACAAAATTCACGTTTTTTCACCATCTTTTGACCCTGTTTTTTCGTTTTTTAACTAGATTTACGGGGTTTTTTACGATCTTTTGATGAAATTTGTACGTTTTCTGAGATCTTTTGATAAAAACTACGATTTTTACGATCTTTTTGATGCAATTTTCGTTTTTTTTCACACGATCTTTAAAAGATATTCACGGGTTATTTTCATGATCTTTTGACCGCATTTTGTTCTTTTTATGACGAAGTTAGATATCCTTTGACAAAATTTCATATTTTTGTGATTTTTTGACAAAATACGCTTGTTTTTCAGAATCCTTTAGAGAAATTTGAGGGTTTTTTTCGTCATCTTTTACAGAAATGAACGTTTTTCTTACGATCTTTTTACTTTGATTTATTCTTTTTTTTATGATATTAACGATTCTTTGGCAAAACTCACTTTTTTCTTGCGATCCTTTCATGAAATTCGAGTGTTTTTTGTGATTTTTTGATAAAAATTACATGTTCTTCGTGATCTACAGTCGAAATTTGCATTATCTATGTTTATCTATTGTTTTTCAGGATCCTTTAAAGAAACTTGCATTTTTTTTTCTTTTTTTGTTGCGAGCTTTTGGCTGTGTTTTGTTCACTTTTTTTTTTTTTTTACAATAACGATCCTTTAGCAAAACTCATATTTATCTCGCGATCCTTTGATGAAATTCGAGTGTTTTTCGATAAATGTGCATGCTTTTTGCGATCTGTAGACAAATTTTTCATGATCTATTAATGAAATTAGAGTGTTTTTCACGATCTATTGGTGAAATTCGAGTGACGAAATTAGCAATCCTTTGACAAAATTCACGTTTTATTTTTTCGAGATCCTTTGATGGAATTCGCGTATGTTTTTTGAGATGCTTCGACAAAATTCCTGTGTTTTCCGTGATTTTTTGACGAAATTCGAGCATTTTTCCCGATTTTTTGCCGAGATTTACGGTTTTTCCCTACAATGTTGAATGCAAGTGGTGGCCCGGGGAAACATTCCCCCCCCCCCCCCCAAAAAAAAAAAAAAAAAAAAAATTGAGATTTTGGGTTTTCAATGATCAAAAAGTGCAATTCCCCCTACCCGGAACTCTATCATGTCCCCCGCGGAGCTACAGAAATCCCTCCCGGAGAAAAGTGTCTAAATTCAACACTATTTTCCTTTGACTGCGTTTTGTTCATTTTTTGACGAAACTGCAAATTTTTTGACAAAATTCTACTTTTTTTTTTTTTTTTTTTTTTTTTTTTATGTAAATGTTTGCCACATATGTAGCGGATTTTCATAAGCTCTTTCATTCTGCTTTCAGTTTTGCTGTCTATTGGCAGGATTCGCCGAGGAGCAAAATAATTCACCACCAACACGGGAAAGACGCAGAACAGGAAGATACTTAATTTGCAGAAAATATGTTCAATACATAAAACAAGGGCGAATCTGGGTTTTTTTTTTTTTAAATTCACATCGCATTTTTGGAAATCACTGGCGGGGAAGGGGGGTATCCGCGATCTTCATACGAAATCGGCGTTTTCCCGCGATCTTCAGATGAAATCAGCGATTTATCTGCGATATTTTAGCAAAATCGGCGATTTATTTCGATTTTTTGTCGAAATCGGCAGTTTTCCCGTGACCTTTTGACGAAATCGGCGTTCTCCAATGTTTTTTTAAAATAAAATCGGCGTTTTTTCGGCGATTTTTAGACAAAATTTGTATATATACGCGATCTTTTCTCGAAAACGGCGTTTTATCACCGAGATCTTTTGACAAAATCAGCGTTTTTTTTTTTTTTTTTTCAAATGATCTTTTGGCAAAATATTTTAAAGCTATCTTTTATCGAAAACGGCGTTTTTTTCAGCGATATTTTAACGAAATCGGCATTATATCTGCAATCTTTAGAAGAAATCGACGTTTTCCCGCAGGCTTTAGACGAAATCAGCGTTTTTTTTTTTGTTTTTTTTTTGGCGATATTTGGTGAAATTGCCGTTTTTTGCGATCCGCAGAGGAAATTTGCGTTTTTCAGCGATCTTTTGGCAAAGTTCGTTGATAAAAACATTGACGAAATCGTCGTTTTTCCGCAAAATATTGACGAAATGTGTGCATTTTCGGCGATCCTTTCACGAAATTTGCATTTCTCCGCGCGCAAAACCGTACAAGTTGGCAGCTATGTGGAACTGATAGCCCAATTTCAAATTTTCGGAAGAGGATGCGTTAAATTTTCGGAAATTTCGGACGAGAATTACCCCTGACATAAGAAGCGAACTCTCATTAATTGGGAATAAACATATTGAAGCAGCTCTCATTCGTCTCCCCAACGCTCGCGCTATAAGTCACATGACGTCCCGCTCCGAACTCTGCGATCGGCTGCAATGAAAATGAACGTACGATGACTCGAAGGAAAAACAACTTCCGGTTGTTTGCGGAGCCACGATAAAACTCCACAAAACATCGCGTGCTTTTCGTGACCGAATGCGCATGTTTTTCGCAATTTTTCGGCGAAATTGTGCGCGTTTTTCGAGATCGTTTGCAATGTTTTTTTGTTTTTTGACGAAATTAACAGCCTAAAAAAAGTTATTTGTTGTTGTTTCCTGCATCGACGAAATCGCGCTAAATTTCGTTTTGGCACTAAGTGCCTTTTGGCGCAGGTTTGGCGCAAAATTGAAAAAAATAGCTGTTTTGTAGCAGTTTGGCGCAGTAAAGCGGTTTCGGCGCAGTCTGGCGCAATTGGCGCAGGTCTTACATCCCTGTAATTCTGATAATTTCACAAACTCAGTATTCTGTTAGACCTTGTAATAAATAAATTCTGAATAAATTTTGGTATTAATACCCAACAGATAATGCTACTTTGCCGCATTTTTCTCGATTTCTGCAATAACTATATCTCAAAAACTAATGCACGGAATTTTATCAAACATCTTAGTCTGTTAGACTTTGAGATAATGAACGCTGATTATATTTTGGCATAAATCGGTAAGCAGGTGGCGTTCTTATGCCGAATTTTTCCAGATTTCCATAATATATATATATCTAAAGAAATAACGTACGGAATTTCATCAAATTCCATTCATTAATCATTATAAAATATATAGATTTTATAAATATATTACTAATGAGGCGAAAGCGTATTATTTGAAACATTATAAAAAAAATAATTTTAATGTGTTTCTAATACAGATTTTGTTATAAAAATTTCTTATTTATGAAATAATGAGACATATGTTATTTCAAAAATCGCAAAAAATGTGTTGTAGTAACGTTATCTTGTTGAACAATTTACATTAAACTTAATCAGAATCTATTTATCTCAAGGTTTAACAAAATACTACGTTTGGTGAAATTCTGTTTCATTAGTTCTTGAGGTATAACTATTGCGGAAATCGCAAAAAAATAAGACAAACCAGCACTAGCTGTTCGGTTATTTACACTAAAACACAATCAGCATCTATATATGTCAAGATTTAGCAGATTATGAAGTTTGATGAAATTCCGAACTCTAGTTCTTGAGATATATATCATGGAAATCTGAAAAAATGCGGCAGAGTAGCGCTATATCATGCTGATCGATTTAACCAAAACATAATCAAATAATTTATCCAAAACATAATCAACGTTCGTTTACCTCATACTCTAACAGACTAAGAAGTTTGGTGAAATTCCGTGCATTAGTTCTTGAGATATTGTGGAAATCGGGAAAAATACGGGAAAATAGCATTATTTGCTGGACAATTTATACCAAAATTTAATCAGAATCTATTTATAGCAAGGTCTAACAGAATATTAAGTTTGATGAAATTCTGTGCATTAGTTTTTGAGATAACTATCGCGGGAATCTCGAAAAAATGCAGCACAGCAGCGCAAATTGTTCGGCTATTTACACCAAAAAATAATCAGCATCTATATATGTCATGGTTTAGCAGATTATCAAGTTCATACAAAATTTCATGCATCAATGCTTGAGATATAACTAACGCGGAAATAGGGAAAAACTGTGATATAGCAGCGCCCTTGTTCAGCGATTTGCACCAAAGCATAATCACTATCTATGTATGTCAAAGTTTAACAGAATATGAAGTTTGATAAAATTCGGTGCATTAGTTCGTGAGATATAGCTATCGGGAAAAATGTGACTTAGCAGTGCTTGGTGTTTGTTCGGAGATTTACAACAAAACTTAATCAACATCAACTTATAATAAAATACAACTGTAAAACTAGTCGTAGGGGACCACCGTAATACTTACCCATCATGGATCTGTATCATATAGTATATGAAAATGAAACATGTGTAAACTGTTTATGAAATGGATTGCGATTCCAAAACAAAATTAAAACTTATATTTAAATATTTTTAATATACATAGTAATGCTCTACAATTGAATTGCTGACGAACCAATTTCGGGAAATTACATAAAACGCCAAACTACACAAATAGTACCGAATTGCATAAAAGAAACATCCTTATAACTCTAAAAATGATAATCCTATTAACTAACAGTTTACTGCGTTGGATTAAGAGTCTCATTTGTAATTAAAATATATCTTTGAATTGAAATTTGAATGAAAACCAGGTCATGAAGAATCGAAAAATGTGGAAAACAGGATTATAAATATCTCGGCAACTAATGATTAGATCGACTTTGTATTTTAAGCAAAAAATTTTTTATTGTATTGCCTTTTACATCTAGTCCTTAAAATAAAAAAATCGAAAATTTTTATATACCTTTCATAAGAACGAATTTTTCGAGAGTCCGAAAAAAATAGTTCCGGATAATCAAGGTTACTGATATTAAATAGACTTTGTTCCATTCTTATATACTAAATACATAAAAAATTCCTCTCCATCTCAATTTGTTCGGTATATAGAGCGTTTACAGACACACAGACAGACGGACGGACGACAATTTTTTTTCTAGAAATATGTCTAGAATATCCTTAGTATATGAAACGTGTAAATCTATATAAAAAAAATTTCGATTTTCAAAACGATTGCAAGATTTACTCTATACTACGTATGATGGGTAAGTAATATAGTACTTGCAATATTGTACATGCTATATTCACACTAATCAATGGATATATGGATCCACAGCCCCTCATATTTTTGCTTCATTTTGGGAACAGCTGATTTTGAGCTTCTTCTTTCAACAATAATTTTCAGAATATTCAACCTATGTTTTTGAGACTTTCACAGAAGTTGTTCTATAACACATTAGGGGCTGTGTAAATATAACTTTATCATTTCAGAGGGAAAGGGGGAGGTGCCTTTTAATATGTGTATCCAGGGGTCGATTTAGAAAAAGAAAGTTGCATAGCAGTAACTGCTATTCAATGTCAGTTCTGAATAGCAGTTAGACACTTTTGTATAGCAAGTAAAAAATAGTTAACGTAACTTTTAAATCTTGAAAATTTACAATTTTTTTTTTTTAAAGGGCGGGGATAAATCATGTGTTTACTGGGAAAACTGCGCCCAACAATGGCGTCTCGCTGTACTTCCATTAATAAACACTTGGGGAGAGTGAAAACACAACGTATGTCGTGTAAAAACATCTTTAAATTTTAACTTTAAGTGTACATGACATAACAAAGGGTGTGGGAAATATGCATCGCAATGATTGCGATGTAATGCGTTTCTTGGATCGCATTTTAGTTAAATTTGAATCGTAAATTGCGATGCGATACCACTTAAATCGAACCCTGTCTGTATCATTTTTGATCCAATCAAAATTTTCCTTTTTTTATTAGCAACATGCTTTTTGCTTCAAAACAATATGTTATCGTTTTTTAGTTTGTTATCTATTTATATAAAAATACGTTGTTTTTTTTAATCAGCAAATTATTATAAAAAAATTTAATTCTCTAATATGGTATACCCCTAAATTTGATATTCCTTTTCTTCTTCATGAATGCATGCATATATAACAATCACTGTTCGAGAAATCATATGTAGAAAATTTTTAAAATGAAGTTTGTGTTTATTAATAAATAAAAAAAAAAGAATGTCGTCAACTTGTTTTGTTGATAAGAATTTCTATTTCACCATCCCTTTTTACGTGCTGGGTAAGCGCAACAAGACTTTATTACTGTTAAATGCATTATGCAGCAAAAAGCTATCATAAAATAGTTAATAACATCAATTTCTTTTAAATGTTACATTATATAAAGTGATATTTTATTGACTTCTCTTTATTTACATCAAGGTATGCAGGGGGGGGGGGGGGCAGCGACGGATGATAATGTATATCTGAAGGGAGGAGTCCAAAATTATCAAAAAACTGATGTGCAGTCCTTTATGCACATTATATTTTGATTGCATTAGCGCATACACAGTAAAACATTATTTAATAAACCTGTTCATTTTTCATACAATGCTTATTATTTTTTAATTCTGGTAACAGGGTATTGTGTACAATGTTGTTTGTAATATTTTCGGAAAAAAAACATTCTTTTATATTAAGAACTCGGCAAATTATAAGCAAAAAACTGGGACTGTTTTAGCGAAAATCTTAATTTTTCTACTAGTATACATGCTATCCACATAAAAAATGAACACATTTTATAATAATAAGCCACTTAATCATAATTTATAGTTTGAACGCTTTTGCTACATTTGTTTTGACAGAGTTATCCAAAAAATGCTCGTTCTTTTTCAATCTGTTGACGGTCCCCTATGGGTTTTGGGAAAAAATGTTCACGGAAATATATGACCTGTACTATTATGTTTATACACCTAGAATTTCAGGATAATTCCTCATGTATTTTTCTAGATATTTAACAAAGCGTCTAAAATTGCAACTAACCTTTCACTTTTGTCCATATTGTGTATGCAAAACTAGTGTATGCATTTATACCAATTTTGTATATAATATAATCTAAAAATAACTTCTAAACACGCCATTTGAAACATGCTAAAATGAAAACTACTACAATTTTCAGTCCTAAGTTTGTAAAAAGTGTAAAGAAGAACTACCCGGAAGTATCCGGATTTTTCATTAGCAGGATTAACCTCGATTCCGACCGCTCAGGATAATCGGCGCTCTACTTTAATCGTTTTAAGGCGATTCTCAATAAACACTTTCCTCTGCTGAATAAAACAGGAACTTTCTAACCCCATTTTAAACACAAAAACATGATATTTGCGGGTGTAATTATTGAAGTGATATGTACAGTGATTAAACATTCTTTTCATTTACTGATTTACAGCTTGGATTTGAGTACAGTTTTAAATATAAGCAATAAATTACGGAAAGCAGAAAAAATTGTACGTCGAAAGTGTCGTTTTATCAGGATCTTATGTTTTTTGGATGGCGGTTTATAAAGATATTAAATAAATATTTCCTCATTCGGATGAAGATCCAGGACATTGAGAAATTGTCTGTGCTGGTTCAACGCCGTGCGAAAGGGGGGGGGGGGCGAAGGGGGCCGTTGCCCCGGGTGCGGAAGTTTAGGGGGCGCCAAATTTATACTACCAACTTCATTTTTGGCCTGCCATAAGAAAAAGTGGGAAGGGGGGGGGACGCCAAATTCTAACTTTGTTCTGGACGCAATTTTCTCTTCGCACGCCCCTGTGCGGGTTAATTTTTTAAGCAAGTATTACAAGTACCCCGTGTCAAGTGTCACTCTGAAATAGGAGCTGATTTACGTGGGACATCTGACAATATTAATAACAAGTTAATGAAATGTTTTAAATAATACTTTTTTTTTTCAAAATGATCTGCAATCATCATCTTAAATTAAAAGAAAAAAAGATAACATAATATATACCTGAAGCATGAACTATTTTCTCCGTCATTTCTATTAGCACAGCATCTGTTTAACCTTGCTATCCGAAATCTGGTCCTTTACAATCAATTAATGAAAAGAATTACACCATCGAATGACGAACAACACAAGTAAAATAATAGAAAATGAAATACATGATGCAGCAACATTATGAAAGATGTTTTGGTTTATCTTTGGCGCCATCTGCCCGTTGTGAATTCTGCTGATTTCAGTATGACTTGTTTTTGAAAAGAAAAAAAAAGAATGGATTTGGTTGTTACTGTAATTTATCTCTTAGTGTCGATTTAATTCATGTTTTACAATGAAGTTTGTGAAGGCTTCTGCTATTACTTGGTTGTAATTATATGAAACGCACTCTATATTTTTATTCAAAAAAAAAAAAAAAAAAAAAAAAAAAATCACTTTTTTTAAAATTTAGACAAATAAAATAGTAATGGATTTTATGTTCAATATGTGTGCCAGGCAAATGCCGCCCTTTAAGCGTGCGCCCTGAGGCGACCGCCTCACTTGCCTCACGTCTGGCGCCTGCCCTGTTGATTTACTTCTCACTTATGTTGGAATTCACACTAGAAAATTTTGAATAACAATTTACTTTTATTTTATTTGTGGAATATCAATCATTGTAAAAAACAATGAACATACTGATTAACTTATCATTAATTACTTCTTAAACATACAGATGAGAATTTGGAATCCCCCAATAAAAAAATATCCAGATGCAGCAACACTGTAGCATTCCTTCTCTGGCTGAATTTTTATTTAGGGATTCCAAGTTCTTATTAGTGAGTTTAAATAGTTATTGTTTTATAAGATGATAAATATTCCACAAGTAAAATAAAATTGCTATTCAAAATTTTCCTGTGTAAATTCCAACACTACTGAGAAGTCAGTCGATTAGTGATGACATCTCAATTTGTGTCCTCTGGCCTTAAGTATTTTGATGGCAGCAATTGAACTCATTTTTCTCAGCCAACACTTAAAAAAAAAAAAAAAAAAGTTAAAAACTTAGTTAAAAACTTCCAATTTTGTTTAAATTTTTTATGTTTTACAGATGTTTTTATTTTAATTAAAATATTGAAGGTTGAATTAATTTTTGACATCTGATTTGTAGTTTTTCATGCATTTTGTGTAATCAAGATTTTTTTTCATAGCCTAAAATTTTACCTTGAAATAGTATGAATCATTTATGTAAATTGTGTAATATTAGTAATAGATAATACTTATAATATGCATGTCTATGTATGTAAACTTTATATTATTTAAATTAATCAAAAAACCATAAAATAATAATTATGTGTGGCAATTTTTTAAAAAATCAAAAAAATCCGATTTAAATAAAAAAAAAATCCGATTGTTTTGATTTTTATTAAAAATCAAAAAAATCACGAACCTTGATTTTAGCTGTTGTTTTGAAGTAATGGTGTGTTTGCGAATTCTTGATTCCAATTCTCGCCAAATATTCTCTATGGGATTTAAGTCTGGAGATTGTGGTGGTGTTTTTATCATTTCAGGACAGTTATATAGCAGCCAGAGTCTAAAGTTCAGAGCAGTGTGCTTGGGGTCATTGTCCTGATAGAATTTAAAATCGTTATGAAGGTTCAATTTTCGTGCTGAAGATTTCAAATTTTGCTTTAAAATATCAATATACAGTATAGGATCCGTTATCCGGCGTCCCGGTATCCGGAACGCTCCGAAAACCGGAATGCAAATCGGTACCGCTTTTTTTTTTTTCAATTTTTTTTTTTTTTTTCAAGCGATGCCGCGGACGTGCTATAGCGCGTAAATTAAGTAAAAGATCGGCGACGGGACGCGGAAAAATAGCTCTTACGCGTCCTTTGGGACGTGTAATCTTGTCAAAGAATCGCAAAAAAACGACAAATTTCGTTAAAAATCACGAAATACCGACTATTTTTCGGCAAATTATGTCAAAAGATTTGCGAGAAAATGGGTGATTCCATCACGAAATCCCCCAAAAAGAGAGATTTCCCCCAAAAGATCGCGAAAAAATAACAAATATGGTCCAAAAAATCGCGATAAAACAGCAAATTTTGACAAAAGATTCGCGAAAAACGACAAATTTCAACAAAAGATCGCGAAAAACGGCGGCTTTCGTCAAAAAATCGCGATTAAAGGCAAATTTTTTCAAAAAATCACAAAAAAACAGCAAATTTGTCAAAAAAAATCCCGAAAAACGGCAGATTTCGTCAAAAAAGCATGGAAAAACGGCAAAATTCGTTAAAAATCAGCTTATTTTCAGCGATAATCACGATTCACGATATTAGTAGATTGATTATTATTTTTTTTTTTTTTCAGCGATGCCGCGGACGCGTTATAGTGCGTAAATTACGCAAAAGATCGGCGACGGGACGCGAAAAAACTGCTCTTACGAGTCCCTTGGGACATGTATCTTGTCAAATCGTCAATCCCGTCAATCGTGAAAAACGACAACTTTCGTCAAAAAATCGCGATTAAAGGGAAATTTCTTCAAAAGATCATGGAGAAAGACAGCATATTTGTCAAAAAAAAAAAAAAAATAAATAAATAAATAAATAAATAAATAAAATAAAATAAAAAATCCCGAAAAACGGCAGATTTCGTCAAAAGATCTTGGAAAAACGGCAAAATTCGTTAAAAATCAGCTAATATTCAGCGATAATCACTATGTTAGATTGATTAGTTTTAGAGTGATTGGATTAAGAGTGATTAGTTTTTTTTTTTTTCAGCGATGCGCTATAGCGTGTAAATTACGCAAAAGATCGGCGACGGGACGTGAAAAAATAGCTCTTACGCGTCCCAAGAGACGCGTAATCTCGTCAAAAAATCGCGAAAAAATGACAAATTTCATTAAAAATCACAAAATACCGACTATTTTTTGGTATTTCTATACCGAATTATTGGTATTTTTGGTATATTTTTCGAATTTCACTCTGAAATTATGTCAAAAGATTTGCGAGAAAATGGGTAATTCCGTCACAAAATCCCCCAAAAGATCGCGAAAAAATAACAAATATGGTCCAAAAAATCGCGATAAAACGGCAAATTTTGACAAAAGATTCGCGAAAAACGACAAGATTTAACAAAAGATCACGAAAAACGGCAACTTTCGTCAAAAAATCGCTACAAAAGGCAAATTTCTTCAAAAGATCACGAAAAAAAAACAGCCCATCCTGAAGCAGAATTCTTAGAAATGGATAATGTGTTTGCCTCCAAATTGTACATAACAGATCTTTAAAAACTCACTATAAAAATGACTTCTTAAAAAATGCTCACAGAGTGCAACAAAGGAATTGGGATAAAAAAAATTCCAGAGAAGCTTCACAATCAAATATGCTTTCTGGAGTGCTGCTAAAGCATGGCAGGCTGTGAATAAGGATACACTTATCCATGGATAGTACAATCTGTGGCCATCTGCATTACTTTTTTGATGACGAAAATGAGCCTTTCAAGGCTTCAAGATTTCGAAAGAGAAGCAAATTATTGCTGATCTGTTGGCATATGCCAAAGGCTTTAATTGTCCAGAAGCTAAATTGCTTAATCAAGAAGTAGTGGAAGATTGTTTAGAAGCCAATGAAAACATTCCTGCCACTAATCACATGACTGACAGTGAGATTTGTGAAATGATGACAAACAATATATCTGATGAAAGTGATAATGAGAAGGACAACCAGCAGAATGAATCAGTTGAAAAGATATCAAATGCAAAATTAGTATTTTATACCAAACAATTAATTTCAGGCATGCAACAGAGGAGCTACTTCCATGAGCAGCAAATCATGTCTCTGTACAAAATACAAGAACAGTTAGAGCAAGAGACGCGCTGTAAGCAAAAGTCTATCATAGAAATGTTTGCTAAATCCCTATCAAAAGATTGTTTCAAAATCTCAAATTTAAATTTCATATATATGTATATTTTTTTCTTTTATTATAATTATTTTTTTATTTTGTGTAAATTCATCTATAAATTAAGATATTTACATGTATTAGTATTCATATTTACTTATTTATGAAATTATTTTGTGCATTTCTTATACTTATGGTAAAGTGTTCCGAATTACGGAAAAACCCCTTATCCAGAATGATCTGGATCCCAAGCATTCTGGATAACGGATCCTATACTGTACTTGTACTGATCCATTATACTGTCAATAAAAACAAGATTACCAACTCCAGCAGACGACATACACCCCCATACCATAACTCCTCCTCCACCATGTTTTACTGTTGGTACCAAGTTCTGTTTGCGAAATTCTTCCCTGGGTTTTCTCCACAACAAGATTCTACCATCAGAACCAAATATATTAAATTTACTCTCATCAGCAAATAGAACTTTATTCCAGTAATCAGAATTCTTATTTATGTTGGATTTTGCGAAAGCTAGTCTGAGTTTTCTATTCTTTTCACTTACGAAGAATTTTTTCCTGGCTACTCTACCGTGATATCCAGCAGATCGAATTACCCTTCTAATAGTCTCAAGATTAACAATTATCCATATAATGCTTGTAAATCAGCAGCAACTTTTGAAGCACTATTTCTTGGATTTTTTTTAATATTTCGAACGATAATTCGCTTTATTCCATTGGATAGCTTTGATGGTCGGCCAGGTCTTCTTTTATCCTGAATAGGGATGCAACGGATATCCGGCCAATATCCGATATCCGGCATATCCGGCTGATTTTTCAATATCCGAAATATCGTCGGATATCCGGATCACAATCACCGGATATCCGACTTCTCTGTCGGATATCCGGAGAATGCAGCAAAGCAAATATAGATGAATAACAGTAATCCTTTGATCCCAAATAATACTGAAAAACTTTTGTTTATAATGCAAAAGATGAAATAATAAGTTCCCTATCAATATGAGTAAAAGATAATTCTCAAAAGCTTAAAAAATTGCCAGCTTTCCTTACTATTTATATTAAAATTCTGTAATAAATTCAAGATTTTACATTTATATCTTTTAGAAAATTGTATCTTTACTTTCGGATTGTAAAACAAAATTTGAAGTCAAAATAGCAAATAAAGCCTTTTTGTAAAAGTGTATAAAGATAGAAAACCAACATTTAGAAATGCTCAAATAATGAAAGAAAAGGTTGCAAACAGCTGTTTCGAATCTATTGTCGAGATTCTTCATCAGTACAAGACTCAGCATGTAGAAAAAACTAAGCTGAGCAAAGCGACAGAGAAGCTCAGGCTTATATAGCATCTAGCAGCCTTCACCCGCTACGCTGGTCAGTGTTTTTTAAAGAAACTTTGAATCAAACGAAATTTTTATATCATAATAATTTTTAGTTTTATATCATACTTTAGACTGTCTGTCATCGGTGGAAAGTCCATCATCTAAACGGAAAGTTCAATGTTAGTCACCAATGAATGACGTAGCGCTTAACATGTTAACAGTTTTAATCACATAAAAATTCATTCAGCAGAGCCTTTAAAATAAAGCCAACCTTTTGTAATTGGGTTCATCTGATTTAAAACATCTCTCCATAAGTATTCAATTAAGCAACGTAGAATGCTATATTTCATTTGCTACAAAATTTCAGAAAAATTATCCAAGTAACAATGTAAGTTCCATTAAAATCTATCTAGTAGAACTTAAGTTATAAGCGGCCGGAATGAAATTTCACTTTGCATTTTATATATATTGATATAATTAAATATATCTTACATAATCATGTTAACCTGATTATAGAACTCTCTTTCAAAATTGTAGGTACAACAGATTTTTTTGTACAATGATTAATACAAAATTCAGACTTCCTTTTATATAGATAGATTGAAAATTTCAAGTTTTTGCGCAGAAAGCATCGCCAAATTAGGAAAATGCAAAGTATTTCACGAACTACTGGATTTAAAAGATTTTGCTTGGTACCATTCGATTCAGCATAAAAAAATTCACTAAAATATGTTATCAGTTGAAAAATAACTACAAAAGCCGATTTTTAAGGATTTTTTTTTTAATTCGTTCTTTTTTTCACCCCCCCCCCCCCTTAGGGGTGGAATTTTTAAAAATCTCTTCTAAGTGGCACTCAGTATTATGGGAAGTATTTTTATCCCAATTTTCAAGATTTTTGGTTCGGTAGATTTTTTTGTTCTGTGATTAATACGAAATCCAGACTTTCTTTTATATATATAGATTATAGGAGCGAATGATAGTAGATTCTAAATGGCTTTTTGCTACCTTACATGCATTATTTATGCATTTCTAAATATTGGTTTCTGTCTTTAGTCTTTATAAAATTTGAAATTGTTTAATAAACTATGATTTTATTAATTTTCTTTCTTTCGCTTAGTTTAAATAATGGGTTAATTGGTTTATAAGTTAAACAACCAAACAAACATTTTTTACTTTCTTCTATCCTTGATAGTAGAAAGTAATGTAATCATTTTTTTTCGACAAATTTATATGTTTTAGGGATCCAATATCCCTAAAAACATGTTTATTCAAAACCTGTCTGTCCCAGTGTCACCATCATATCATCAAAAATTGTATGAAGTTATACATAGAATGAACCAAACATTTTGTACATGTTTTTGGCTGTAGTTTTAGACATAGGATCATTCTGATGAGGACACCTCCATGATTAGTTTTGCGAGTTCATTGGATAAGTCTAAGAGGGGGGGGGGGATGGGAGGTAACTCTCCCATCTTCAATTTAGTTTAATGGGTTTTTCACATAAAATTTACCGATTTGCTTCAAAATTTGGATATAGGTTCATTTGGATAAGGCACTTGCCTGATTTGTTTTGAGAGTTCATTGGATAAGTATAAATGGGGGATCGGTGGGACTACCCCTCTTAATTTAGGTAAATGATTTTTCTTGCAGAATTAACCAATTTGTTTTAATATTTGGATACAGGTTTATAGTCATAAGATGCTTCCCTAATTAGCTGTGGCGTCCTTTTGTTAAGCATAAAAGGGATACCGGAGATTACCTCAAACCCCCTTAAATTTGATAAATAAGTTTTTATGCAGAAATATCCTATTTGCTTTAAATTTTGGATGTACATTCTTTTTGATAAGGCGAATCTCTGAGTAGTTTTGGAAGTTTAATGTTTAAGTATAAAGAACGGGGATAACTCTTCTTAAATTATATAAATGGGTTTTTATGAAGAATTATTCAATTTGCTATGAATTTTGGATATAGGTTTTTTTATGTGATAAAGCATATCCTTGGTTAGTTTAGCGTATTCAATGATTAAGCATAAAAAGGGAAAATGGGGGGGGGGGAGCTATTTCCTCCCTTAATTTTTTTTTTTTCGAATGTTTTTGAATTGGCAGTTCATGCAGCAATGGGAATTTTGCATCTTGCTAAAACCGGCTATTCGCAAACAGCTGATGTATAGCGGAATAACAAAAAAAATATTAATTTTAATAAATAGCATGATCGAGATTAACTCATTCTTAATCTAATTGACTGCAGCAAAAATTCTAGATGAAAATCAAAGTTGGTATGATATTGAACTAACAATATTGATGTAGTATTAATATTTGTAAATATTTTTTGAAAATTGAGATCTATGAAATAGAAGAGAGTCTTAGGATTGGTGCATCCAACTAGTAATTTTTGTGACTTCATTATAAATATTTAAAATTAAAAGTAATTTTTTCTTTTCATAAATTTCAGTGATTTACCTTAAAATAAAATTAAATTTAGCTTAAGGTAAGATATTTTTGAATAATTAAAACATGAAAAAAAAAAATCATCAATTAAACCTGTATTTGGATATAACTCTTCAACCATTGGTATATTAGTAAGACTTTTATGTTTACATTATAAAAGGATGCTATGTATTTCTTTGTGAAAATTCTTTACAATTATAGACATATTAATAAACATGTAAAATTTGTTCTAAAAATTATCAGCCATTTCATTGTACATATTATAAGCAATTTTCAGCGGTTCAATGACAAATAAGCAGAGTATTTAAATATTAGAATTGCATTTTTTATTCAATATTATTATTATACACATACAGGGTTTGAATTTCGGGACGGGATGGCAGGATTCATGCACTAAAGAATCTTGTGTCATTCCTGTTTCCCAAAAAAATCTCTTTTTGAAATTTTTTTCTTTGTGAAGTGAGGGTCAAGTCTCAGGACCGACTGACTATTTTCTTGATATTTTCCTCTATCGATTGACAAATCTCACAGTTTGCTCTTACGACAATTATACAAAATTCATGATTGTTTTTCTGCGTTTGACTGAAATGTTGTAATTTTTCTCACAAAATTTCCCGTTTGCTGGTCTTGCAAAATTTTACAACTTTTTCTTTCTGGAGACCAACAGGCAAAATTCATAATTTATTTCTCTCAACTAATTGACAAATTTAGCTATTTTATTCTGCGACTTATTGGCAAATTTCCCTTTTTGTTTTTGTGACATTCTGATGAAATTAACAATTATTTTCCTGTGTCCAGCTGAAAAATTTGTGTTTTGTCCTTTGTTATTGGCTGACGAATTTCATGATATTTCCTTGTGACAGCTTAACAAATTTTACGATATTTTATTGTAATTGATTGACGAATTTCGATATATTTTCCCACTACCCAAGTTCTCTCAAAGTTCAAATTTTTTCAGGCAGGTCGACAATTTTTGAAAATTTATTTTTGCCATGATGGACGAAATCAGCTACATTTTTTCTATGACAAATTTATATATTTTGCGAATTTTTTTCCTGTGCCAAAAGAAGAAATAACTAATAGGGCAGTAATGGTCACTAGAGTCTGAGCTCTATCACATGAGTCTGGAATTAGCTCTGAACAAAATGAGATTAAATCCTGTGTTGCACATTTGAAAAAAATAAAAAATAAATAAAGAAAGAAAGAAAGAAACATTTTTTGTTTACAATCAGTGGATCAACATTAGATTTTTTCATTTTTCAAAGTCATCGCACATTTTGTCATCAATGGGCTCAATAATCATACCTCCTTTTTTTATTTAAAAGACGATCTTTCATACAACGTTTCTGTTCGGATTCATTTTTTTCCATATCTGATAATTTGCACCTTCCCATTTTGTAACTTTTCTACTCTCTTCTTTATTAACATTGACATTTTGATTTCCTATTCAAATAAAAATTCTTCTAAATTTAAAGAATTTCGTAAAATAAATAAATAAAATGTGGACATCCATTGCCCAAAGCAAGATGTTTAAATGTTTCCCATTGAGTTATTGAAAATCAGTAAAAACATTTTTATGATGTTCAAAACATGATTTATATAATAAGTCATATATTATGTAAATCATGGATTAAACGTTAATATTCCTGGACGAATCATAAACAAAATAAAATGCAGACATCACAAGGCCCATTCTCAACCGAAAACAACAGCCGTTTTCCAAATGATTAAAAAAAAAAAAAAAAAAAAAAAGATGAACTTTAAGGAAACACATTTAGAAACAATAAATACTTGATGTGCATAGTTCACAGAAATTAGGACATGACTTTTTTAAATAATCCATTTCTTATGTAATAGAAGAAACCTATTGACTATGTCCTTTTCAGAATTTCATATGGGTTTAAATTCTAATAAATAGTAGAACATAATTCAATTAGCTAAAATGTCAGGGATTACACATTACAGTATTGACGATAATTCCACTAAGTGATATACAATCACCGAAGGATATTGACAATACAATCACCTATATGCATTATTCTTGAAAGTAAATTAAAAATGAATGCCAATCAGATTAAGAAAAAGAATTAAGAAAAAATAATAAGATGAAAAAAGCATAACCAAGTATTTTCGATAATTTAATGTGTTAGAAAAGTTGCTCTGTTCTGTTTGTCAAAAGTGTAACCTATAAAAGATTCTAAGCCACACAAAATCGAATAAACATGAATTGAAAAATTCATTTAGCAACTCAGTTATTAATTGCCCATAACATTGAGTGAAAATTGAAAAATGATATAATATATAGAAGGTTTGATTATTTTCCTTTGTTTTAATTAAAATAAACATTTTGGATAATTATCTTGAGTTGTTGATTTAATTTATTTCAGTGGAATTTCATTTTGTCGGTATAATTTGTAAATATTTAAGTGGCATGTAGAAAATAATAGGGTTTAAAAAATATTTCCCGCCCCCCTCTCATATAGTTTAACTCCCCTGCATTTACAAATGTTACGAGAGAAACTCTCTCCTCCTGGGAAAACCTGAATTTCAAGCCCTGATAGTTAAAGATATATAGTTTCTGTAAAATATATTGCAATATGTTTAAAATGTTGTAATGGTGTGTGAAACATGTTTGCAATTTATTATATGAGATGGCATTGTATAAAGAAATAAACGAGCATTCACCATAACTAAAAACATATTTAGTACCGGATATCCGATCGGATATCCGGCCGGATATCCGAATCCGGCAGGCAAATCGGATATCGGATATCCGATATCCGGCAAAATCAATATCCGTTGCATCCCTAATCCTGAATCATATGATTCTTTTTATATCGTTTAATGATATTGAAAACTGTTGAACGACTCAAGTTAACTGTTTCAGCAGTTTTTTTCTAATAGATTTTCCACGTTCAATATGCAAATTAATAACTAATTTTCGAATTTCAGGCGAAGTTTCTTTTCGTTTAGCATTCATGGCTACACAGAGCTAAAAAACACAAAAATTCCAAAACAAACTGGAGAGAAATACTGCAGACGATTTAATAAATTATTGCCAATTGCTTTTAAGTAAAAATAAAACCCCCAAAAATATTTTTATTGCTTATTTCAGACGATTTTTGTTGCATATATAATGGTGTCCCATCACTTATGTGAGCTATTTTTTGCTTCGTTCTAAACATTTGTAGTTTTATTAAATTAATATTTTAATATTTTGACAAAATGTATGTTATGTAATAATCTTTACTAAATTTAAGTATGAAACACACCCACAAAAAAATGTGTACATGTTTTTTTAATTTATTAGATTAGTTTTCTTTTGTAAAGCACAAGTGTCCCATCACTTATGTGTAGTGTTCCCATTATGCGTTTTTCGAAGGGCGCCACGCCCTGCCTGCCCTTATTTAATTATTGATGCGCCCTGCTGCCCTTTTGTATATAACACGCAACCTGTCCCATTTTATAAGTGAAAATGCACCCTGCCCATTTCTCAAAACATGTATTTTGCGCCCCGTAATTTATTGAAAAAAGTCTTATTTTTCTTCCCTTTATGAAAAAAAAACATGTTCATGCTTGAGAAACAAGTCATTCAAATGTTGTAATTACTTGTTCACGAAGGTGAGTATAATCGGACAATCGGACCCTCCCCACTCTACGCATAGCCGAAACAGGTGCCCCTATTCATTGTTTATTCAAGATTTCAACATTCCCCTCTGCATTCTGTTCAATATTTCCAAATTCCAACACGCCATGAATACCGGTTCACGACAGGTGACGATAATCGGACAATCGGACCCTCCCTACTCAAAGCTAGAAAAGGTGCAGGAACCCCAGGTCTTTGTGTATTCAAAGAATCAATATTTCCCATTACTTTCTGTTCTGTATTCCTAGATTCCAAAGTGTCATTTGCATTTTCAGTTTTAAAATCCTCCCCCCCCACCTCGTAGATCACGCGCTTGTTATATACATTTCATTTAGATATGCCTTCATCGAACTGTAAGAGAAAATTATCGAAAGATTCAAGAAAAAAGGAAAGATAATCATGCAAAAGATTAGCGGATACGTTTAAAATAAGTTTTTTTTTTTTCAGTTTTATTTTATTTAAATGTTTGTGTTGAAAATATGCATAACTAGTTTAACTTTTATTGCATTATATTTACAAATTATGCTTGTGATGAAACAAAAATAAATCCTTTCAACATAGCATAGTACATCATCAGATGCAAGCTGTTAACGGCCCGTTCTGTTATCTGAACAAATAAACTGCAGCTGTCATTTTTTTTATCCAAGTTAGAGGTCTGCACGGGCCGATTTCCAATAATGGCATTCGGGCCGGGCCTAGTCACTAATCCTTTCGGGCCGGGCCAGGCCTAGTCACTAATCTTTTGGGGCCGGGCTGGGTAGAGGTCTGCACGGGCCGGGCCGGGCTCGGGCCGATTTCCAATAATGGCATTCGGGCCGGGCCGGGCTCGGGCCTTACTTCTGAAGACTCGGGCCGGACCGGGCCGGGCCTAGTCACTAATCCTTTCGGGCCGGGCCGGGCCGGGCCTAGTCACTAATCTTTTCGGGCCGAGCTGGGCTCGGGCCTTAATTTTTTTGCTGGAGTATCGGGCCGGGCCTAACTTTTTTTCCGTACGATGCCGAGACTGATTCCATTCTTCCTAGTTTTCATGGACCAAAATAATCAGTTCCCATTGAATTTTCCTATATGAAAATCATTTTCTCGACTTTTTATATATCAGTAATATTTCGCTTTGTCCAAAAATTTCTGCAAAAAAAGCATATACTTTTAAGCCGTCATTATTCTACAATTAAACATTAGAATTTATTCCTTTTAAAGAATCGTAGATTACTAGGTGTTTTAAAATAGAATTAAACACACACAAAAAAAAAAAAAAAAAAAAAAAAAAAAAACATGATTATGACGGATTTTTTTTTTTAAACTGAAAACTGAAAGTTTCTTTTAAAATGTTCATCCATGCAAAATGAATACAACAATACGGGAGAAAAAAATACATTAAACATTTACATCTGTTAAGAAGGGAATGCATCTTTTTTCGTTCCAAAGCGATTTCGTCTTTGGAAATTTTATCATATACCGCTTTTTCGATTTTTTGTCTCCATTACAGGGAATATGGATTAATAATCTGAAACATTTACATACAACAAACAAAGATTCATTTAAAAGCATAAATATCACAGCCTACGGCACTTCTGCATAAATGGAGATTATAAACATGGAAAAAAAAAAAAGACTAATATAATTTTTTTTTGGTCAGAACTCTTCCATAAGATTAAAGATCAATGTTTTGTAGAAATTCACTCGAGCCGGGCCGGGTTCGGGCCGAATTTTAAACTTTTTTCCGGACCGGGCCGAGCTCGGGCCGAAATTTTAACTTTCGGGCCGGGCCGGGTCGGGCCATTATTTTTTTCGTTCGGGCCGGGCCGGGCTCGGGCCGCAATTTTAACTTTCGGGCCGGGCCGGGTCGGGCCAATATTTCTTTCGTTCGGGCCGGGCCGGGTCCGGGCCACAATTTTAACTTTCGGGCCGGGCCCGGGCCTGGAAATTTCGGCCCGTGCAGACCTCTAGGGCTGGGTTCGGGCCTTAATTTTTTTGCTGGAGTATCGGACTGGGCCTAACTTTTTTTCCCCCTACGAAGCCGAGACTGATTCCATTCTTCCTAGTTTTCATGGACAAAAATAATCAGTTCCTATTGAATCTTCCTATATGAAAATCCTTTTCTCGACTTTTTATAAATCAGTAATATTTAGCTTTGTCCAAGAATTTCTGCAAAAAAAAAGCATATACTTTTAAGCCGTCATTATTCTACAATTAAACATTAGAATTTATTTCTTTTAAAGAATCGTAGATTACTAGGCGTTTAGAATTAAGCACACACACACACACACACACACACAAAAAATAAATAAATAAAAATAAAAAACATGATTATGACGGATTTTTTTTAAAACTGAAAACTGAAAGTTTCTTTTAAAATGTTCATCCATGCATAATGAATACAACAATACGGGAGAAAAAAATATAAACATTTACATCTGCTAAGAAGGGGATGCATTTTTTTTCGTTCCAAAGCGATTTCGTCTTTGGAAATTTTACCATGTACCGTTTTTTCGATTTTTTGTCTCCATTACAGGGAATATGGATTAATAATACTAGTGATAACTGAAACATTTACATACAACAAACAAAGATTCATTTAAAAGCATAAATATCGCAGCCTACGGCACTTCTGCATAAATGGAGATTATAAACATGGAAAAAAAAAAGACTAACATAATTTTTTTTTGGTCAGAACTCTTCCATAAGATTAAAGATCAATGTTCTATAGAAATTCACTCGAGTCGGGATGGGTTCGGGCAGAATTTTAAACTTTTTTCCGGACCGGGCCGAGCTCGGGCCGAAATTTTAACTTTCGTGCCGGGCCGGGTCGGGCCATTATTTTTTTTGTTCGGGCCGGGCCCGGCTGGGGCCGAAATTTTAACTTTCGGGCCGGGCCGGGTCGGGCCAATATTTCTTTCGTTCGGGCCGGGCCCGGGCCTGGAAATTTCGGCCCATGCAGACCTCTAATCCAAGTATCCTTAACAGTGGGGGTTTTTTAGAGGGTTCTAATTATCAGAAAACTTATTATATTTTAATAGAAATTTGGTAAGCGGCCTAACTTATTATTATTTGAACTCTCTGAAAATTTGAATGCAATCGGATAATTAACAAAAGATATACATATTAATAGTATGGAAAATAAAAGGTTAGCTTTCTATTCTTTATTATTTATCCATCATACTTTATAGGGTAAGTTTGGAAGAGTTCTGCACGGGCCGAAATTTCCAGGACCGATTCATAAAAAAAAAATCGGCCCGGCCCAAAAGTAAAATTTAGAGGCCCGGCCCGATATACTAGCTAAAAACATGTCCCGGCCCAGAAAAAAGTTAAAATTTTGGTCTGATCCCGCCCGGCCCGAGTGAATTTCTACATAACTTTGATTTTTACTCTTTTAAAGGTGTTCTGACTAAAAAAAAAAAACTTAGTCCTTTTTTTCCCATATTTATAATCTTTATTTATGAAGTATAGTAGGTTACGATATTTATGTTTTTAATGAACTTCTGTTTTTTGTATTCCATTAATCCATATTACATGCAATCGAGACATAAAAATCTAAAAAATGATATATGGTAAAAGTAAAATCTTCTAAGACGTTATGGAATTGGAAAGAGAAAAAAAAATATATATACACAAGCTCCCTTCTTAGCAGGTGTAAATGTATAATATTTTTTTTTCCCTCTCGCGCATTTTTCTAGTCATTTTGCAAGGATGAACAGCTTTTTAAAAAAATTTCATTTTCAGTTTAAAAGAAGATTTCGTCATAGGCAGGTTCTTTTTTTCATGCATTTAACTCTATTTTATAATAAACCTAGAAATCTATGATTCTTTAAAAAAAAATAAATTTTAATGTTTAATTGTAGAACAATGGCATTTAAAAGCATGCAATTACTTTGCGAAAATTTTTGGACCAAGCAAAATTTTAGATTTTTTAACAGACTTGGCTACGCCGAAGAAATGATTTTCATACAGGATGATTTTGGTCCGTCTGAAGACAAGGAAGAATGAAATTATTCCCGGCTTCGCGCAGAAAAAAAAAGCTAGACCGATTCTTCAGAAGAAAGAAAGGCTCGAGCCCGGCCCGGCAAGATTAGTGATTAGGCCCGGCCCGAGTTTTCAGAAAAGAGTAAATCCCATGCCCAGCCCGAAACCGTCAATGAAAATCGGGCCGGACCAGGGTCGGGTTTCGAACCAAGGCCCAGCACATGCAGATCTCTAAAATCTTGCAATAGTTTTGAAAAAAAAAAAAAAAAATTACACGTTTCAAAAACATTGGAAATTCCTAAATAAGCCTTTCTATTCTATAATTATCTTTCAAAATTTGCAAAAGGAAAAAAAAAAAAAAAAAAAAAAAAAGCCTACTTCAAATCGTCCATTTGTAAAAAAAACCGCATGACCTATATTTTCTCCCCTCTCCTCTGCACTGTGCAGAGATAAAGGCCATAAATGCAAGAACTCAATCTAAACTAAACTAAAGGATTCACGTGCTGAATCATAGCTCACAGGTTGTCTTCATTTCTTTATTTTTTTTCTTTTATTGCTATAGGTTGTTGCAATCTCAAATGAATGAAAAAAAAAAAATAATAATAATTAGAGTTAGAAAACTTTTTTTAAAAATACGTCTGCAATGTGCGGGTTGATTTAAAATGTGCCTAAAACGATTAATTGGTTGGAAATGATCGACTTTAAATGTAGGTAGGGGGAGGAAACATGGATGAAATTACACTAAAGACGTTTTACAGCAGCAAAAACAAAATTTAAGCAATTAATTCGTTTTTTTTTTTTTTTTTTTTTTTTTTTTTTTTTTTTTTTATGTTGGCTAATTATTTACATGTGAGATATAGGTCATAAAGGGGTGAGATGCCCTCTGTGGGAGTCTTTCTAACAGACATGCTACAGGCTCGGCAAGAAAAAAGCTGAACTTTCACGGCCTCACAGACTTTTGGCGAAATTTGCGTTTTTCTGCAATTTTTTAACGAAATTAGCGTTTTTCGCTAGCAATTGACGAAAATTGCACTTTTTCTCCCACAGCCTTTTTAATGAGGTTTGCATTTCTCCAAAGTCCTTTAGCGAAATTCGCGCTTTTTCGTCAAAATTTGCATATTTTCCGCGATCTTACGTCAAATATGCGTACTTTCCGCGATCTTTCGTCAAAATTTGCGTATTTTTCGTGATTATTCGTCAAAATCTGTGTTTTCTGCGATCTTTTGTCAACATATATGTATTTTCTGCGATCTTTCGTTAAAATTTCCGTATTTTCCTCCAACTTTCGTCAAAATTTGCGTATTTTCCGAGATCTTACATCAAAATTTGCATTATTTTCTGCGATCTTTCGTAAAATATGCGTATTTCCTGCGATCTTTTGTCAAAATATGCGTATTTTCTGCGATCTTTTGTCAAAAATTGCATATTTTTCGCGATCTTTCGTTAAATTTTGTTTTTCCAGCCATCTTTCGTCAACATATGCATATTTTCCGCGATCTTTCGTCAACATATGCGTATTTCCCGCGATCTTTCGTCAAAATATGGGTATTTTCCGCGATCTTTCGTCAAAATATGCGTATTTGCCACGATCTTTCGTCAAAATTTGCGTATTTTCTGTGATCTTTCGTCAAAATTTGCGTATTTTTCGCGATCTTTCGTCAAAATTTGTATGTTTTCTGCGATCTTTGGTCAACATACATGTATTTTCTGCGATCTTTCGTTAAAATTTCCGTATTTTCCTCGATCTTTCGTCAAAATTTGCGTATTTTCTGCGATCTTTCTACAAAATTGGAGCATTTTCTGCGATCTTTCGATAAAATACGATTATTTGACAAAATTAGAATATTTTTCCGCAACCTGTTCACAAAAATCGTGTTTTCCTAGCACTTTTTTGACGAAAATCGCGTCTTGTTCGTGATCATTTAACAAAATTCGTGTTTTTTCTCGCGATTTTCTGAAGAAAATAGTATTTTTTCCGCGATTGTTTGATGATTTTATAGTATTTTTCGATCCTTTTGAGAAATTTGCGTTGTTTCTGCAATCCTTTGAAGAAATTTTCTTAATTTAGCGCCGTTTGACTCGCGTTTTCGTTGTATTTCATCGTTACCCCCCTTCTACATATAAATGTCAATAAATTTTAATGCATATTTGCATTGATCCCAGGGATAATAAAATTCGTCGCCGAAAAAGCGGAATTCCGCGTTTCCGCGGCAAAGTAGCATGTCTGTTCTAAGGGATCCTGACCCATATTTACGCAAGGAAATCAACGGTTCGAAGAAAACCACAGAAAACTCCGAACGGTTAGGCCGACGGCCGCGATGGGGGTTCGAACCCTGCACCTGCCGTCTAACAGTTGAGAGGTCAGAACCTCTCGGCCTTTTTGTTGTTGTTGTTTGTTTAAACAACTAAAATTTGGTTTTAGAGAAGTAAAATCCAATTTTGCAGAAACAAAAATCACATTTTCGAGCAGCAAAAACCATTTTTGTAGCAACGAAAATACGACTTTGTAGTAGTAAACATGAATTAGTAGCAAACTCAGGTTTTTCACTAACTTCTCATGAAATTTGCGTCTTTTTACGATCTTCAAACAAAATTTGTGCTCTTTGATGGCCTTTTAACGAAATTTACGGATTTATTTATTTTTTTTTTTTTGAGATTTTTTGTTCGTTTTTTCACGAAACTAGCATTTTTTTGACAAAATTCACGTTTCTTTCGCCATTTTTCAATAATTTGCGTGTTTTTTGCATTCTTTTTGACGGAAATTTCTGCTTTTCACGTTTGACGAAATTTGCTGTTTTTTCGCGATCTTTTGACAAAATGTGCGTCTTTGCGCGATTTTTTGACAAAATTCACGTTATTTTCTCGATTTTTACCCAAACATGGCGTATTTTTGCGATTTTTTGACAAAATTCACGTTATTTGCTCGATTTTTACCCAAACATGGTGTGTTTTTCACGATCTTTTCACAAAATTCGAATGTTTTTCAAGACTTTTGGATGTTTTTCGCAATTTTTTGACAAAATCCATGCGTTTTTAGCTATCTTTTGACAAAAACTGCGTGTTTTACGCGATCTTTTGACCAAAAAAAAAAAAAAAAAAACTGCGTGTTGTACGCGATCTTTTGACCGTGATATTTTTAATTTTTTGACGATTTAGCGACATTTAGGATCTGGAAAAAATTAAAAAAGAAATTTTTCTTCGTTTCTTGGATCGACGAAATCCTACTAAATTTTTATTTTGGTACAAAGTGCGTTTTGGCGCGATTTGGAGCAATGATTAAAAGGATGTAAAGTAAAAGTTACGATTTTATTTAGGATGTTCGGAAAGTGAAGTTATTTTATATGAGACTTGCATAAATCAGGGTTTCAGCAAAAAAAATATTTGGCAATTGCCTTGACCAGATCTTTAAAAATTCCATGACAATTGGGCATTCAAAGAGATTTGCTGTTTATTTCTGCAATCCTTTGTCAATATTAGTGATTTATTATAATTGCTCTTTAAATTTCTTTGATTTTTCCCATTTGACAAATTTTGCAATTTTGATGAATTTTGTACCATTTTTCATTTTTTTATCACAAACTTTTCCCTGTCCAAATTTTCCATGGTGCTAGAAATCTTATATATATAGCATAATTCCAGTTCACTTTGATGCTGCACTGAAAATAATCCAGCTGAAGGCATAGAATGTGTTGATTTAAAAGTCCCCTTTCCAGTGTTAAATTCAGACACTATTCTCCGGAGGGGGACTTCTGTGGCTTGGGGGGGGGGGATGTGGATACAACAGAGTTCCAAAGGAGAAATTATATTTTTGACCATTGAAAGCACAAAACCTAAAATTTTCCGGTGGGAGACATTTAATAGTTCCGGGGGTTATGTTTCCCCGGGCCACCCCTCTGAATTCATCACTGCTCCTATCAAAAACTGTTCTTTTGCTTGATAAAAAAGTGCCCTTTTTCTTGACAAAAAGGTGCCCTTTTTAGTAAATGCGCACTGCCCCTTTTCAAAAGAAATGTGAACACTACTTATGTGAGACACTGTAAATGTCTATATTTTACAAGATATCTCTTCTCTCAAAAATTAATTTTATATTGAAGAGATCTTTCTAAAAATTAACTTTTATGCTGTTTTATTCGAAAAAATATCCTATTGGTACATAAAATTTGAAATGGTTGTATGTAAATTGATTTGCGCTACTGTAATGAAGATAGTACACTATCGTTGGCGAGTTTAGCGCACTTTGGCTTATTATGTTAATTAAATAACAGTTTTTTGCTTATTAAAGAGGGAAATTTTATTTTTTTAAACGGAATTTTACAAAAGCCCATAGATTGAATAATTACATGTCCGAAAATGCATTCTATACTTTTTTCAGTCCCTTATTTAAGTCTGTACCTTGATTGAAATAAAATTGTTTGACGAAGAAAAAAGTGATCATTTTCAGTATCTCGACAGTTTTTAAAAAATCCTGCATATCTTTTAATAATTATTTTAAAAAGATGAGTTTGATCTCAAATTGAAGCTTTTCATCATTAAATTCTTCTAGTTTTTGCTTTATTTCTCTGTGATACTTCATTTCTTAAATATTTGAAATTTTAAAATGCCATGTTTGGTCGATTTAACATGGGAAAGTTGTCTCGAGTGTATATTAAGCAGTTAAGCGGTCTTCATGTTTTTAGCGTTTGTTCGTTTGGCAGGCATATTATTTTTTTCTAGTTTGGCTTGGCAGAACAACTGTCCTGCTTGATTAAGTAGCTTACTGTAATACACTGTGTTCATTTTTATATGGATAGGGTGTATACTCATAGAGAAATTAAAGTTTTTATTAAAACAGTCCCCTTTTTTTTAATGTTTTTTGCTTATAATTTGCAGAGCTCTTAATATAAAATAAAGTTTCTTTTCTGAAAATATGACAAACAACATTGTACATAATAACCGATAATTAAAATTAAAAAAATAATAATAATTGTATGAAAAATGAGCAGGTTTACTAAAAAATTTTTCATTGCACATGTGTAAACACTATCAAAATTTCATTTCCACATTGTGTTAGCTAAATGTATAGAGCAACTTTTGTAAAAGTATCAAAATCATAACATGAAAATTCTGAAAGTGATCATTGGTAGAATAAGCTTAAAATCTGTTACTCCTAAAATGAAGAAAAAAAAAAAAAAAGAGGGGTTGCACCCTAGTATAGTAGCATGTCATGTGCATATTGTGTATTCTATATTGGCACTAATCAATGGATACAGACCCTCATCTTTTATCTTCATTTTGGGAATAATGGATTTTGAGCTTATTCTACCGATGATTACTTTCAGAATTTTCAAGCTATGTTTTTGAGACTTTTGCAAATGTTGCTCTATGCATTTGGCTAACACTATATGCAAATGAAATTTTGATAATGTTTAGGCATGCACAATGAAAAATTATTTAGTAAACCTGCTCATTTTTCATGCAATTATTATTTTTTAATTCTGATTACACAGTATTGTGTACAATGCTATTTGTCAATTTTTCAGAAAACAACATTATTTTATATTAAGAACTTTGCAAATTATTAGCAAAAACTTGGGAAATTTGAGATTGTTTTATAAAAACCATAATTTCTCTACAAGTATACATGCTATCTGCATAAAAATGAATGCAGTTTATTACAACAATCTCTTTAATCATAATCTACAGTTTCAATGCTTTTGCTGCATTAGTTTTGACAGGGTTACCCAAAAGATTTTCATTTCAACTTGTTGATGGCCCCCTTTGGATTTCAGGAAAAAATCTTCACGGAAATGTATGCACACTTAGAGTTTCAAGTTAATTCCACATGTATTTTTCTAGATATTTAATAAAATGTCTGAAATCGCAAGTGGGCGGTCACCATATAGTATATATGAATCGAGCATGGGTGCAAGTTTCAAATTTGGCCAGGACTGAAAATATTTTGAATCATTCCAACCCCCCCCCCTTCTCCCGGAGATTAAACACCTATGCCAAGTTTTTTGGTGGGTGCCCCAGGTGGGTGATTCCCCCCCCCCCCCCCCCCCGAGTGACCATGATGATTCACGATTTTTTCCACGACCGTTTGACAAAATTCGTTTTTTCCCATGATCTTTTATCAGAAATCGCGTCTGTTAAGCGATTTTTTGACAAAAATCACGCCTCTATCGCGATCCTTTGAAAAAATCACGTTTTTTTCAATTCTTTAACAAAAATTCGCGACTTTTTCGCGATTCTTTGACAAAATTTGTGTCTTTTCCATGATTTTTAAACAAAATTTCGCGACTTTTCCATGATCTTTAGACGATTCTCACGTCTTTTCCTCGCTCCTTTGACAAAAAATTGCGTTTTCTCTGCAATTCTGACAAAAATAACGTTTTTTCCGCTATTATTTAACGGAAATCGCATCTTTTTCACGATTCTTTGACAAATTCGTGTCTTTTCCATGATCTTTAGACAAAACTTGCGTCTTTTCCTCGCTCCTTTTACAAAAGATCGCATATTCTTCGCAATTCTGACAAAAATAACTTTTTTTTCCGCTATTATTTGACGGAAATAGAGTCTTTTTCGTGATTCTTTGAAAGAGACTGCGTCATTTTCGCGATCTTTCGATAGGAATCGAGCTTATTTTGCTCTTCTAAAACTTCTTTTTTAATATCTTTTGACAGAAATGGAGCTTTTTTGGAATCTTTTGACAAAAATCATGCATTATCAGCAATCCTTTGAAAAAAAAAATCGTATCTTTTTTCAGTCTTCTGACGAAAAATGCTTTTTCCTCGATCTTTTGACAAAAATCGCGTCTTTTCCGCGATTCCTTCACAGAGACTGCATAATTTTCGCCATTCTTCGACGTAAATAACGTTTTCTCGAGATCCGTATTACAGGAATCGCGTTTATTCTGCAATTTTTGGACGAAAAAGGCATTCTCTTGCGATATTTTGAATGAAACAGTGTCTTTTTCTGTCACAAATAACGTCTAATTCTGCGGTTATTTGACAAAAATCACGTTTTATCTATAATCTTTTGACGAAAAATAATTTTATTTCCCGCGATCTTTGGGCGAAAAACGAGTCATTTTCACGATCATTTTTCATCGTCGGAGATTTTTCCGTCACGCTTCCATCCTCGGGAACTTTTAGCGGACGGATTTCCGTCCTGTGAACGGAAAACTTGCACCCATGGAGTCGAGGGATTTGTTCATTAAAGCTAGAATTTAAGATTACTGCAGAAATTACTATTTGAAAATAATGATATTAGACCAGGCAATTTTTCTATAATAAATTTTTATCATGTGTTACAACAATAAGCTATCATAAAGGTCTAAATAGATCAAGCTAGAATTGATGAAGATTTTTACAAAATTTACTATTTGAAAATACTGGCATTTCACATGGCATTGTATTTATAAATTTTTATCTTATGTTATGGTATATATACTATATATGTTGTCGTTCATTTTCAAACAGATCACCTTAGATTTTTTAATTTTACAAATTCGTATTATTAATTTAAATAAAAAAAAAAAACACCTTTTTTCTAAAAAAAAAGAAAGATTTTTTTTTAAACCAAAAATTACTGGTTGAAGTATACTAAATTTACATATCATTCAAGCATTAAAAGGTGGTTCTTACTATACTATATAACTTCAAAATCTGTAAATCACATTTTTTGTTACAAATTTTACAATGTTCTCAGAAATACTATTCTAAAAATTATTGGAGGTTTCTTTCTAAAATGACAGTTAGAAAGAGAAGATTCCAATTAGTGAAATAAAAATCAATTATCTCATATAGATGTAAATTAACAGTTGCCACTCTCCATGTGGCGATTAAAGTTGTAAAATTGGTGATTAAAAATCAGCCATCGATCGCCACCTTAGTTGTCACTTGGCGATTAAAAAATCTTTTCCATTCAGTGGAATGCCAGTTTTATTTTTAATCATATATTTGTAACTTTGTTACTCACTAGCGGCTAAATAAAAAAAAAAAAATCATGACCTATATTTAAAAAGTGGCCACTAATGAAACTGGGTCTACTGGCTACTTGCTACTAATCAAATTTCCAAGTTTTCACTTATAATATTTCAGCTTGTATTTGTGTAACAAGAATAATTTTTTTTAATTTCTGAATACAGATTTTTTTTTCCCCTGTCTAACTGTATTAGTTTCAAATGTTTACATTCCTTAGATTAGAGGGTGCACACCCCTTTTAAAACAGCCACTACCTTTTATTATTTTATTTTTTTGCTTAAACTGAGCTGCTGTGTGGGCATCCTGCTTTTCTGGCAACCTGTTACAATAATGATGACATAAAAGAAATGCTCATATTAATTATTAAAAAATTAATATCGCTGCATTTAATGAATGCACTGTAATGTAATTTATATATCTGAAATCACCGAAAAATTCTTTGCTATGCTGTATAAAAATTTAATCTGTAAATTTCAAAAGTTTTAACATAGCTTTAAAAAATCATGTCACTTGTTTAATTTGTGCAGGTGCCACATGTCTGCACATAATTAGATCTTCCAACACTCAGAAATGAAACGGATTTCCCCCTATCATTAGAATGATAGAAAAGGAATATTTTACTTATCGATTTTTAGATGTTTTTTTTTCTGATTTATACTAGTCAGAGAAATAACTTTTAGAATTTCTAAAAGTAGATTTTTTTCCCTTTATCCAGATTTTTAGGCATACTACTTTCTGCGATGCGGGTCAATTAAAAAATGTCCAGTTTACTTTATTGCTTAACTTCTCCGATACACCCACATTGTCCGGTAACCCTTAGGAGAAAACTAAATTTATCTTGGGTTTTTGATAAAAGATTAAATTTTTTATGCCGTTTCTTTTCTAATTAATGTTTTTAATTAATTTCTTTGCTATTACCACCAGATTTTGTTGAGACCAGAAACACTGAGTGCTTCCAAAATATATAGTTTACAAATTGTATTTCTTAAAAAAAATTATCCAACTGAAGAGCAAGAACAGAATGAAAATCCTTGAAATCTGCTCTTGCAAAGGAATTAGCCAAACGCTAATATAAGATGTTATCTAAGTTGGGATGCATATTCCCATGAGAAGGGAAAAAAAAACTGAGTACTTACGTATTAACGCCACTGCAGCAGAAGTTGTGCTTGTGTGCCAATAAAGAGCAATCTTGTTGTTCCCACGCACATACAATTATCTTTTGGATTTCTTGTTGCCTTGTTATATGCTGATTTTTCACACCATCTTTTAGTGCTTTTTTTTTCATTTTTGACACCATTTTTTTTATGCACATGCGTATAAGAAAATTGCTCTTTATTGGGGCATTAGAGCAACTTCTGCTGCAGTGGCATTAATATGTAACTACCAGAAACTGTATTTACTTGATGATTGAGAAGATTTTTTAATCACTACTTTATGAATAGCAAATAGGGTGGCGACTGATTTTTTAATTGTCACTTTTGCAACTTTAATTATCACGTGTGAAGTGAGTGGAAACCATTAATTTTTTACTTTTACCCATGATCAATCGATCAAATCTACAAATCGGTTGATAAGTCTTTTGTTATTTTCCATGGGCAATTGGCAATTCAGAATGATTCGGTTGTGAATTTTCTGAAAATTTAATGGATTTGGTTCTAAAAATTATGAAAAATCAGTGCTAAGCTTGGAAATAAAAATATAATGGAAAAATATTGCGAGTTTTGACAAATGAACATAAAAAAAATCAACTTCATCAATCCTCAGGGCTTGAATTTCAGGGCGGGATGGCGGGATTCACGCCCAAAATTTTGAAATCCCGCCCAAAAGAATAACGTGGACGGGAGGCTCCCGCCCAAAAAAATTTACATTTTGAAACTATGATTAACTCCCACGACCGTTTCACGAATTTTGTGATATTTTCGTGCGACTGATCGACACATTTTGAGAGTTTTTTACCGCAAAAGATCATTGAAAATCACTATTTTTTCCACGACCGATCGACAAATTTCACAATTTCCAGCAATCGATTGACGAGTTTTGTTCTATTTTCCGCAACCAAAAAAAAAAAAAGATTCTGTTTTGAATTAAAAAATAAATAAAAAATTAGCGCATTTAATTTAAAAATTATGAAACAGTGATTCAACGGACGCGCTATAACTCGTAAATTACGCAAAAAGTCGGAGATGTCACCCAAAAAAAACAGCTATTATGCGTCCCACAGGACGCGTAATTTCATAAAAAACGGCAAATATTGTTAAAAAATTGTGAAAAAACCCCGAATTTCCCGCACATTTCATCAAAAGATTCGCGAAAGTATGGCTAATTTCATCCTGTAAAACGGAAGTTTTCCTCAAAAAAAGTCGCGGGAGAACATCAAAAATTCGTCCAAAGATCGCGAAAAGTGTCAACTTTCGTCAAAAAATCACGATAAAATCACAGATTTCATCAAAAGATTCGCAAAAAAAAAAAAAAAAAAAAAAAGGGACAAATTTCCTCATAAGATTTGCGAAAAAACGGCAAATTTCGTCAAAAAACCCCGAAAAAACGGCAGATTTCCTGAAAAGATTGTAAAAAAAAAAAAACAAATTTCTTTAAAAGATAGCTAAAAAGTGCAAATTTCGTCAAAAGGAACCTCTCGCCTCAGCCTCCCCCAAGAAATAATATTGCCGGAAGTGCACGTTTCTGTTAAATAAGTTAATTTTCTTGCTTCAATTATTTTTTTTAATTTATTTCTTTGCTGCTCTAAAATCTGTTTCTGACAGCTCCAAATCCTTCTGAGTTAATGCATTTCCTGAAAGTAGCCATTCATTAAACAAAAAGCATCCTTTTACTTAACAAAAATTTTTGTTCTTTAAGAAAAAATATTTTTCGATAAATTTGACTTGCTCCTTTTTAAAAGAAATGCGAACAATAGTGATACTTCTTATCTTCTACACTCAAATAAGCATTATTTTATAATTAAATTTGTATCTTGTACATTTAATATACAGAAAAATAATATTGGTTTTAATTATAACAATTATAAATATATCAAATTAATTAGAAGTTTTATTAAGTATTATCAAAACAATAATTAGACCTGTAACAAAAATAATTAGAACCAGGAAAGAATTTACCATTAATAAAGACTAGACAGTATAAAAGTTTTTAACACATTTTGCATAATTATTCTGAATTGTTGATAAAAATTGCTTCAGTTGTTTTTGTCATGTCTGTATTCTGGTAATTCTTAGAACATAAAATAATAGCGGGTTTTAAGCATTTTTTTTCTCCCTCCCAAACAGCTAAACTCCCCTCCATTTTTAAATGTTGGTAGGGAGACTCCCTTCCTTCGAAAAATTGAATTTCAAGCCCTGATCCTTCACAGAATAAATTACCAACCTTTGTTAAACGATTGCAGAAAAATTGCAAATCTTGTCAAAGAATGGTGGTAATAATGCAAAATTCAACAAGTATTGCAGAAAAAATAGAAATTTTATCGATTTCTACATAGGGTTGTAGAAAAAAAATCCAAATTTTGTCAAAGGATTGGAGGAAAATAAACCTACTTATTTCATCATAGAATCGCAAAAAAGAAAAAAAAAAGAATGTACATTTTGTCAAAAAATAAGAATTGCAAATTGAAAAGAAACCCATGGCTTTAATCAATGGATGGCTGAAAAAAACATGAATTTTATCCAAAGATCATGAAAAACACATTTTTTTGACAAAGAAACACAGAATAAGAAGGGAATTTTGCCAAAGAATCACACACACAAAAAAAAGGGAGTTTCCAGAACAGATCCCAAAATTTATGTGAAATTCATCAAGGGGTTGCAGAAAAAACATAATTTACATCATCATAGGATCACAATAAAAACACTAACTGTCTCTTTAGGAAACATCCAACACACAAATATCTATGTCATTATTATTAATTTGTTTTTAATTTGAAATAATATACTGAACTAGCTTTTACAAAACTAATGTAATCTGAATCAACTTGCAGGAATCTACACTTAGCATGAAACAGACACAAATCAAAAATATTATTCAACATGCAACAAAAATAATTAGTGCCAGGAGGGGATGTTAATTTAAACTGCTTCAAGGCTAATTTGTCGTGTCTGTATTTAATCTAATTCTTTAAATAGAATGTAAAATAACCAAGGGTGGGGAATTCTTCAAAAATTTTACGAGCCAAGGATTTATTTTACCAGCCTGCACGATCACGCACACAGTTGAAATAGTCATGACAAAATAGCACACGAAATTACTAATACATTTTCGTAATTCTTTTTTGCCTATAAAGTTTAAGAAACATATGCAACAGAGGTTAACTTAATATAAGATATAACTTAGTACCATATTTACATTGTAATAATTTGGAAAGTTAAAATAGCTAGATTGAAAAAGCGTCTCTGATAACGTCTCTATTGCCTACAGTTTTTCAAAAGCTAAAAATGCACTTGCCTTGCCAGAAAATCCACTCGCCACTGGCGAGCAAAATGATGTATTCCCCCACCTCTAAAAATAACAATTGGTTTCAGAGATTTTTTTCCCTCCTTCCCAAACAGCTCAATTCCCTCCATTTATAAATATTAGGATGAAGACTCTCCTCCAAGGAGAAATTGAATTTCAAGCCCTGTAAATCTATGTTTCCATAAACTACAGTTTCTGATTATCTGTTTATACATATACTCCAAATTAATGCATTAATAACAAAGATTTTAATCTCAAAGGCCAATCTGATTAGTAATGAAGAAAATTAACAAGGACAGTGTCTTAATAAATTTAATTAAGGAAAAGGTAATAAATTAATTCAGTTGATCAAAAAGCTGGAATGAAAAATGTTACACATTAGCTGATATTGATATACTTAAAAATTAGAAAAACTTCAAGTTAATTAACAACAGCAGAATACAGTATTAATTTAATAAAAAAATTATCAACAGAACTCAGTTTCGATAACGTTTAATAGTAAAAAAAAGAGGGAGGGGGAAATTAAAAAAATCAGCATCATGAGTAATCTAAAGCCCATATGTGTATATTAATTCATTAAATTTTATCAGATAAATATAAGGTACAAACTAAGTAAGTGTTTAAATAGGATAGGTTATCATAAATAAATTACAGATTTATATAACAATGAATAAATTTCGAAAGTCATCACAAGGGGAAAAAGACGCTTACTATTGAAAATTGTCTTCATTGAATAATAACAAAAATTAAATAACCAGGTTGCTTTCAAAACATCATAATTAAACACAGAATTCGTTTTGTAACAGGAAGAATTTGGATTGCCTTGTCTTGTGTGATTTTAAAAGTTTGCTTACTGTCCCAAAAACATCTTTCTGACTTCATAAACTGTATGAAAGCAACTTATTTCGTAACTGTGAAATTAATTCAAATGATTTTTTTCTGAAACACTTAAACTATAAATAATAAAATCCATCAATTCAAAAACACAAATTTTACGGATGCACAGGAGATAAACAAACAAGCAATTCTCATGGACGGCGACAAGAGCAATGAGATGAATATCCGGAATGAAGCATTCAAATTATACATTTAGTGAAATCACCGTGTTTGCCTTACAATGAAAGATATGAAATGATTGTACGGCAAACAGAATGATAAATCTACGAGGAAACCATTGGTGGTCTTAATTTTTAGCTTATGCACCGCTTCTCTTCTAGCAGACATAGATCATTATTTAGATCATTATTTAGGTTTTTTATCATAGTTTCTTTGAAAGATATCTATTTGATTTTAACCAAATATTTTGAGTCCTTCAGTTTTTTAGTACCTTGCCCTTCCCTCCCTTTTCCTTGTTCACCTGAACACACCGTTCTTTAAGGGTGTTCTCAACTGCTCCACTCAGTAAGCGGAAAACGTTTTGACACATTTACAAATTCATTTTTTAACGGAAAGATGTAAAATTGGAATGCCTGACTATAGAGGCGATTTCGAATCGAACTTATATTTTCATTTGATGATAATTAAATTACCTATCGAGTTATAAGCTATTTCGATCGCGTGATCAGCCGTTTTTCTCCTGTTTTTCGACTGGATTTTCTGCTTTCGTTGGGAAACGTGCTCAAAATCGTCAAATTTGAAGGCTTGTTATGAAAGATCTACTGTGTTTTTTTTTTTTTTTTTTTTTTAAACAGAAAAATGAGTGCAATTAGACAGTTTATAAATAACAACACTTGCTATTTTCATGCGTTTCTGAACAAAAATAAATTTAAGCATATGTCACAAAGTTGCCCTTTTTGATTTAAGAACAACCTTAAAAAATAACTTGAGACGAAAAATATTTAAATATTAGAACCCCCCCCCCCCCAAAAAAAAAAAAATCTTCAATGGGATTTTTTGTTGTTGTTCATTGGTAATAAACTGGGAGACACAGTACAGACAATCATCTCATCAAATTGGAGGCTGAAATTCCAGAATTAATTAAAACCCGATTCCCATCCCATATTAAAACACAATCGGTCTTCCTAGTCATATTTAAGTGGAAAAGACATGAAAACCTATTTTAGCGGTTGACTTTTAGGTTTACCAAAGTACTTTCCTGATGTCAGTCCTCCATGTTTTCATACCTTTGGGTGCTAGAAAACATAATGCTAATTCTATGAGTCAGCCCCTAAAATCGGGTTTTCATGTTGCGTTCTACTAAGATATGATTTGGCAGATTGATTGCGTTTTAATATGAGTATCAAGTTTAACTAACTCTGAATTTCAGCCGTGAACTCAATGAGGTGATTGCCTATGCTCCTATTTTTTTTCGGTCTAAAAACACGATTTTTGTTTTCGGGACATGCAAGTTTGATGGCACTTATGGATTAATATTCTGCAATTTGTGAAACTGAACAGTTAAAGTTTTTTTAATTAACAAAATCTAAACATAATTTTCGGTTAGTAATTTTCACTTTATTTAATGACAAACTTTCCGTGGTTAAATAATTAAAAAGAAATTCTAGTATGTTTTTTTAAATTAAAAAATGTTTAATTTAATCGTGGAAAAATCTATTAATAAATTAAAAGATGATTATATTGTGAATATGTAATAGAATTTTTAGATTTAAAAAAATCCTGGCCACAAAATCCGGCTATTCCGAATTAGTTCCGTTAAAAAAGAAGCATAAAAAATCTATAGAAACCAACATATTAAGCATAATGTCTGTTTTCGAAGCTGTCTATATTTTAAAAACATGTACCAACTTTGAATTTTTAAAAAGTAACACCAATTTTTGACATCTTATTTGAATTTCTTGGATCCAAACGGCCAGGAAATTGCATTATTTATCCGTATTACTTTAAATCTTGATAGAGTTGGAAAATTGCACATTTGAGGATGATAAAGTTAAACCCCTTTAAAAATAATTAATTTTTATCTTCATAAAAGTTATCTTATTGATTTTTATTAATTTATTAAAGAAATGCTCTGAATAGACTTAAACATATTTATAGAAATTTTTCTTTAATCAAAAATATTTTTTTTATTATTAAAATTTATTAATAAATCCATTTTAAAAAATTATGAATTATGACCTAAATTAATTTTTTAATACGACAAACCACAATTATTAACAATAGGTGCTACGTATTTACATAATTACGAACGCACCTAAAAAACGTCGATGTCTAACTTTAGAGCTCATTTGAATAATTATTTTTTTGAGATACAGAGAAATTTTGCCTTTCCATAATTTAAGGCGACCATTTTCTTTTATTTAAAAAAGGGATGGGAGAAAAATGTTCAAATGTACTAGAAACATTTTGTAGGATTTTCTTTAATGTAAAATAAGTTTGTTATAAATTTAAAATTACTGTATAATTTTACTGGTGACTTATTAACTTTTTTTCGATACTTTTTAAGGGTTTTGATCATCTGTTGGAACCCTATTAGACTCGGTGCTCTGACTGTCTGTACGTCACAGATTCCGCTTCAAATTTTGTGTACTTACAGTTGAATACCTCGTGTCACTTGACAAATCATAATTTTTTTTAAATACTATTATTTTAATTAAATCATTTCTATAAATGTCACCCGTTCATTTTTGCGATAATTTTAAAAGAGAAACCTTAATTTCAATTTTTTTCATGTTGACATAAAATAGCTCGTAGGTAAAACAACTCGCAAGTAAGATACTGGATTTTGAAATTTTCATACTAAAATGGATTTCCTATTTTTTGCCAATTTAAAGGTTTATATTCTTTTTTAATCACTGACATTTTTTTTTTATTTACTATTCTTTTTGTTTTGAAAAGCTATTGCGATTTATTAATGATTCAAAATTTTAAATTTCGTTTGAACAATTTGTTCGTTTTTAGAAATTTAAATTTTATGTAAATCTCTCGGATTTTCGAAAAATTTAGAATTTTGGATTTTGTTTGAATAATTTGATTAAAATAAATAATTTTCTTTCATAATTTTTTTAAATTAAATTTAATGGAGCTACCATCTATGTAAGAATTTAATAATTATAAGTTAACAGTTTGGATTTATTAATTAAAGGACAAGTTGTTTTGAAAGAAATATTAAATGAAACCCAATGTGCGATCATCGGTCACACTTATCCACTTCTTTTGTAACATCTGCATTTTATTTTCCGAATTTTATGGATAAACTTTTAACACTGTTTGTTTTATAACTGTATTAAGATTTAAAGAAAATAATCTAAACTATATCTTTTTCTTGGTTGGCAAGAATTTTAAAAAAGTGCCAAAAATAGATGCTATCATTTGAAAAATCAACGTTCGTGCATTTATTAATATACAGACAGTTCCCAAAGCAAAATTTATAAATAGAATTTAACAGTCGATGTTATTACCAATCAAGTTAGACTGGGAGGCGGCAGCACAGACAATCACCTCATCGAGTTCACGGATGAAAATCTAGGGTTAGTTAAATCCTGATTTACACATTAAAGCGCCATCGGTCTGCCAAGTCCTATCTTGATGGATAACATCTAAAAAAAATTTTAACGGTTGACTTGTGGTTTACCATTGTACTTTCCTGCACCTAAAAACATGAAAATATGGAAGATTGTGAGCAGGAAAACAAAATGGTAAACGTATGAGCGAACTGCTAAAATTGCGCTTTTATAGATATGACTAAGATGTGACTTGGGAGACGGATTGCATTTTTAATAACAAGATGCAATTAATCCTAGAGTTTCATCCTTGAAATAAATGAGTTAATTGTCTGTGCTATCACCCCCCCCCCCCCCGGTTTAATTGGTACTTATGTCTTTTATAAAGTCTTTTGCCAAAGAATTGGGAAGGACGATAACTTTTCCCCCGTAATTCTTACAAGGTATCTATTGACACAAAGGAATAAAATAAGAAAGCGATAGTCTTAATATCAGTCTACTACAAGCTAATTTTTGTTCAGCTTGCTGCAATTTTTAGATATTACATGATTCGTTTTAGAAAACTGAGCAACATTCTGTAGATTTATACATACACGGGAAATATAGCGGAGATATAATCTTAAGCCGTTTTCATATTTGGTACTATGTGAGAGTGTTAAACTTGGTTAAGTTCAATACAACATCAGCAAGTAAAATTGACGTGAATTTTGTAAAATATTTTTGCGCCCTCTGAAAATCCAAGGTCTGCGCCCTATTCCATGGCCCAGTCCGGCCCTGGATTTAGCATTGTGCTTGCCGTACAATCAAAAGTATGAAAACACGGAAAACTGGATACAGGAAAATACAATGCTAATATAGGTCAATCACTAGTGGTATCAATTTTTGGCTTATGCACCATTTCGCTTCCGGCAGACATAGATCATTAGATTCCTCTATTACGATTCTTCCATAAAATGAAGATCTTTTCTTGTGATCGATGACTTAAGCTGTGTTTACACTATGGTTTATTAGTATTACAAGCTCCACGTGTTCCTCCAGTCCTGAGTTTATGAGGGTTTGCGAGGTCTGCGAGGCATGGTATCTGTGCTAGACCATGGCTAAAAGTACTAAGAACCAACCAATCAGCGTGCTTCAATTCTTGTTTACTCCGCCATTTTAAAAGCAAGAGAGTGTTTGAAGAAGCAGAAAACAGCTTATAATTTAAGAAATTTATAATTTAAAGGCGCGTAAAGTTTTTCAGATATTTTTAATCTTTTACTACGTTGTTTCATAACTGCAGAAGTTTATTTTATGAAGCTATACAATCGTAAATGACTATTTTTATTCTCTTACTACGCTACTAAAATTCATTTGTTAGTCATCTCACTTTTTATATTAACAAGCTCTTTAAAAAGCTATTTATTCTTAATTTTTTTAATTTATATGTTCTTGTATTTATATACTACGCTACCAATTTGTTTTTTAATGTTTAGCTGCGTTCCTTGTTTCCGAATTATTTATAATTACCCGGTTTCAAATACATGAACTTAGAAAACAAATTGATAGTATTTTAATATAAGTTAAAATAATCATTTTATCATAGTTTACAGAAAGGCCTTTTTTATCAATAAATACTTCGAATTTTTTTTTTTTCAGATATTTCTTTGCAATTATTCTATTTAATGCATTTTTAGTAAAAACAATTTTTAACTTTATCCTAAAACTATTAACAAACTTTTAGCTATAGAATTAAATTTTAACTAACTCTCCAGTTTTTCTATTGCTGTTTTATATTTGACAGATCATAACAAATTCAATATGTGACTTGCATTGTTTTTCATCAGTGTTAAATTTTAAAATGAGTTAATTTTTTAAGCGAATCCATACTATTGTGATATCTAAAATATTGCAAAGAATTTGAATGTACATTGCTTTTTGTTTCTCATCCCCTATCACCTCCCCCTCAAAAAACAAAAAACCAAACAATATTACATATTAAAACTGCAATTATAAGATTTAACTTTTGCTAAAATGAACAAACCTGTTTGCAAATAAACAATTTTTATTTTTAATTATCAGCAGTAATTAATAAACCACCCTTTTTTCTTTCAAATTCTAAGATGTTTATTTTTTATTTTTTGAAAATTTTAAAAATGCTATTCAGTAGTAGTATATTAAAACTATAAAAATTACAACAGAAATTTTTGTAGAATTTTTTTTAATTTTGTATCTCCCACCTTTCAGAATAAAGGATGGTTCAAGTTGTAAAAATTCATAAATTAATATTTTCTTTCAGGAAGAATTAGAAATATTTAGCATTGCATAGAGTTAAGTGTCTGATGAATATGCTGGTCGATTAATATAAACTGATTTGCTGATTGAATAATATAAACTAAGACAGACTTGAAACATTTTTTAATGGATCATTATAAGTCCAAGAGCCGATCGCACAAAACCCTAAGTTGACGAGCACAAGAAAAATCCTTTATTTTATAGAAGAACAGTAACAGAGGTATCTAATGATCCATATCTGCCGGAAGTGAAGTGGTACATAAGCCGAAAATTGATACAACTAGTGGTTGACTCATAGATTTAGCATTGTGTTTGCCGTACAATAAAAAGTATGAAAATACTGAAAACTGGATGCAGAAAAACACAATGCTAAGCCTACGAGTCAATCACTAGTGATATCAATTTTTGGCTTATGCACCACTTTGCTTCCGGCAAACAAAGATCATTAGATTCCTCTATTACTATTCTTCCATAAAATAAAGGATTTTTTCTTGTGCTCGATGACATGGACTATTAGATTCCCTATTACTACTCTTTCATAAAATAAAGGTTTTTTTCTTGTGATCGATACCTTAGATTTCTTTGCTGTCGGCTCTTTGACTACTACCAAGAAACCGCGATCAATAACATTCAAGGCCAATTCATGACGTTTGAACGTCACACGGAATGTACTTTATTGGTGTGGCATCATAAATCACCAACATGTGACCTCTCTGCTGTGTTTATATTTCTTTGTTTTGCATGTGCTTTTTTCGCATATCGTCTGATTCTTACTATTTACACGTATGCTATTTTCTTCTAGTTTAAATATATTTAAAAAGTTATTTATTTCTGCACATGGAAAATATCATTTATTTTGTATGAACCATTACCGTTAAGAGACTTTGATCAAAGTGACATAATGAATGAAATATGATAAATGAATAAAACGAATAACATGGAGAATGTGCTTTTCAAAGAAAAAATTAAAGGTGAAAAAATGTTCAAAGCGAACTTTATTAATGATTTTAAATTTAATACGGACCTAGTGGATATTTTTTTTTTATTGCGGCATACGTAAGAGCTGAGTTCAAGAAAATAATGTACGACGTGCATATTTCTACACACATAACAATTGTTGTTAGAGGGCGCAACTGAGCGCACAATAATGTAGATGTATGGGATACCTTTCCCGTCAGTTCTTCAGAAGTAAGTACAGTGTACCAACCCCTACCGGTCCTACGTTATTATTCCTGTAAATAAATTTGTTTGTTATTACAAATAGTTATCAATGATGAGCGATTTAGTAATTATTAACCACTTTTCAAAGTGAAATTTAGTAGCTATCAACAAAGACATATTTTGGTCGTACGAGTTGCAGCGCTCGAGTAGAACTCTGTTGAACCAACCTGTGGATTTCTAGTGTTCAGTGTTATAATGGACCTTATGCACGCAACCTGAGGTCGAGACTAAAATAGGGCTGCTGACGGTATGTACTGGCGGTGTTTAGCATAACAGTCTATGGAGTGTGAGTTATTAATGCTTGTTAGTTAAAAATACCGGAAAAGAATTCTTTGTTGTAGCAGTACATATTTAATACATTGTAATATAAATTCAAAATAACAGTTGTTCTGCTTGAGAGAAAATTTTCTAAATTTATAAATTTTCCGTGAAAAATATCCATTTAACATGGTTCAAGGCTGAAGTCGTCTGCTAGCGATGTTTGCGCCTGCGCATATTGTTGTGGTGAGTTACATCTCATCTTTGTATTTTACAAATTACAACTCAACTCATCTCTACCTTTACTTTTGTTGATATATGTAGCTCGCAGTTGTTAAAAACGTGATTAAAACTTTACACTGCTTGCAGCCCTTTTGGAGTTTATTTAATTTGCATGTATTAATAAGTTTTTTGTTTGCAGCCAGATTCTGTTGGTAACTATAACAGGTTATGGGCTTAGCAAGTTTTAAAACTGCGTGAAGAAAACTGGTGTTTTGAAAAACTTACGAACTTTAGTGAATTAAGCCTAACCGCGTGACGCTAACATGGCTGAGCTAAAGGTGCAAATTGATAAACTAGAAGGTGCAGAAAATTGGAGCAAGTGGAAGTGGCAAATGAAAATGCACTTTGAACAATATGATCTGACTTCGATTATTGAAGGATCTCGTGTTTGTCCGGTCGCTGTAACTGACGATGCGGATGCAAATAAAAAGGTGATTGAATGGCGGCGTGATAACGCTAAAGCTGCCGCACTCATTGCAATCACATTAAGTCCATCTGTAGCTGATTTAGTGATGACTTATACTAGTGCAAAGGGCATTTGGGACAAATTAGTAAGTGTTTTAGAACAAAGTAGCATTCAAAGGCTTAATTTACTTGTGACTCAATTTTTCCAGTTTTGCAAAGAACCAACCGATAATATTGCAACACATGCTGCTAAAGTTGAACGAATCTATACAGAAATGAACAATGAACTGTTGCGTATTGGCTCAAGTTCCATTCCACCAGAATTGCTACATGGAAAAATTCTTTTGATCGTGGGTCCAGAGTACCAAGAATTTAATAATGTTTGGGAGTCATTAGACTCGGAAAAACGCACTACAAAAAATTTAGTGGAAAAACTATGTACGATTGAACAGCGTGTTAAAACTACTGCTGTTGTGGACTATGGTGCATTTGCAGCTCGTGCTCCTGTTTCGAGACAAAAAGCTGTGAGAAATATTGAAAGTATTTCTGAAACCATTTCTGGAGGTAATATCAAACCAAGCAAACAAAAGCATTGCTTTAAATGTGGATCTACTGCACATTTATGTAAAGACCATCCAAAGAAAAAATTCAATGATAAATATCAGTCATCAAAAAATAACAAAGGTGCATTCAATGCTAGTGAAAATTTTACTTAGCCAGATATTTGGATTTGTGATTCAGGTGCTTCTCACCACATGACTGCAAATAAGCAATATTTTGCAACTTATAAACATTTTCCTGTGCCTATTGAATTTTCACTTGCTGACAAAAGCAAGATCTATGCATATGGATCTGGTAAAATAAACATTGAAGTGCTTATCCATGACAAGTGGTATGATGCACACATGGAAGATGTGTGGTATGTTCCAGATGTGCGAAGGCATCTCTTTTCTGTCCAACAGGCTGCCAAGCATGGTGTGGAAGTAAAAATGACTGATAGGCATGTTTCTTTTTATCGCAGTAATGAACTTGTTGCTGTTGGATCATGGACAGATGGTACATATGTTATGTCTATGAGAGTTGTTGTTCCAGCTTGCCCAGCTGAAATAAGCATTGCTACAGAATCCGAAACTTTGCAATTATGGCATGAGCATCTCGGTCATCAGAATAAACGACATGTTCGGAAATTGTTGAGTGACATGAACATTCATGTGAGTTATGCTATAACAAATGAGTTCTGTGATGGATGTGCTCTTAGCAAAGCACATAGAAAACCTTTCAAATCACGACCCTATAGAGCCACGTCAATCGGTGAAGTTATTAATGCTGATGTAAATGCCCCCATGTCTGTGAGATCTTTCAGTGCTGCACGCTATTATGTATCTTTCAAGGAAGATTATAGTAAATATCGTAGAATTTTCTTTGTAAAAAACAAAAATGAAGTGAGTTCCAGCTTACGCATATTTCTCAATGAAGCTACTAATCATGGCCATTCTGTGAAAGAATTGCGTTGCGATGGAGGAGGTGAATTTGATTGTGGTGATGTTCGACAAATCCTTGCTGAAAGAGGTACAGCTCTTAATATAGGAGTACCATATTCTCCTGAACTAAATGGAGCTGCAGAACGAGAAAATAGGACAGTTGTTGAACTTGCACGTTCTATGCTTTCTACATGTGGATTACCTCGATCACTGTGGACCAATGCATGTGAAACTGCAGTGTATCTACTAAACCATTCTGGGCTGTCACCAGAAGAAAACAAGAGTCCTCATGAAATTTGGACTGGTCAACCAATATCTACGTTGCATCATTTGCGAGTGTTTGGAACAGAATGTTATGCTCACAAACCGAAAAACTTTCGACAGAAGTTTGACAACAAAAGTGTTCGTGGTCACCTTGTGGTCAACAAAAGAGATGGCTATCAAATATATTTGCCTTCTCAAAATAAAATCATAAAATCTCATGATGTGTATTTCAAGCCTGAACGTCTCTGTACAACTCCTGTTACAGTGGAAGTGGAGGAAGATTCTTCTGAGATTTGTGAAAGAATTCAGGAGGAAGACTCATCTGAGACATGTGAAAAAATTCAAGGGGAAGACTCTTCTGAGATGTCTCTAGAAATTCAGGGCAAAGAAAGAGAAACCAATCAATCAGAAGAAAATTCTGAACCTAGAAAATCTGACAGACAACGGAGCATGCCCACATGGATGAAGTCTGGAGAATTTCTTCTTGCAAATGTAGCTGCTGTAGAAGAATCTGAAAATCCCTCTACATATGCTGAAGTTCTTTCTTCAAGTGAAAGTGACTTATGGCTTAATGCCATGAAAGAAGAAATGTCTGCCCTACACGAAAATAAAACATGGGAATTGGTTGAAAAACCGAAAGGTTCCAAAGTCATCAACTGTCGATGGGTGCTGAAGAAGAAATTTAATCCTGATGGCACTGTGGAGCGATACCGAGCACGTCTTGTAGCAAAGGGATATGCCCAAAAAGCTGGTATAGACTTCGATGAGACATTTAGCCCTGTCGTAAGATATGACACGGTAAGATCTATTTTGGCAGTTACTGCAAAAGAAGAATTGCATTTAAAGCAGTTTGACGTAAAGACTGCATTTTTATATGGAATACTTCAGGAGGAAGTCTTCATGACACGGCCAAAAGGTTTCAACGATAATAGTGGAAGAGTCTGTTTACTTCACAGAAGTTTATATGGTCTCAAACAAGCACCTCGTTGTTGAAACCAGTGCTTTGTAAATTTTATGAAACAACATAAATTGGAAGTTGATCCTTGCTTGTTTATCAGACATAGAGATAAAAATAAACTTTTTGTTGTAATTTATGTTGATGATGGCCTAGTTGTTGGATCTGACAAGGTTGAAGTGGAGGAATTTATTAGCCAACTTTCTCAAACCTTTAAGATTACAATAGGTTCTCTGAACCAGTTTCTTGGTATGAACATAACAAAATGTAGTGATGGTTCATTTTTTGTGAACCAACATGCTTATGCACGAAAAATACAAGGTTTAATATGGACTGTGCTAATCCAGTATCAACCCCTAGCGACAAAAGCTATGTTCCTGATGATGAAGGTAATAAAATGATAGGAAAAGAAATTCTTTACCGTCAGGCTGTTGGTAGTCTTATGTACCTTGCTATTGCAACCAGGCCTGATTTATCATATGCTATAAGTATTGTCTCTGAAAATCTTGAAAACCCTAGGTCATCAGACTGGTGTGCTGTAAAGCGAATTTTTAAATATCTGAAAGGTACTGCCAATTTCGGTTTATTATATAAAGCAAAGTGTGCTTCCAACAATCTGGAAGTTTATAGTGATGCTGATTATGCAGGAGATATGAAAACAAGACGATCAAGAACTGGCATGATTTCTAAATTTTCAGGAGGTGCCATTTCATGGATGAGCCAGAAACAAAGAAGTGTTGTTTTGTCTACAACAGAGGCCGAGTATGTTGCTGCAAGTGAGAGTGCAAAAGAGTTAATATGGCTAAAGCGCTTATTAAGTGACATAACGACTCTAGACACTCTTTCCTTGTTGGTGGACAATGCCAGTGCTGTGAAGCTTGCAAGGAATCAAGAGTTTCATAAAAGATCAAAGCATGCTGATGTACGGTACCATTTTGTACGGGAAAAATTCATTGAAGGTGAACTTTTTATAAAACATGTTCCTGGAAAGTTGCAGCTGGCTGATATGACAAAAGCTCTGACCTGTGTCAGGTTCAAAGAACTTTGTCTTTTGCTAGGACTAGTTTCATTTAATTTAGTTAATGATTAAATTAATGGTATGTAAGTTGTAGCTTGTGGAGGAAGTGTTGTGGTGAGTTACATCTTTGTATTTTACAAGTTACAACTCATCTCTACCTTTACTTTTGTTGATATATGTAGCTCGCGGTTGTTAAAAACGTGATTAAAAGTTTACACTGCTTGCAGCCCTTTTGAAGTTGATTTAATTTGCATGTATTAATACGTTTTTTGTTTGCAGCCAGATTCTGTTGGTAACTATAACACATACTAGCATTCTGGCGGTGCAGTTTCTAGAATAATAGATTAACATACCGCCAGCTCTGGCGTCTGTCGTCATGTGCATAAGGTCCATTCGGATAATGGCTACTCCTCCAGCTATCTCAGGAACTGTAAACAACGCAGTAGAGTCAACTTAGCCACACTGTTAAAAATCTGCTGCATTTTGCTGCAACGCACTCCCCTGCTTGTATAGAAAACGGTTACTTGGCCGTGAAATGGCGCTTTCTCATTGGTTGGAATAGAGATATTATATACAAGTGGTGGAGGGCGTTGCAGCAAAATGCAGCAGATTTTTAACAGTGCACACTGTAAAAAAAAAATTACCCTTTTGCTGCATCGTCATTCCATCGCTTTCATAGGAGACGATTACTTCGCTGTATTATGGAGCTTTCTCATTGGTCAAAACAGAGATATTCTATAAAAGCGATGGAGTGACGATGCAGCAAAAGGGTCAATTTTTTTACAGTACAAAAGAAACTGGAACTTAAATTTAATTCTGTCCAAACCTTAAAGAAAAAAAAACAGACGAATTACGGAATGAAGCTTATTCAATTATAGCTGACGCTGATCTAGATGAATTTGAAACCTCGTTAACGGAAATTGAAGAGCAGTTAGAAGAATTGGGGGTAAGTTTAATGCAATTAATAAAACCTTTATCTAACAATATTGAAAGTAAAAATTCTAGCACTGATAGAAGCAGTTCTAATGAGGCAAAAATTAAATTTCCGTCTATAAATTTACCCCTATTTTCGGGTCACACTGAGTGGATGAACTTTAAACAACAGTTCACCACTTTAATTGATGATAACGTTGAATGGAAGATATTCCATCTACGTCATGATCATGCGGTCAAGAAAAAAACTTCTAGCGTAAAGAAGGGAAAGCTCCTTTAAACGCAATGTAAATCCCCACCAGTCAACGGAACAGTTCATGGGGAGCATCTCTTCTTATCTATTAGAAGTTCTATGAGTAAATTACCGGTATCACGTGATTTTTTATAGCCTCGAACGTAGATTTGGAATATCCTCCATTAAAGGAAGCGCAAAAATTTTATTATTTACAGTCAGCCCTCACAGGTTCTGTGAAACAGGCGTAATTTTTTTTTCCAAGCACCTTCGTCGTTCCAAGCCCAAGCTCGCACTCTGATTGGTTGTTGCTTTCGGCACTGTTTTCATGTAACTTGGCGATAGTCATACTTGGCGTAGCGATAGATGCTTCCGTCCGTCGAGTTTGATTTTCTTCCGAACCGAGTACAAAGTAACTTTTCTCTTGCAGCATTGGATTAAATGGAACGTGTCTTTCTGAAAGCACACTGTCAATATTAATACTATTTTAGGTGCGTAGCATTTATTTTATAGGATTACACCAAATTCCATTACGTTAAGTATTCTAATAGAATTTTAAATATGTATCATTTTTGTAACGAATTGAGACTTGCTTTCCATAATTTACAAAATTATTTATTTTTTTTATTTATATTTTTAGAACAACTTGTATATTTTGCTTCAACATATAAACAACATATTTAAAAATATAAAAAAAAAATATTGTACTCTCAATGCGTAATGTTAAATTTTATATTTGACGTTTATTTCCTGTAAATTTGTGACTGACCCCTATTTAGCAGCAAAAAAGATGTTTCAGCTTTAAGATCCCACACTAGGCACAGAAAAGACCCGGCATAGTATTTTATTTTTTCGATTTTGTTTAAATATTTTTTATATTACGATAGTTTCAGTTTCAGAACCGGTTTCGAAAATTAAAGTAATAAAAAAAATCTGAAACCAAAAAAGTAAAAACTACGCCAGTTGTGGATCGTCCTCAGCTATCTTGTGCAAAAAAATCATGTAAAAATATTAAAATTTGGGCGAACTATTTGAAAAGAACGCCCCCATAGACTTTACTTTATCACACGGGTCTTTTTCTGTGCCTAGTGTGGGGATAACAGCTATTACTCTTTTCAAAAAATATATATTAAAATATTTAATTGCTAAAACGGACGTCAAATACTAATAAAATACATTAAAAGATCTTAATAATTTGACATGTTTCGATTGAATTTACGCAATCATCATCAGAAAAAACAAAAATACAAATAAACACAAAGATGGAAAATGACAATCATTGATTGTCATTTTTTAAGTTGATATTCTGATATTATAGATTAAATGAATAAAAAAAAAAATCAGTCTCTTTCCTAGAAAATTTATAGTTTTCATTGCTTTGCTTAATAATACACATTAAGGTGTTAGTCGCTCAAAAACTGAACTATATGTTTAACTTTCCACTTTTAAGTTGATATTCTGAAGTTTCAATTAAAAAAAAAAAATCTAAAGAAATAAGTATTTCTATAAAACTTGACATTTTCCATTATTTTACTTTGTTCATAACACCCATTAAGATGTTGATCAATCAAAATTTAAATATGTGTTTCATTTCTCTTTTAAATCTAATCAGATGATATAGTTAAAAATCTAAAGAAAGCAGTGTTGGGTATGAACGCGCTCACTGAACGAAAACTCACGAGTTTTGCTCACTATTTGTGAACTTTGAACTGAACTTCGCTCACTATTTTATAAACGAGTTTGAACTGAACGAAAACTCAAAAAATAGACGAGTTTGAACGAAATTTACGTTCAAAATTACGTTCAGTTTTTTCATAATTTATTTAAAAATTTTCCAGACCTTAGCACCTTTTTCCCTCTTTCAAATGCCATTTAGAGGCCTACACGAGCCTCAGGACGGGTTAAGTCTTGATATCACTTCTCTGGGTAGTATCCTAGTCTTACTTCTGCAGACTCGGGTCGCGCCGAACCGGACCTGGGCTGTATACAATTTCGCCGAAAATAGATATATACAGTAAACTCTCTGTACAAGGTGGACTGTGTAAGGCGGAAATATGTCTAAATCGGAAAGATTTCCAAGTTCCTGTGAATCCGCAGACAGAGTAGAATTTGTCTAAGACGGAATATTGTCTTCTACGGAAAATTTTCAAGATACCGATCGATTCCGCTATAGCCATAGTTTATTCTAATTTTAAATTACCATGATTCAACAATTAAACTTTTCTTTGAAGAATAGTTCATATACAATGCTAGGGGATGGGGGAAACAGTATTATAAAAGGTGCTACAAAAATCCGTATATGACGAAATCCTGTCTTAAACGAAACAATTTCTAGATCGGTGCAAAATGGATAGAATAATCCGTGTAAAAAAATCATAACACATTTGTAAAAGACGTAGACATTCTTTATTAAGAAATTCGCCAATAAATTTTTCTAAGTTTTTTTTTTTTTAAGATTCACCAGTATAGAAATTTTTATATTTTTAAGCCTCCAATCCGTGGAAATGTTTTAATGTTATTAATATTTCAGATATTTAGATACAGTTAAAGGACTCATTTTAAAATCAATTTAGTTTACAATGGGATATACAGAAATAAATATGGAAAGACCAATACTTTGGAATAAATGTGCCTATTAACGCAGCCCATGACCCCTTTTTTAAATGAAAAACATAAGCATGAAAGGGAAACTGTAATAAGTACTTTTTAGAGTTCCGTATTTAAAAAATTAAACGGAACCATAATAAGATATCCCTGTTGTGTCTGTTTTTTATATATCGCAATTGCTATATGGTAAGTTAGCTCCTCCTCTTCTGTAAAATTAATACTAAGTTCCAAACTTGCATAAAGGAGCAATTACTAAAGCACAATACTCAGACCAGCATTGTCTCGAAGGGCACATTGTCACACAGGCATCCAGAGAGTGCAATCGCGTGTTTGTGCCATTTTCAATATTGTACCGACCAAAAGTATATAAAGTTATGCATCGAATTGAACCAAATTTTTTGTGCAAGTGTACGACTATGACTAATTGGACCTCCCTGAATTTTAAAAAAATCCGCCGAAAGGGGGCACTGCAATAGCGAATTATGCCATTTTCAATATTGCACCACCTAAAAGTTTACGTTCTAGAACGTTATGTTCTAGTAGTTAGTTCTAGAACTGAACTAAATTTTTGTATATGATTATTTTTTGGTGAGGCAAGTAGGTCCTCATAATTTGAAAAAAAAAAAAAAGGTCAAAATTTTGTAAATTTGGACAATAATATCCAAACATAAAAAAGTGAACTTTTTAGTGAACTTCGTTCATTTTTACAAATGAGTTTGATTTGAACGAGTTCGTTTGAAAATTTGAGTTTGAACGTGAATTTAAATCACTTTTCAGAAATTGAACGTGAGTTTGAGTTAGTTCGTTTATTTTGTGAATGTGCCCAACACTGAAAAAAAGTGACTTCAATATTTTTTGAGCACACCTAATATTTTTCAAAAATTGGCGCCACTGACTGTTTTGCTTAATATTCATTAGGATAATGGTTGTTAAAAATCTGAAATATATGCTTAAGTTTCCCTTTTTTAAGTTGATATTCTAATCCTGTAGTTAATAAACATCTTAAGAAATCTTAAAAATGATATTTTCCATTGTTTTGATTAATATTCATTAGAGCAACGATTGTTCAAAAAACTGAAATAATTTTCCACTTAAGTTGATATTCTGATCTTGTAATCTAAAAATCTAAATAAAGCGGCTAAAAACAGATTTCCCATTGTTTTGCTTAATAATACTCATTAAGGTTATGGTTGTTCAAAATTCGAATATAAATTTACATAAAACACTAGTCACTTCAATGTTTGACATGCTTTTAAAAATATTTAAAAAAACAGATTTATATAGTTTTAGAAATGGTCTTTTACAGAGGTAATGACCGTTTCAGATAGGGAATGGCAGTTTTGGAGAGGAAATGTCTGTTAAAGAGAAGTATTGACCGTTTTGAGAGGCGATTGATAATATTTGAATAGAAGGTCGTTCACCTCTCATGTTATAGTAGAAAATTATTTTTCCCGCTAAGGGGCGATGCTGCGCTGGTGGAGGGCCCGAAGGCGGTGGTGGTGTAGGCGACCACGGTGCCGCCGCTTGAGCCCGTACTTTTGTTTTCCTACTACTGTTGGATCAAGCCTCCCCACATATCACCCCACACATCTCCCCCATATATATTTGTAAAGAAAGCATACTGTTATCTTTAGTCTAATTTACTGTATAATCTTTATGCATGGAATGAAAGATAACTATGACAGTGTTACTTACAACTTTAAAATTTCTATGATATTTTATCAGAAAATTTTGAAGTATTTCCAAAAAATACTTCATTTTTCCTTATCTGTTTCAATTATCTGCATGAAATAAAGACTTGTTTGAGCATTTCAGTAGCTTTGATTGCCACTTATTGGCAAAACTCTGAAATTTTTTTAAATAAGAAAACTAAAAAAGGGTGGGTCAACAAGCCTCTATGGTTAACCTTCCGTAGTCGTAATTCAATTCATTTATCAATAAAATTACTTTTCTTTAACAAAATATTGGCTCAAAATCCATTTCCTTCAAGCAAACATCATTAGATCTTAACCTTTAACTGATGTTACCGGTGTCGGAGACCATTTTTATAATATTGTACAATTTAATTAGCAAATTTCAGTTTAACTACTAATACACTACCGAAATTTTGTTTCGTTTAAAGCTTAGTATCACCAGAGACTTTTGAATAGGTGAAATTTAGTTCAAACAATTCTGTAAAAAAAGGTTCAGCACAAAAACCCATCCTATGTGTTAATTATGTCATTTATTCATCTTTCGATCTAGCGGTCTCCGACTACTTCATACGTTACATGGCAATTTCTATTACATCAGTTAAAGGCTGAACTATTTTCAAAATGAATTCTTTTAATCGAATCTCCAAGTTACGACTAATCTCTAATGCACATATTGCATTACACCGTTTGGATGGGATTTCATATAGCATTCCATTCCTTTGAGAATCGGGGTACTAGTATTTAAAATTACAGAAGGGAGTTTTAACAACTTTTAATTGAAAAGGCTTAAAGCCCCACACTAGGCACAGAAAAAGACCCGGATGATAGTGTAAAGTCTATGGGGACGTTCTTTTCAAATATCTCGCTCAAATTTTAATATTTTTACCTGATCCCTCCCTCCCCCCCCTTCCAAATAGGTAGCTGAGGATGTAATGACTGATGATGTGTTTTTTTGTTTTATTTATCGGCGCCCGCTCTTGGGTCACGTGACCAGCGGAGGAGAGTGTGGGAGAGAAAGGGGTTACGAACGCGGAGAGAGAGAGAGGTGTGTGTGCGGAGGTAAGAGGTGGACCTGCGAATGTCTGATGCAGGTAAACCGAATCAAAACATTATCCGGAAAATTGGGATATGTATGTGCTACGGGCACGATCTTGATCTGTTGTTAAAGAAGAGTAGTTAGAAGTTCTTGAAAGAAATACGAAATCCGGATATTTACATACAGTTGGCAAAAAAAGTATTTGTACACTTCATTTTTTTAAATTATAATGAAATTAAACAAAAGATTTAAGCAAAAAATACTGTAATACATTAATTTAATGCATTATAATATTATAGAAGCAAAAACAAAATTAAACGAATCGATTTTTTTGCATTATAATAAACAAATATACAAAAATATAATGCAAAAAAGTATTTGTACACTATATTAATGTAATATAATTAATGAAAATTTAGTAAAATGATACAAATTAATATTTTGTGCGAATTCATTTAGCGTTTATGACTACTTCTAGATGGTGTGACATTGATTCCACCAACTTTTTTGTATCGGTCTGGTTAATGTTATTCCATGACACAATAAAAGCTTCTTTAAAACTGTTTTTTACCAATACATATTTTTTTTCGGATTTTTGCATCCGATAGCATCTGCAAATTTTCTATTGGATTCAAGTCTAGAGATTTTAGAAGAGTTACCAGTTGTCTTGGAGTATTGTCGTAAGCATGTGCTGATGATCACAGCAGTATGCTTTGGTCGTTATTCTGCAGAAAGTGAAAAGCTTCCTCTATGCATAATTTCTTGGCACAGTTTAATAATTTATGGCGCGACACATCAATGTATGTTAAACCTATCTTTCCATTGTCAATAAATTTTAAATGTCCAGCTCCATTAGAAGCTATGCACCCCAAAAGTATAATATTCCCCCCAACATGCTTGATAGTTTGAAGTATACGTTTTGGATCTAGAACAGTTTTATTTTTACGCCGATTTTTTCAAATGCTTGATGGTAAGAAAATTCCGAATTTTCCCTTATCAGAAAAAATTACTGTTTTCCAAAAATCCAATGATTTACTTCTGTATGCGAAAGCGAATACTATGCGTTTTCGCCTATTTGTTTCGCTGATGAATGGATTTTTCCTTGAGGTTCTTCCTTTTAAATCTGCATTGAGAAGAATATTTTTTAGTGTTTGAGGTATTACTCTGATGCGAGAAGATGTCGCAAGGTCTCCAGCAAATTTTTGAACCGAACGCATAGGATTTTTTAAAGCTTTTTAAACAACACTCCTTTTTTCCCTCATTTTTAGTTTGCTAAGAAGTCCTGGTTTTCATTGAATTTCGATGCTTTTAATTTATTCATAGTTTCTCACTATACATCCAATAGTTGTAAATGGTAATTTAATAGCTTTTACAAATTCTTGTTGCGAATTTAAATTTTTATTATGCTCAATCATAGGATTTCATATATCTAGAGGTGCCTCTCTAGTATTAGGTTCTATACTCAATTATTTCAAGAGCAAATTCGATTAAATGTCAGACAAATATAATATGAACTCAAAAATTATTAACAGCTTCTGTAAAAGTAGTCCTTTGAACTATAAACACTATAAAACACAGTACATATCAGGATGGAGAAATGTACAAATACTTTTTTTGCAAGAAATTTTTAAACTTTTCCTATTAGAAAATTATTTTACATCTTTATCGAAATTTTCTGTTGTGTAATTTAAAACGCACGGTAAACAGTCTGTATTAAAATTATTTTTGACAAAATATCTGTTTTTATTTAGTTAAAAATTAAAAATTTTAGAGTGTACAAATACTTTTTTTGCCAACTGTATATATATTTAATTGTTTGTGTGTTTGTGTTCAAGTCTTGCTGTATTCGTCCCTGTCATTTGTGTTCCGTGTGTTTAATTAAACTTTTATTTCATCAAAGCTTGATTCCTTGGATTATTTTGGATTACTTTAAAGCACACAGGTGTTTCGTAAAAAATTTATGAAGAAAATAGGAAGAGCGTATATCACACGCTCTCTTCGCAAGAACCAGAGGTAAGTGAAACCACTTTTTATAGTTTTGGAAATAAAGTTGAAAGTTATAACTTTTGGTTATTAACTGAAGATTCATGAATATTAGATTAATGAATATGTTTACAATGATTCTAAAGAGATAATCGTATTAGAATTGAAAACAAGTATTGTTCTAAGTATATTCTAGTGTATGATTATAATGAATGATTATATTATTTAGTGATTATAATTATTGATAAAGATAGTAATAGTTAAAAAAAAAAAAAAAAAGAATATGTTCAGCATTAAAGGGTTAAAAAAAGAAGACCTGGTCATTGTAGCCACAGAATTAGGCTTAAAAGTAGAGCCAGATCATAGAATAGTGGATTTAAAGGCATTAATCGAAGGAAGCGAACAATATGATAAGGATTTCGATTTTGTAAAAGAATTCCTTGTTATAACGGTATCAGACCGCATTTCAAAAGAGAAACAAGAAGCAGAGGCCCTTAAAAATGAAAAAGAATATGTTAATTCTGAGCAGAAAACAGCGTTAGAATTAGAAAAAACGAAATTAGAAGTTATCAAACACCAATTAGAAATGGCTAAACTGCAGTCTGAGAACAAAAATTCTGATAGTGGGGGGGATGGACAAAATCCCAAAACTAATTCGTTAGAAGCTCTAATTAAAAGCGTTAAAAAACTTTAACTATTGCGATTCCTACCAAACCTGAATCGTGGAATTTATTTTTTTCTTCGCTCGAAAGGGCGTTTGAATTAAAGAATGTCGCGGAAGATTTGAAAGTTGAAATACTGTTTAATTTAGAAGGGGAAAAAGCTGCGCATTTATTAGTATATGCAAATTCAGATGAAATGAAGGATTATCAAAAGGTTAAAGCTTTAATTTTAAAAGAATTTCAACCCACTCCTGAAGCTTGTCTTCAAAATTTTCTTTCGGCAAAGAGGGCGAAAAATGAAAATCATATGCAATTCGCATCTAGGTTAAGGGCGAATTGGGATTTTTATTGCGAACTTAGAAAGGTAAATGATTTTGATGCACTTAATGAATTAATAGTTAGTGATAGATTAATGGATGCGTTAGACTCAGAGGCGCGAAGCTATTTCAAAATAAAACAATTAGATAATTGGTTAAAAGCGCGGAAAATTGCGGAATTATGCGATAATTGGTTTACATCAAAAGGTAGAACCTTTTCTGAGTTATATGATAAATCGACAAATTGTCGCGGTTCTGATGATTTCGGATCTGGCAAATATATTCCACCGCATCTAAGAAATAATTTTAATTCGCGTAATGATAGGAAAAAGTCTGTGTGTAAATTGTGCCGTCAAATCGTTCATTTACGTTTTTGTCCTAATAATAAAGAAAAAGAGAGGTCGGGAAATTCTCATTATCAAATGAAAAAAGATTCTACCGGAAAAAATAAAGACGAACGGTTGATAGCGAAAGTGACAGCTTTATGCTTTGAAAATGACGCAATAAGTACTCAACCATTGCAATACGATGAAATTTGGGTGGGGAAACAAAAAATAAAAACATTAATTGACAGCGCTGCTGAGATTCCCGTTATAAATTCGAATGAAATACCAGAATCATTTAAAAATAATGAAAATTCATCAATTCAGTTGATTTCAGCTTTTGGCGAGCAAATTACTGCTGATCTTGTAACATTACCGGTTTCTCTAAACATGAGTGAATCAAATTGTTTATTTAACAGTGTGGATGTATTATTTGCAGTGACAGATAAATTATGTAGTTCATGTATTATTACTCCGAAGGTTTATGAGTTATTACAATCATTGCAAATTGGAGAAGGGAAAAGAATAGCCGACAGTCTGGCACCAACAAATGAGACGAAATCGAAAAGGGGGGATGAAAATTTATCGTTGGAAAAGAAAAAAGAACAAAATACGAGTGATAAATATTTATGTTTGCAGGTTGAAAATGAATCTTTTGAAGAGAATTTGATTATTAATTGTATTGGAACGAAAAATGATTGCGAGGATTTAAATTCGAATCAGCATTCGGAAACGACCATTTACAGGGAGCAACAAAAGAATTGCGAATCTTTACAGGGGGCATTTAAAGATGCAAAACAAGGGAAAAATGGGTTTGTTATGGTGGATAATTTACTTTATCATAGGGAAAAGGTTTCGGGAGATCAAGTCATGCAATTAGTAGTGCCTAAAATTAGGAGGGAGGAAATTTTAAGGATTGCACATGAATCAATTTTTGCGAACCATCTCGGTATAAGGAAAACGAAAGAAAGAATTCGATATTCATTTTTTTGGCCAGGCGTGTCGCGGGATGTAGAGGAGTATTGTAAATCGTGCAAGGACTGCCAGTTGCGAAGCCGGGAGAGAGCCAGTGATCAGATACCGATTCTTCCGATTGAAAGACCGTTGCTCCCATTTGATGTTGTAAATATTGATATAATTGGGAAAATTGAACCACCTTCGGCGCGTAGACATCAATATGTACTTACTTTGGTTGACCAACACAGTAGGTGGCCCGAAGCGGTTCCGTTAAGAACAATTTCGGCTAAGGCTAATTGTGATGCGCTGTTAGAAATATTTATGCGGACAGGGATACCCCGCGTAATAGCAAGTGATCAGGGGGGAAATTTTGTATCAGGTTTAATGCAGGAATTTCATGCTAGGCTAGGGGCGGCTCCTAGATTTGCAACACCGGGACATCCACAAAGTTCGGGATTGGTTGAACGGTATAATCAGGTATTGAAACGTATGTTGCACCATATTATTCGGAGCGATCCTAAAAATTGGGATAAACACATCCCTTATTTATTATTTGCGTATAGGGAGATTCCTAATTGTACAACGGGGGTGTCGCCATTTAAGTTGATGTATGGAAGGGAGGCCAGGGGGCCATTGGCGGTATTAAAATCTACATGGTCGGGCGAAATTCCACTACCTATAAATCTCGGGAAAAGTGCAACCGAATACCTTCAGGATTTAAAAATTAACTTAGAAAAGGCGGCGGAACAAGCTTCACTAGTAGCGGAGGTCAAACAGGGCGCGTATGCGAAGTATGCGAATCGAAGGGCAATTTATAAGGAATTTAGACCGGGGGAGCAGGTATATTTATTAATCCCAGACTCTAGTAATAAACTTTACGCTAGATGGACAGGGCCAGCCGAAATAGTGGCACGGTGTAATCCCGACTCTTACAAAGTCAGGTTAACGAACGGAAACATTAAAAATGTTCACGTGAATAAGATAAGGAAATTTACTCCTAGGGTACAAGCAGTGGGGGTAATTTTTCAGAATGAAGAAGAACTAGAGGAAGTCCATCCCACCCCTAGTACAAAGGATAACTCTATTTTAAAATCGAAGAAGTAAATTTAAATCATTTGGAAAACGTAGAAAGAGAAAAGATGTTAGATTTATTGCTTAGATATAAAGAATTATTTTCAAAGAAAATACAAATAGCAAAAGTTGGTGCACACAAAATAAGATTAAATGATAATGAGAAGAAGAAACCTTATATTTATCGAATTCCAGAGGCCCTAAAACCTCAAGTAGACAAACAAATTCAAGAATTACTAGAATTAGGTTTGATTGAAGAAAGTGATGAAGAAGCACCGCATCCGGTAGTGTGCGTGATGAAGAAAGATGGAACGCTGCAACTTTGCGTAGATTTTCGGGCACTGAACGCAATCACCAAGGTTGATGATTTTCCTATGGAAAACTCTACTGATCTATTATTTAATATTGGCAGGGCCAACGTCATTTCCACTTTGGACTTACTCAAAGGCTACTGGGCCATACCACTAGAAGAAGAGAGTCAAAAATTAGCGTGTTTTAAGACTCATAGAGCTCAATATCGCTTCAAGGTCATGGCTTTTGGGTTGAGGAATGCTGCTGCGACGTTTCAACGAGAAATCAACAGAGCGCTTTCTGAATACCAGGACTTTGCTAGAGCATATATAGACGATATAGCAGTTTTTTCCGAAACGTTCGCGGAACACCTGGTGCATTTAGAGAAGATATTTTCCAAACTATCACAGTTACAATTCTCCGTCAATTTGAAAAAATGTGAATTTGCAAAACCCCGAATAAAGTACTTAGGCCATATCATTGGGTCCGGCAGCCATCGGACCGATCCGGAAAAAGTGGAGGCCATCCGTAAGTTAGCTGTGCCTCAAACCAAGAAGCAACTAAAAAGTATCTTAGGATTGTGCAATTACTATAGAGATTATATACCAAAATATGCTGAAACAGCATATCCCCTCACTGAACTGACAAAAAAGGACAGTCCAGAGAAGTTGTGCTGGTCAGTAGAGCATGACCAGGCGTTCAACGCGTTAAAAAGAGGTCTCATCGAAGCGCCCAGTCTGCATACTCCTATTATCGGGTTACCTTTCATCATAGAGTGTGATGCATCTGCAATCGGCATCGGAGCCTGTTTATCGCAGAGAAGAGATGGAGTAGTGTATCCGATAAGTTACGCCAGTCAAAAACTCACCAAAACTCAACAGGCATGGCCAACAATTGAAAGGGAGGCCTATGCAGTGATCTGGAGTTTGAAAAAATTTGAAACGTGGATTTTCGGTTCACCTGTGGAACTTATTACGGACCATAATCCATTAACTTTTATCACCAAAAATGCCCCTCAATCTTCAAAACTGCAGCGATGGGCATTAGCCTTACAAAAGTATGATATTAAGATTTCGCACCGCCCGGGTGCCAAACTAATTAATGCTGATGCATTATCACGCTTGGACACTATGTAAGACATTCAACAACTTTTGAAGCACCCAGTGTTTGAACATTCCTTGAAGGGTGTGGAACAATATACATTTTTTTTTCAGCAGCTCTTAGTGTCCTGTTTAATGTCACTAAGTTTTGTGTATTGCCTTTTGTTAATTGTATGTTATATTGTGTATATGAAGTATTAATTTAATTCTATTTTATATTAGCAGATAGGAAGAACCCCGGAAGACGTGCCTTCTCCGGATACGGTTGTATTTGTGGTGTTATTTTTTATATATACATATTATAATTTGGGGAATCATTGTTAAATAGTGTAACATCATCAGTCGAATTTCAGATTTAAAATAAGTGTGTACCATATTTTCAATCTTGCGTGAGGGGTGTAATGACTGATGTGTTTTTTTGTTTTATTTATCGGCGCCCGCTCTTGGGTCACGTGACCAGCGGAGGAGAGTGTGGGAGAGAAAGGGGTTACGAACGCGGAGAGAGAGAGAGGTGTGTGTGCGGAGGTAAGAGGTGGACCTGCGAATGTCTGATGCAGGTAAACCGAATCAAAACATTATCCGGAAAATTGGGATATGTATGTGCTACGGGCACGATCTTGATCTGTTGTTAAAGAAGAGTAGTTAGAAGTTCTTGAAAGAAATACGAAATCCGGATATTTACATATCTTATACTATAATGCGAGCAAAAGTTGTGTGTGTGTGTGTGGGTAAATTTTATTTCAAAAACGGCTCTAACGATTTTCGAAAAAATTTGGATTTTACCATTTTCGGGCACGAGAAGACCATTGGACTAGGTCCCATGTTCGGGAAAATTCGATTACTGGGTCATTTTGGGTCATAATGGGTCAGGATAAAGCTATTTATATCTACAGAACGGCTGGATCGATTTTAAGGAAATTTTGTACCCAATCGTTTTTTGGCACGAGAAAACTATTGGGCTGGGTCACATGTTCGAAAAATTTCGATTAGTGGGTCATTTTGGGGTCATTATGGGTCAAGCCATTTTTATCTAAAAAACGGCTCTAACGATTTTGACCAAATTTTATATTGTATCGTTTTGGATTACAAGAAGACCATTGGGTTAGGTAACATGTTCGAGAAAATTCGGTAAGTGGGTCATTCTTGGGGTCATTGTGGGTCATGCTATTTTTATCTAGCGATTTTCTCACGCAATTTTGACTAAAAATTGCATTCTATGGTTTTCGGGCACGAGAAAAACATTGGGCTAGGTTACATGTTCGAGAAAAAATTTCAATGGGTCATATTGGGTCATTAAGAGTCTGGGTCAAGCTATTTATATTTAAAGAACGGCGTGATGGATTATAACGAAATTTTGTATGTAACAGTTTTTTGACATGAGAAAACTAATGGGCTAAATCACATGTTTGAGAGATTTCGACTATGAGGGTCCTTTGTGGGTCATAATGGGTCATGGTCAACCTATATTTAAAGAACAGGTGGATCGATTTTAACGAAATTTTGTATGCAACATTTTTTTGGCACGATAAAATCATTGGACTAGGTTACATGTTCGAAAAATTTCGATTAATGGGTCATTTTGGGTCATTAAGAGTCCGGGTCAAGCTATTTATATTTAAAGAATGGCGTGATGGATTATAACGAAATTTTGTATGTGACAGTTTTTTGACATGAGAAAACTAATGGGCTAAATCACATGTTTGAGAGATTTCGACTATGAGGGTCATTTGTGGGTCATGATGGGTCATAATGGGTCATGGTCAAACTATATCTAAAGAACAGGTGGATCGATTTTAACGAAATTTTGTATACAAAATTTTTTTGGCACGATAAAATCATTGGACTAGGTTACATGTTCGAAAAATTTCGATTAACGGGTCATTTTGGATCATAAAAGGTCTCGGTCAAGCTATATATAATTAAAGAACGGCAGGATCAATATTAACGAAATTCTGTATGTAACAATTTTTAGAAACGAGAAAACTAATGGATTAAGTCACATATTCGAGAGCTTTCGATTATAAGGGTCATTTGTGGGTCTTAATGGGTCAAGGTCAAGCTATATCTAAAGAATGGGTAAGTCGATTTTAACGAAATTTTGTATACAACTTATTTTTGGCATGAGAAAATCATTGGGGTAGGTCACATGTTCGAGAAATTTCGATTAGTGGGCCACTTTTGGGTCATTCTAATTTTATCTAGACAACGTTTCGCGCAATTTTGACTAAATTTTGTATTTTATCGTTTTCGGGCACAAGAAAATCATAGGGTTATGACAGATATTTATAAAAATTCGATCAATGGGTCATTTTGGATCATAAGGGGTCAGGGTCAAACTAACTATATCTAAAAAACGGCTCAATAGATTTTATCTAAATTTTGTATCTAATGTTTTTCTGCATGCTAAAACTAATGAGCTAGGCCACACGTTCGAGAGATTTCGATTATAAGGGTCATTTGTTGGTCATGATGGGTCATGCTAATTTTATATAGAAAATGGTACTCACCATTTGGACCATACTTTGTATTATATCGTTTTTGAGCAAGAGAAAACCATCTGGGTTGGACACATGCTCGCGAAAATTCGATTAGTGGGTCATTTTGGGTCTTAATGAGCTAGGGTCATTCTAATTATATATAACAACGACTCAATCAATTTTACCTAAATTTTGAAACAAAACGTTTTTTGTCACGAGAAGACTATTGGGCTGAATCGCATGTTAAACAAAATTATATTAGTGGGTCATTTCGCTTCATTGCTGAATGCTGCCAAGCTAATTTTACCTAAAATATGGCTTAAACAATTTTGATTCAATTTTATATTCTACTGTTTTTGATTACCTGAAGACGATTGAGCTATGTTACATGCTTGATCAAATTTGATTAATGGCTCATTTTGGGTAATACGGGTCAGGGTCACGAGAATATGGCAAAAGCCAATAACTTGGTGATTTTTTACAAAATATTGGCGACATATGGCCATAAAATCGACTATAAAAATTACGAAAACCAAAACACGTATTTGGAGCCAAATGAAAGAGTGCCTCCAAATTTGGTTATATCTAGCAAAAAATATTGTCTTTCAGAATGTAAAGAATTTTTTTATACATTCTTAAGAGGATTCGAGATGCATGATGGTTAAACCAATCAGAGTCGAGCTAAAAAAGTGATTTAGATCTATGTCCTTTCGTTGTAAATTTTAAAATAAAGTAAAATTTATAAACATGCGCATAAAAACAGTTTTCTTATTGATTGTTTTTCTAAATAATACTATTATAAACATGTTTTACAGTAATAATACAGAGTTAATGATACAGTGAAATACTATATCGAGTTGAACACAAAGTTAATTTTGACCGAGCTAAGCTCGGTCTCCCCTGCTAGTATATATTTAATTGTTTGTGTGTTTGTGTTCAAGTCTTGCTGTATTCGTCCCTGTCATTTGTGTTCCGTGTGTTTAATTAAACTTTTATTTCATCAAAGCTTGATTCCTTGGATTATTTTGGATTACTTTAAAGCACACAGGTGTTTCGTAAAAAATTTATGAAGAAAATAGGAAGAGCGTATATCACAGAGGACGATCCACAACCGGTCTAGTTTTTACTCTTTCCGATTTAATATATTTTTTTATATTAGGATAGTTTCAATTTCAGTACCGATTTAGAAATTTAAAGTAATTTAGAAAAAAAAAAATTAAACGAAAATTGAAAAAGCAAAAACTAGGCCGGTTTTGGATCGTCCTCAGCTATTTTATGAAAAAAAAAAAAAAAAAAAAAAAAAAAAAAAATTAGCGATATATTTGAAAAGAAGCCCCCATAGATTTTACACCATCAGTCTTTTTCTGTGCCTAATGTGGGGCCTTAAAGATACGCGAGGTTTTCTCAGATAGGTTTCTGTAATGAAATATGGATAAGTAGCATTCCGTTGAAGATTGAAGCGTTACTGTACTGGCATGGATAAACTTTAGAAAAGAATTCTGTTACACCATCTCGAAAGATAGCCATTTTACAAATCATTAAGGGAGAACTGTAAGAAAAAACCCAAAATATTTATTATTGATTTTTAAGTAATGAATTTTGGTGTACTATAAGAATCTTTTTGCAAGGAATAATTAGAAAAAAAAAATTCACTTTTTATTAACCTCCTCAGTCCTGAGACAAATTTTACGTGGCACTACTAAAACCAGTTTTAAAAATTATTATAAAACATATCCAGATATACATTAGTTTGTATATTGATTCTTCTAACATGCACACATCTATTAAAAAAGTCTGTATGTAATTTTAACAATTCTAAAAGAAATTTAATTTAAAGGGTGATTTTTAGTGTCGCCTCCAGGCGACATCAGGACTGAGGAGGTTAAAAAGTATATTTTTTATAGGGATTTTTATGTTTTTTTTGGTCGAAAAATACAACTTTTTAAAATTACTACTACTCATTCAATTTTCAATATTTTGGTATTACTAAAATTTCTTAAATAGTGTTATAGTATATGGAAAAGACCTAGGAAGAGATTTTTAAATTTTCTATTTTAATCAGCTAAAAAAAAAAAAAAATAAAAAAAAATAAAAAAATACGCATGGTAAATTTCCTTAAATTTGTTATGATTTTCATGTGTACCAATTTATGTAAAATTTTCAGAAATAGTTAAAAAAAAATATATATATCGCCTTACTTTTGTTGCAAATTTTTTTTAAGATTCTAAAAACAAACACTTTGTTTCTAAATAATTTTACCACTGAGCCTTAGTACTTTGAGCTTAAGCAAAATATGAAAAAAATCATTTTCAGGAAAACCCATTTTAAATGGCCGCTAATCCTTTAAACTCTATAGTGACTTAGAGGTCGGCACGGGCCGAAATTTCCAGGCCCGAGCCCGGCCCGAAAGTTAAAATTTTGGCCCGGGCCCGGCCTGACCCGAATCGAACCAAAGACATTGGCCCGACCCGGCCCGAAAGTTAAAATTTCGGCCCGACCCGGCCCGGCTCGGGTGAATTTCTACAGAACATTGATCTTTACTCTAACGGAAGAGTTCAGACCAAAAAAACTTATCTTAGTCTTATTTTCTTCCATGTTTATAATCTCTATTTATGCAGAAATGCTATAGATTGCGATATTTACGCTTTTAATGAACCTTTGTTGTATGTTAATGTTTCAATTATCATTAACACATAAAAAAATCTAAAAAATGGTATATGGTAAAAGTAGAATCTTCTAAGACACTGGAAAAAAAAAAAAAAAAAAAAAAAAAAATACGCTTCCTTCTTAGCAGATGTAAAATGTTTAATATATAGGGTAGATGTGCCAGTAATGGGCCACCTCGCACTTTTTGGTTTATAAAAAATAGTTAAGCTTTTATTTTTTTCTTAACTCTACCTTGCATGCTTTATAAGCTAGATTAATTTTTTACACTTTTCGCCAAAACAATTAGTAAGCAGAAAATAAAGTTTTACAGTTTTTCTGTTTTTCACTGAAAATCTTAATGAGCATGCTAATGTCCTTTACTTACTTAGTTTATATCTTTTTTATTTTTAAGTAAAAATTGAATGTTTTTGTTTGGTTAGCAATATAAAACATTGAATTTAATATCCCAATGGCCATTTACAAAATTTTTTTTTTTAAGATTTTAGGAGGGGTAGCCCATTACTGGATTGCTTATTTTGTAATTTTCCAGTAATGGACCACCCAAGTGACCAATACAAAAAGTGTTATTTCAGTAGAGATAAAATATTTGGATTTAACTGAAAAGCTAAATAAAATTTAATACTTAAATTTTACCTATTAGAATTTAATAAAGGCAGTTTCTTTATAAATAGTTGTTTTAAAAAAAATCATCCAAAATTGGTACAAAACACAAGCAGGAACATTTGACAAAATCTAGATGTGCCGTTACAAAAGAAGTTGTTTTAAGTTTGTTCAGAAATGTAAAATCATATTTGGAAGAAGATATTATTAATATTTTCTAAAGCATATAAAGAGAATTTTCAATAAAGTTAAAAGAAAATTTCTTTTGTGGTCTTAAAACAAGGAAAATTTTGGGATCAAAATCAGTTAAAGATGTGTATTATGTAGTACCAAATAACGAAAAAGAACAAATCACTGTTACGGGATGTTTTTCAGCAAATAATGAGATTGCTTCATTGGTGATAATATATCCATATAAGCATCTCTGAAGGGAAATTGTGGAATCAATCTGTGCAAAATTAATGGGCTATATGATTATCTGAAAATGGTTGGATAGTGCAAGAACATTTATCATTTTAAATACATTCTAAAATTCCATATTGAATAGTTTGAACTATCGGAAAAGAATGATAAAATATAAGATCTGTTATTTATATTTCACAGTTGCACGCTCATCATTTAGATAATGATATGAATGAAGATTGGAGACTTTAATGCCTTATTTTATCTAAAGTTGATTTCAGTAAAACATTGTCTTTATCTTCTAAATCCTTCAAATTTAGATATTTTGTTTTATATCTTTACAATATAAATCCATTAATGTTAGTTAATAATAAACAGGTAATAATATCATTAATGTTTTGTTTTATATCCACATTATAAATCCTTGATTATAATAAATTCATAACTTAAATTTAAATATTTTGTTTTATGTTTTTTTCATTAGAAATCCTTTAATGTAATGAATTTCTAACTTAAGTTTTAATATTTTGCTTTATTAGTATGCTTTCATTAAGTTCTGGAGCAAAATACAATTGAAGCAAGTTGGAAATTGCACGTGAAGCGTAGCAAATGAGGTGCGTTCGTACGATAACTAAATTTAAAAAATATACATATCTTCCTGATATAGTAGACAATACTTCGGATACAGTACAGTGATTGAACTCCGTGTTCCTATAAACATACAGGAAGTAATTTTTACTACACCTCAGCAACGTATATCATTCATAAAATGTGGCACAGTTTAATATAATTAAAACATGTCCCAAACAATGTTTCCCCGTACAGCCTTATGTAGTGGAATACTTGTGTGGTCCTGTAATTTAATAAATTTTCTTTGCATCTCAGAATGTACAGAATTTATATTTTAATATATATGTTACAGGCCAAACCCGATTTTAGGCCAAACTAGATTGGCCTAGGCCAAACTAGTTTATCCTAACGCCCATCGGATAGACTAGTTTTTCCTAGGCCAAACCGGTCTATCCTAACGCCCATCGGATAAACTAGTTTGTCCTAGGCCAAACCGGTCTATCCTAACACCCATCGGACAAACTAGTTTTTCCTAGGCCAAACTAGTTTGGCCTAACTCTTATAGGATAGACTAGTTTAGCCTGCTGTTTATTTGTCTCAACTAGTTTCTCCTAGGCCGATCTAGTTCATCCTAGGCCAATTCAATTTGGCGTGATTTTATTGAATTCAATGACCGCCACAGCGCCAACATTCTAGTTTGTCCTAGGCTGATCTAGTTTATCCTAGGCCAATTTAATTTTACGTGTTTTTAGCTTGCAGGCGTCAAAGCCTGAGAAATAAAGGGCTCGCAGGTTCTGTATGCATGAATGTACGTATGTATGTACGAATTTACGTACGTATGTACGTGCATATGTACGTAACGCGATAACTCGTGATAGAAATATCCGATTTGCTTCAAATTTTGGATGTACGTTCATTGATATAAGGTACTTTTCTGATTAATTTTGGGAATTTATTGGATAAGAATAAAGGAAAGCGAACGGAGGGCTAATGGATTTTTCATGCAGAATTATCAGTTTTCATTTAAAATTTTCGATATAGGATCAAACATACAAGGCGCCTCCATGATTAGTTGTAGATATTTATTGTTTAAGTGTAAAAAAGGGCAATGTATGTTACCCCCCCCCATAATTAAGATAAATGGTTTTTGACGCAGAATTTACGGATATGCTTCACATTTGTATATAGGTTCTTTCTGATAAGGCGATTCCCTGAATAGTTTTGGGGGTTTAATGGTTAAGTATGAAGGGAAAAATGAACGATTACCCTCGTACATAGAAAAAACTAGTTTATCCTGTGGGCATTTAGATAAACAAGTTTGGTGTAGAAAAAACTAGTTTATGTAATTGGCATAAGGATAAAATAGTTTGGCCGAGGCTAATCTAATTTAGCTCGAAAACGGGTTTGGCCAGTAAAAAACATATCTTTCACTAGAAAAAGTATAAATGTATGTCAAGAGTCATTGCTTATAACACCAATACAGAAATTTAACATGTTCACCTTAGAGACATGATGCATTGGACATGGTGTTTGATAAATTTTTTTTTTTTTGCACGCTCGTGCCAACTGAGTGATCCGACTTTCATTTATTATTATTATTATCATTGCATATTCGAGCCAGATTGAAGCTGAACATAATTTGGAATCGAACAGCGTTTTCCATTTTTGAGAAATTAATTACCTGTCGACATATAAGCTATTCTTGTCACGGCGTCAATTTTTTTACATACATTTATTACATACAAATAAGATTCCTTTAAAAAATACTTCTTATATACTTATTGGATAAATTTACAATGTATTTTTAAATTATGATGTGTTCACAGAATGGAAAATACACAATGTAGTAATGATTATCTAGATTCTTAGAGTTTCAATATTCAAATACGGATTCATTAAATAATCAATGTAGTTGAGAACAAAAGAAAAAACATATGAGAGTTATAAACATCATAACTTTTGAATCCGTTCAGTAAAAAATAGACTTGTGAATATACTTCTCTGTCATTCCTTAAGGCTTTTCTCAAATTCTAAAGAGCTACATCCTAACACATTTATGAACTACTTCCTTTTCGAAAATGCATAAGGTTAACAGATTCAGATAATATGTAATCGAATGGCGTAAACCATTTTCTCATAAAAGCAATGTATCTTTGAGAAAATAATAAAGCTACGTTTTGAATCGAATTTCCGGTTACGACTTCACGAAAAAAAAAATTGACGCCGTGACAAGAATAGCTTATATGTCGACAGGTAATTAATTTCTCAAAAATGGAAAACGCTGTTCGATTCCAAATTATGTTCAGCTTCAATCTGGCTCGAATATGCAATCATAATAATAATAGTAATAAATGAAAGTCAGATCACTCAGTTGGCACGAGCGTGCGAAAAAAAAAAAAAAAAAAAAGCAAACACCATGTCCAATGCATCATGTCTCTAAGTTGAACATGTTAAATTTCTGTATTGGTGTTATAAGCAATGACTCTTGACATACATTTATACTTTTTCTAGTGAAAGATATGTTTTTTACTGGTCAAACCCGTTTTCGAGCTAAATTAGATTAGCCTCGGCCAAACTATTTTATCCTTATGCCAATTGGATAAACTAGTTTTTTCTACACCAAACTTGTTCATCTAAATGCCCATAGGATGGCCTAGGCCTATGGCATTTGGCCTAGTTTTTTCTATGTAAGAGATGTAATCGTTCATTTTTTCCCTTCATACTTAACCATTAAACCCCCAAAACTATTCAGGGAATCGCCTTATCAGAAAGAACCTATATACAAATAATATGAAGCAAATCCGTAAATTCTGCGTCAAAAACCATTTATCTAAATTATGGAGGGGGGTTAACCTACATTGTTCTTTTTTACACTTAAACAATAAACATCCACAACTAATCATGGAGGCGCCTTGTCTGAATGATCCTATATCTAAAATTTTAAATGAAAACTGATAATTCTGCATCAAAAATCCATTTCTCTAAATTAACGGTGGGGGACTAGCCTCCCGTTCGCTCCCCTTTATTTTTAACCAATGAATTCCCAAAATTAATCAGAAAAGTACCTTATATCAATGAATGTGCATCCAAAATTTTAAGCAAATCAGATATTTCTATCACGAGTTATCGCGTTACGTACATACGCACGTACATACGTACGTACATTCGTACTTCATACATACAGAACTTGCGAGCCCATTATTTCTTAGGCTTTGACACCTGTAAGCTAAAAACACGTAAAATTAAACTGGCCTAGAATAAACTAGATCAGCCTAGGACAAACTAGAATGTTGGCGCTGTGACGGTCATTGAATTCAACAAAATCACGCCAAATTGAATTGGCCTAGGATGAACTAGATCGACCTAGGAGAAACTAGTTCAGACCAATAAACAGCAGGCTAAACTAGTTTATCCTATAAGAGTTAGACCAAACTAGTTTGGCCTAGGAAAAACTAGTTTGTCCGATAGGCGTTAGGATATACCGGTTTGGCCTAGGACAAACTAGTTTATCCGATGGGCGTTAGGATAGACCGGTTTGGCCTAGGACAAACTAGTTTATCCGATGGGCGTTAGGATACACCGGTTTGGCCTAGGAAAAACTAGTCTATCCGATGGGCGTTAGGATAAACTAGTTTGGCCTAGGCCAATCTAGTTTGGCCTAAAATCGGGTTTGGCCTGTAACATATATACGTCATAGGTTCATGTCAATATTATGTTCGAATGAGTGCAACACCATTAAAATGCATTTGCAACTTTTTTCTCCATTGACTGTAATGTAACGGAATACTTTTGACAGTCCCTGTAATTGATCGATGCATCTGATTATCATAAGATCTGAAATGACTCAACAAAATTATGTAATGCTGCTTTAAATTTCAAACGATTAAAATGCATTTTAAACTTTTTTCCCCCATTGACCGTAATGCAACGAAATCCTTTTGATTTTTCCTGCAATTGATCTATTCATCCGATTTTCAGAAAATTTGAAATGACGACAAAATTATGCAATAATTATGTATTTTAAATTTCAAACTATTCGGTTGGATAGTTTGTGCGTTGTTATATGCGGACAGACAACTATAGGTGCTACGTATTTACATAATTACGAACGCACCTAAAAACAATTCATTTATTTTTTGTAGGGTAACCCATTACTGGAACATAGGCGGTCCATTACTGAGCTTTTGGGTGTTTAGACATATTTTTATTGTTTAAAATTAAATTTTTATTTCTATTGGGAAATGTAACTGTGGGATTAGTTAAATATTGTTGAGAGATTAATATAATATGAAAAAAATTGGAATACAATAATTATAACTTAATAAAAAATTTTTTTTTTAGAGAAATTCCTTAAGGGGGCCCATTACTGGCACATCTACCCTATATCTTTTTTCGCGTATTGTTGTATTCGTTTTGCATGAATGAACAGTTTAAAAGAAATTTGCAGTTTTCAGTTTTAACAAAAATTCAGTCAATTTTTTTAATGTGTTTCATTCTATTTTAAGACGCCTATTGATCTACGATTCTTTAAAAAGAATAAATTCTAATGTTTAATTGTAGAATAATGACGACTTAAAAGTTATGTCTATTTTGCAAAAAATTTTGGACCAAGCCAAACTTTACTGATTTATGAACAGACTTTTCCACGTCGAGAAAATGATTTTCACACGGGAAGATTCAACAGGAACTGATTATTTAGGTCCGTGAAGACTAGGAAGAACAAAATTGGTCTCCGCTTCGTACGGAAAAAAAAAGTTAGACTCGGCCCGGCCCGATACTCCAGGGAAAAAATTTAAGGCCCGAGCCCGGCCCGAAAAGATTAGTGACTAGGCCCGTCCAGCCCGGCCCGAGTGTTCAGAAGCAAGGCCCGAGCCCTGCCCGAATGCCGATAATGAAAATTGGCCGAAACCCGGCCCGTGCAGACCTCTATAGTGACTACAATAGAAGCTCATTTGCTACCTGTTCCAAGTGTCCCAGAGTTCTGAAATTTTGCATGGATATTCGCAAATATGTATTTTATCGTTTTCTGAGATAAAATTTTTCTTGAACTTTTGATGATTTTTGGCCGAAAATGGGGTTCAGGTCTCTCAAAAATATTTCTAACAGTTAATTACTGAAACAGCGAAGAGATCTAATTAGCAATGTTTTAATTACTGCGATTTTATGGGAAATGGGGCATTCTGATATGAAGTTCAGCTATTGGTTAGAAAAGGTCTTTTCGGCATACAGAAATGCAGTTATTTACTTGAAGGCGTCATCGCTTTTCTTAACATGATATCGAGAAAGAGTAAACAATTACCAACTTCTTGTTCATGTGGTTATGGGATATCACGGCTGCTCAATCTTAATTAATCTATCATTTAGTCGATGTTTTTAACAAAAACACGGTGTATATGGATAAATATTAATAGCACGTACTTAAACAAACATAAATTTAATTAAACTTATAAAGAAGTAGAATACATTTCTAAATATCTTGAGACACGTTTTGTCTCTCGGAACAAGGTGATTTTTCTTGCGTGCTACATAAGCGGCGGCAGTCCAGTAACTGACTCACCGAACCAGCAGTCTCTTACAGCCTGCCTAGAGTCCTTGTCCGATGCGCATGTGGCGCCATCTGTTGACAGTTTTTAAATGTTCTGGATCGAAGAGGCACCTCAGTACCCCCTTCCTAGTGCAAACGATACTCTTAATTTTCCACTAAACGTTCTGGAAATCTGACAGTTCTGCCGGATCGTGTGATGTGAGGTGGTTTTGTTTTTCCAGAATTCGAGGCAGTCCCGGGAGTCGAAGCAGTTGTTTCCAGGGTTGAGGTTGTTTCAGGAGTCGAAGATAGTGAATCATTCACCAAAAAGGCTGGCTTCAGTCTGTCCAGCGATATATTTACTATTTTGCCTTTTATGGCCACTTTAAAAAGTTTATCGTTGCGCTCAACAACTTCAAAAGGTCCATCATACGGCGGTTGTAAAGCTTGCCGAATACCTTCTTGACGCACAAATACATGCGTACATGTTTTAAACTGCTGAGACACAAATGTTTTTGTGCTGTTATGGGACTTAGTTGGTTGTGGTTTGAATTCGTTGAAGGTATTTCTTAATCGCTGCACTAATTCTTCAGGACTTTTAATGGTGGATTTGTCATCGAAGAAATCACCTGGTAGTCTGAGAGTAGACCCAAAAACAAGTTCAGCTGGCGAAACATTTATATCGGTTTTTAGTGCAGCACGAAACCCTAATAACACTGTTGGAAGTATTTCAGTCCATTTTTCAGTTCGTCTGGCTTTTAGTGCACATTTTAGAGGTCTGTGCCAATTCTCGATAATCCCATTACTCTGAGGGTGGTACGGAGACGATCGGTACTTTCTAGCACCTAACAATCTGGCTAACTGCTGGAAAAGTTCAGATTCGAACTGGCGTCCTTGGTCCGTGGTAATTTTCTCCGGACACCCAAATCTTGCAATCCATTCGGAAAGTAGTGCACGTGCCACTGATTCTGCTGTGATGTCACTAAGTGGGTATGCCTCTGGCCAACGCGTTGCTCTATCAATTACGGTTAAACAATACCTTTTACCATTTGATTCCGGTAAAGGTCCAATTAAATCTAAATGTATGTGTGCAAATCTATCTGTTGGAAGATCAAATTTTCCTAACTCTGTTTTTGTGTGTCTAACAATTTTGGAGCGCTGACAATCCAAACACTCCCGAGCCCAAGTTCGACAATCTTTAGCTAGGGAAGGCCAGATAAATCGTTGTCGCAATAAATTCACACTACCTTTAGTTCCAGGATGAGCAAGTGCATGTAAATTCCAAAATGCCTGTTTTCTAAAAGTTGGAGTTAAATATGGACGTGCTTTGCCACTAGAAATGTCACAATAAATTTCTGTTGTGGAATTTGGAAGGGTAATTAATTTGAGTTCTAAGCTGGATCGACCGCTTTGCATAATTTCTCTAAGTTCTGAATCCTCTTTTTGCTCCATACTTAATTTATCGTAATCTAATGGAGTAGGCATTTGTATTACGTTAATTCGGGAAAGTGCATCGGCTGCATCATTTTGGTTTCCTTTTAAAAATACCATATCAGTGGTGAATTCAGATATAAAAGATAACCACCGACTTTGTCTGTTAGTGTAATTATCTGTTCTTTTTTTAAAGGCAAAAACAATTGGCTTGTGATCGGTAAAGATTGTACATTGACGGGCTTCCAAAAAGTGTCTAAAATGCTTAACGGACTCATAAATTGCTAACAATTCTCTGTCAAAGGTAGAATACTTTAATTGTGTTTCATTTAGACGTTTGGAAAAAAATGAGAGTGGTTTGAGACCCTCCTCTGTTTCTAAGCTTAGTGTAGCACCAATAGCAAAATCACTAGCATCAGAATGAAGTGCTAATTGACCGTCATGGCTAGGAAATGCAAGAGTTGCATCCGTTAATGCCTTTCTTGAAGCTTCAAAAGAATTTATTGCATTTTCAGACCAATCGATAGGAGTTGAATCTTTCTTTTTAGCTCCACGCAACAAATCTGTTAAGGGTGCAAGGATAGTTGCAGCATTGCGACAAAAACGTCGAAAGTAATTGAATAAGCCAATATATGTACGAAGTTCAGAAAGAGTTTTTGGTCGTGGATATTGCTTAATAATTTCAACTTTAGTTTGTAATGGTCGAATTCCAGCAAGAGAAATTTCGTGTCCTAAAAATGATACGCTGTCTTGTTTAAAAACACTTTTGGATATATTTATGTTAAGTCCGTATTTAGAGAGTCTGCTTAGAACAGCTCGTACATGGTCTATATGTTCCGATTCCGTTTCGGAAAAAATTAGAATGTCATCCAAATAAGCTATAGCAAATGGAAGACCATAGAGAACCTCATTAATAAATCTTTGGAAAGTGTTTGCTGCACATTTAAGTCCAAAATTTAAATATAGAAATTCGAAGCTTCCAAAAGGGGTTATTACCGCTGTTTTAGGAATATCTTTTTCATGCACTGGAATATGAAAATAAGCGCGGACTATATCTAATTTTGTAAAAATTTTCTTTCCATGTAGAATATTGGTAAGGTCATGGATGTGGGGTATTGGATAACGGTCAGGAAGAGTTACTGAATTTAGACGTCGATAATCACCGCAAACTCTGTAAGAACCATCCGGTTTTGGTACAACGTGAATAGGGGATGCCCAAGGGGATTTGGAAGGACGACATATACCTTCATCCATAAGATATTGGAATTCTTTTTGAACTTCCTTTAAAATTTTTGGATGCAATCGGCGAGGTTTGGAATAAAGTGGTGGTCCTGTAGTTTCGATATGATGAACTGTATCATGGCATGTTGGTTTTTTAAAATTTGGTATGGGATTTAAGAGCTCTGGGAATTCCTCAAATATAGTTTTAAAAGACATGTCTTCAGAAATTAGCTTAATTTGGGACTGTTTTGAGCAAGTAAGCTCACCCTTAGTGGATAATCCAGTTACAGAATCAATTAATCGAAATTTGTGCAAATCTACAAGCAAAGCAAAATTTCTTAAAAAGTCTGCTCCAATTATAGGGCAAGAGACATTTGCAATAACAAATGACCAGCGAAAACTCCTTCTCAAGCCGATATTTAGGTCAAGTAGTTTGTTACCATAAACAGGAATTTTGGAATTATTTGCAGCATAAAGATAATTAGAAGGATTCTTTTTGTTTACTTGTTTTGGTACAGGGATACAAGAAATATCACTACCACTATCTATTAAAAATTTGAACCCTGAATTTTTATCAAACACATGCAACCTACATTGTTCTAATGCTGCTACGCCAACTGTATTTTCGCTTGTTGACCTAGCAGCAGCCACTAGTTTTTTTTAATTTCATCAAAAGAACAAGGTTCGCGGCACTTTCGAGCATCACTACCAAATTTCTGATGGTAATAACATAAGTCTGATTCGTTTTGTTTACGACTCGATTTTTGGGAATCTCTATTTTTACTGTATCGTCTTTCCCTGTAATGCGATCGGCCGCGAGACATCGATCGCCTAAACACATTTTTGGATAACTCTGAAACCTGCAGTGTCAATTGCTCAATTTGTGTTTGAAGATTTAAGATCGCGTTATGGTCGTTCCGAGGCGATTCGGTGGGTTTGGAAACTGCATACACTGCCGATTCAGATTTAATTTCATTAATTTTGTCAGCTAGGGTTGCTAATTCCTGTAATCCGGAGCTTGAAACCGACAAAATTGCTTGCGTATGCGTCGGCAAACGTTCTAACCAAATAGCTTTCAAAAATTCTTCGGTAACGGAACTTTGCGCTAATTCTTTCATTTGCCGCAGTAAAACGGAAGGTTTTTTATCACCTAGCACAAGTTCAGAGAGTAATTTACGTATCTGCTGCGATTGCGAATCTGAAAACTCCTGAATTAGTCTCTGTTTCAAAGCATTATATTTGTCATTTGGAGGCGGCGTAAGAATTAAATCAGATACCGCACTTAATGTATCTGTGTCTATAGCAGATAATAAATAATTGTACTTAGTAGTGTCGTTCGTTACTTGCGCCACGGCAAAATTTGCCTCAACTTGTACAAACCAAACAGAAATATTACTTTTCCATAAGGGAGGAATTTTAACAGCTACCCTAGCAAGCGTTTCTGTCGGATTATCGGCAGGAATATCATCAGGCATTGTGAGCGCAGAATTAAAAATACATATATTGATAGAGCAATAAATAAATAAATATACAATTTAGTAAAATTTTGAATGAGAACGCTTGGGCTCGAAAATTTTTTAATTAAAATAACTGGTAAATATAACAATTGGGCCAGAGAATACCACATAGAAAATGGCACATACCGTTTTTTTTCATCGCTGTAGTTGTCCAGGAACGATATATCAGAAGGCGTCTTTCAAAATTGTCCGGTCAACACTTGAAGCAACCATGTGGTTATGGGATATCACGGCTGCGCAATCTTAATTAATCTATCATTTAGTCGATGTTTTTAACAAAAACACGGTGTATATGGATAAATATTAATAGCACGTACTTAAACAAACATAAATTTAATTAAACTTATAAAGAAGTAGAATACATTTCTAAATATCTTGAGACACGTTTTGTCTCTCGGAACAAGGTGATTTTTCTTGCGTGCTACATAAGCGGCGGCAGTCCAGTAACTGACTCACCGAACCAGCAGTCTCTTACAGCCTGCCTAGAGTCCTTGTCCGATGCGCATGTGGCGCCATCTGTTGACAGTTTTTAAATGTTCTGGATCGAAGAGGCACCTCAAGGTCTCTCAAAAATATTTCTAACAGTTAATTACTGAAACAGCGAAGAGATCTAATTAGCAATGTTTTAATTACTGCGATTTTATGGGAAATGGGGCATTCTGATATGAAGTTCAGCTATTGGTTAGAAAAGGTCTTTTCGGCATACAGAAATGCAGTTATTTACTTGAAGGCGTCATCGCTTTTCTTAACATGATATCGAGAAAGAGTAAACAATTACCAACTTCTTGTTCGATGATTAATAGTATTGCCGGTCAAACATATCAGCTATTTGTAAAAGTATAGAAGGATTGGAATCCTCAAATTCTGAATACATCAACCTACTGTAGATAAAAATGATCCGTCCTGATTTACAAATAATTTTATTCTCTATAAACTGCATTAGTAACTAATAGGGAGAGAGTGGCGACCACATCGTCATCCCCTATTAACTTAATTAAAAGCACCCATCAATGAAAGAAAAAGTTTGATGTCATGCAGAATTTAAACATTTCACAATAGTTTATTATCAATTTTCGAATCGTATCAGACACGAGTTTAATAAAAGAATATGCAAAGTATTGAATAGAAGTAAAGAATACAACGTCTAAGTCTTGAGGGGGGGGGGGGGATAAAAATGTCAGAGATCTTTCAGGAAACAGTAGCTAATTCACTCTATATTAAGACAACATTAAGGAATTGAGGAGAAATGCCGTATATTTTGATATTGTAAATAAGTGAATGTGTGAAACCTTAAGGGTCTTAATGGATAGCTTATGGAAAGTCCTTTTGGAAACTTTTTGAAGTCCGTATAATCTTGTGACTGATCATGAGCAACATATCAATTCTTTTAAGATATCGGTCATTATTTTACCGGATTTAATCAAGTTATTCATAAGCTTAAGGTTTTTGTATGGAAACGGAAGGAGTTAGGTCTTTATTAACTACTGTATAATTTATCAAGAAACTCGAGGGATTAAAATAGTAACTCAATCGTTCTTTGTCCGTCAGACAAGAGACTATTGACGGTTTATTCTTCAACTACGTTGGAGCAACCAATGTACTACGGCACAATTTTACCCAAGGTGTTGAGTTTCTTCATAATGCAGGCCCACTTGCTGCAGTGTTGACTAAGAACTTGCTTTATCAAAAGTTATTATCGAAAGTTTTGAACATTTGCCTAATAGCCCAAGTTCAGCTCCAAGAGAATCTTTTGGCAAAATTGAAGGATTTTTTTGGGCGGAAACTAACGAAAAACTGAAAAATGCCACAAAGTGATCGGTTTTAAAAACTTGTCAAGTTGAACGAATCGAAAACATGGGTAAAATAAGAAATTTAGATTTTAGCGGCGACTACATTTAAAAGTATCAAAAGTTTAACCCCTTGGGGACGAGCGACACGTTTACGTATCGCAAATATGCTTGAGAATCTTTTTATCCCTACCAGTAAAATTTTATTGTAAAAATTTGCATTATTTAATCCGAGCATTTTCTCGATTTAATAAGGCACAAATTTGTATTTAAAAACCGATGACAAAACATTAAAAATTTCGTAAAAGGATCCCGTCCCGAAGGGGTTAAAGGTATCAAAATTTTATAAACAAGTTGTTTCATTTTAAAAAATGTTTACAAGAGTTCCTTACTCTTAAAACTACTAAATTTTATTCCCCGAACTTCAATTAAACAATAGACCATTTTTTAAAAAAACAATTTTATTCAGCACCAGGCTGAGAACAACAATATTACCATACACTGAGGTCGATGTCAGTTTGGTCAACAATATTTTTGCATGGCATCTTTGGATTGGCAGCCCTGCAAGAAAAAGAAATTCATGGTAGTACAAGCTAAAACATCAGCACTGGAGTGCAGTTTAAACTCATTACAAAAGATTTTTCGATGCTTGATATTACTATGAGAAATATTGAAACTAACTAGAACATAGTAAAAATGGCAATATCTCAATGAATCAAGTTCGAAAAAAACCAGACTACAGTAAAAGTGCACCTATATTGTTTCATAAAAAGATTGGTTGAACTATAAAGCTAACCCCACAACCCACACAGATTCATTAATACCGGCCTTGTTATTCAACACTTAATTGTAGATAGATTTTATAAGCTGGGAAATTTAACGAAACATGACAATTTTCTGTCTATACATTCGTAGAAGTGAACCTAAATTATATTAAACAAAACCATAATTTGCAGAACAAATTAAAAAAACAAAATTTATTTCCTGCTCTATTTAAGCCCGAGAATGAATAGATATTAAGATATTTGATTTATTTATTTCATAATTTAGTATTAAATTTTTGAATCAAATAATTTAAAATTATGTGAACATTAAAAAAATAAAAATTAAATTCAAACAATATGGTACTTAAAAACACCAAATCTTGGATTCTGTTCAAACGAAATCGAAATAAATCTTGAACTTTTTCTGAACATTTGCTTTTTAGATGTGTCTATTCTTATTATCTATACCTACCGTAAACATTATACAAAATCTGCAAAACAAGTATTTGTAAGGTAAGTTTGGAAAAAAGTAAGATTTATTTCGATTTCGTTTGAACAGAATCTAAGATTTAGGGTTTTTAAGTACCATATTGTTTGAATTTCATTTTTATTTTTTTAATGTTCACATAATTTAAATTATTTGATACAAAAATTTAATACTAAATTATGAAATAAAAAAATCAAATATCTTAATATCTATTCCATCTCGGGCTTAAATAGTGCAGGAAATAAATTTTGTTTTTTTAATTTGTTCTGCAAATTATATTTTTGTTTAATATCTCAAGTTTAATAACTACTGCATTCAGATGAGCTCATTTCAAAATTAACTGAGGGTACCATCATCAGGACTTCGTTTATGCGGTATCGTATCACAATTACTGATGTAATTTACCCAGGGCTATAGCTAGAAGTGAACTATGGGGGGGGGGTGCGCTCAAGAGAACGTCTGAGGGGCTCATATTTCTCTTCCCCTGACTCAAAAAGAAATATATATAATAGTGCATATTCATATTGTAAGTTCCAAGTTTCTTTTTAAATTGTTGTAATATTTAAATTTTATGTTAAAAAAAGAATATGGTGATGAAAAATTTGAGTGTATAACTAGTTCAAGATTAAACATGTTGACTTCATATGTGCAAGCAGGATGAGCGAGTGTTGAAGCACTTTAGTTACAATTTGGCAATTCTGCAAAACTGAAAGGGCCTCAAAATTATATTAGACTTTTGAACAAAATTTTATTTGATGAAATACAAACTAATTACGTTCTCCCCTACGTAGGAATTTGATTTATTTTTCCAGATCGATCATGATATCTAGACTCCAAAACCACCCCCAATTAAAAACTATCTACCTCCGCGGTATCTATGTAAATTTTCATTTCTCCATTGGGTTTTGCACAGATTTTCATTGATCCATTTCCAAATCGTGAACTTTTTTTAAAATCTAGAACTGAATTCTGTACATGCTTCCTGTTTTGATACCAAATATTTCAAAATCTCCGTTTCATTTCCAATATCACGTCATAAATGTGCGCTTTTTAATTCTTAAAATTAATTTCACTTTTTACGATGGAATCGCGCAAAAATCAGATGTCACTTTTTTCTTTGGCGAATTCTTTTCTTATGAATCGTGAAGTCATATTCGGCAGAAAAATCTCTTCTGCGTGAAACTGATATTTATACTTAACAATCAGCATTGATACATTGCGTCAGAAGTGTAGTTCTAGACATTCACCCTAGACAATATAATATTCCTCCAACAATACCTCAAGACATAGTATCAAGAAAATTTATTTTTTTATTACGTCATATTTATTTTCTGTATTTCTTCATTTAGAAGCTTCTTGATAAATTAATGTTTGAATTTAAATTCTGCCCAAAATTGAAATTCAACTTCGACAGAACTTCAAACCGCTATCGAAGCTCCGGGCAGGGTTCAGCGTAGAAAAGTCGGGGATAGATGTCATATGCAACACATTTGCGCAATTGGAACAAAATGGATATTATATGCCTCACATGCTAACCTGGCTAGCGTTGTTTATCCTTATATGGGTGATTCTACGATAAGAGGTTCAAAAACATTTAGAATTCGGCCAAAAAGAAAAGTTTGAGTTTGATCAAAAACCTTTAAATTATGATTTTTGTCCCGTTTATTTACTTTTTCATATAAGGGCAAGTCACTTTATACATATTTTATAACTTTTTCAGGTCAGTGACTCGCTCCCCTGGCAGTTATCGTGCCAGGGGAAATACGGCAGGGGAGAGACATTTTCAGGTAAATTCAAACTTTTTAACTGACTGAATTAGTTTTTCGGTTAATTGTGTATTTCACTTTAAGTATTACCGTATTGTTTAATTAGGGCAGTAAATGCAATTGAATTAAATGAATATTATAAGTTTTATGACTTACCAGGGGAGATACACGGTCACCGTGCTAAACCACTACAAAACACGGACGCGTCGCAACAACTAAAAATGGCGACGCTTAAATGGCTTGTGCGTTTAGTATTGCTAATTTCAAGCCAATAGATGTCCTTAAGCACTACTTCCAATATAGCCATCCTTTAATTTATATTTGTTTCAGCGGAACGAAATTTGACAGGGGAGAGACAAAAAAAGCGGGACAAAAGTTAATTTTAAAAATTATTTGAAATTAACAAAATTATTTTATTTTTTATTTTATAATACGTAAGTATAATTACTTAAATTCCAATTAAACATACTTTAGCTAAGCATCTGGCGGAAAAAATATGTATTGTTTGAAAGTTAAATTGAAACCGGCAAGGGGACATGCCAGGGGAGGGGACTTTTTAGACTTTGTAAGAAATTTCAGAAAAATGTGTTTAAATTAGGCATTCAATCGTGATGTTACTTAAAGTATATTAAGATAATGCGATTCATTGCAAAAAATAGCAACATATAGAATAAAAATCTGTTTTAAAAGGATTGCCGTACAAATTACCTCTTATCGTAGAATCACCCATATATATTATAAATGTGAAAGTGTGTCCGAAAAATTGGAATGAATTTGGCTTCAAAACGGATGGATTAATGTCTTTGAATCTTTGCATATGGACAGATTATAGGAGTGGAATGAACATAGGCTAATTTTTATTTATTTTATTCAAAAATTTTCCTTAATAATTCAAAATTTAATTATTTTTCATACAAAATCCATAGGCATTTTTCAGATAAAATTTAACCATTTTCCTTTCGTGTTGCCAAGAAAATAAAAAATTGGATTAATAATATTTCAGCGGCAACGAATTTTTAATAAAAAAAAAACTTCCACGCGAAAAACAAAATAATTTAAAAAGAAAATAAATATGACGTCATGTTTGAAATAAAAATAAGGTGTATTTTTTTATAACATATTTAACAAAGATATTTGTTTGGTTAATGGGAATTTGTGTAAAATATGGCGAGATAAATTAAAAGTAAAAAGAATGAAAAAGTTATATTTTTAATAAAATGGTTCACTTATGAAAATATGACGTCGCAGTTGAAATAAAACAGGTACTTTATAGCAGTCATTAAAAATACAAGGGGTATGAATATCAGTAGCTAATGGAGCGAGATAAATAATGACGTCATATTTAAAATGAATCTGAAATATTTTTTATTTATATTAATAAGTTGCAAGTTACATACAAATTAATATTTTTATTCAAAACTCATAATTATCAATGGAAGAAATTTTGTGGGAAAAAGGCGGAAAATAAAACTACTGATTAATGTATTTTTGGCTCGATTTTTTAACACTTTCGAACAAAGTTGAAAAGTTATGTTTTCGGTTTGTCCGTCTGTCTAGTCGCTTTCTAACTTTCGTAAATATACTCTGATTTTCAAGAAATTTTTGGACGTTCTTAACGTTTACCTAGCACGAATACCTATTGAAAATAAAGTTTCTACCATGATTAATTTATTTACAGGGATTGTCAAAATATTTCTTTACGGCATTATGGGGAAAATAGTTTTAATTAAATTTAACGATGTTACACCCTGTGAAACATTCAAATTTATATGCATTTACAAAGTGCACTAAAATATGCATTTTGTAAAGTATGTAGTGAAAAGGACACTTATTATTCATTTACAGGGTTACACAGAAGAATTCCATTCCATAAGAATAAAGGGAGGAACAGTTTCCGACATATTTTAATTATGGTAAACGATTACATGTATAATCAAATTGATATACGTTACTGAGGCTTAATGCGAGTTATTTCATACATAATACGAAGCATTTACAGGGACACACAAAAGTTTTCAAATATTATATATTCTATTCGAAGTACTGTATATGATGGATGATGACTGTTGCATGGATGAAATGCATTTTGAATTATGATATGTGTTTCTAAGTTTCGCTAAATGTATGCATATTAAATAGAGAGTATAAATGGTAATAGTATAAATAGTTAAATTTAGATATACAGGGTTACTGAATATGAGCGTAATTTACTTAAAGGTGGTTTTTAAAATAAAATATGCATTTTTATTTTGAACTGCATTTAGTAAACTAAGAAATGTAGTATATATATAAAATGATATACAAGGTCCCGCAAAGAACTGGATACAAGGTTGTCTTCGGACGATAATTTCTGAAAATGTAATTTAGGTAGTAATAAGAAATATTTTTGTTTGAATTAAATTTTAGAAAGATACTTTCGTGTATTAAAGACACTTGGAAATCTACAGGGCTGAACAAAAGAATTCATGAATGTTCCTATCTATTAGTATTAATCGCTGAAAGGAAATTTTTAACCAGCAAACAAATTAGCAAATAGGGATTATCAGAAGTTTTTTTACCATAAATTCGCGATAAAAAGTTAATTACACATGCTTTTCATCATAGAAATTTTGCTTGATTGATCAATTATTTCTTCTTTAAATGTTATGTGAACGAAGTCACGGGTAACTGCTAGTTTACTAATAAATTGTTTTCTATTACTCTTTTTTTTAAAAAAAAATATGTAGATCGTTTTGCTCTGTAGTTATTAAACTTTTTTTTTTATTTGTCACTATCAAGGCCCCCTTATCATAATCAGGCCTCGCATTCAGGAGAAAATCTATTGTTGAAATTGTCTCTATAGATGCCAACATATTAACTGATTTTGTCTAGAGCACCTGGACACTAATTTTGTCTCGTATGTAGCGCCATCTGGTGCGTACTACTGCTAATAATCCCATAGGAAATAATGGAAAACATTTCAGTTTCTAACATTAGATGGCGCTACCAACGTGAAAATCATGTAGTTCAGCGCTCCCTGTACTGCGGTCAAAGGAAACTTGGCGAATGACAAGCCTTGATATTATGATAAGTTAGCCTTGGTCACTATTTCCCTTTTTAAATATTAGAAAATAATTTAAAAATATATATGCGATATGTGTTTGAAAACAAAATTTCCGCCAAATTGGCGTCAGAAAAAGATTTCGCGAACATGGTAAGTATTAGACATCTGTGCATAAAGGTGACGCTTTATGAATATTCCAAATGTGCTTCGATTTTATTAACTCGTAGAGATAGTGAATCAAAAGAGTTTTATAAAAATATTAACTTAAAGTATAAAAAAACAGCTATTTTTCAACAGAAACTCTCTGCGATATTTTAAAAATTAAATAGTGTAGTGTTTTATCATATTAAAATCATCGGAATAATGAATTTAATACAAGTTAATTCGGTACTTTGTTATCCCATCAACCAATTTCGCCAAATTATATAAGTCGCCAAACTAATAGTCAAATTATACATATTGGCATTTTTTATTACAAAAGTAGAAATAAAACACTAGTAAGAAGTAAATAAAATCATTTGATGACATCTCTAAATAAGTATAGGTATTTAATGTCATTGAATGTGACATTCACGATCATCCATTACTGGCATTTAATTTTATAGTTTGGAGATAATTTTTTGGTCGACGGGATAACCAAGTAGTATCGTTGATTTAAAATTGATTTTATCCAATGATTAATTATTTGTAAAATTACAAATTTAGGCACGATTTAAAAAAAAAATCACCAAATCGGGAATTAAAAAAATATATTTGTAAAATTTATTGTTTATACTTGTTTACATTGCATTTGAATATTTAGGTTGATAGAATTGGCGAATTTATTGCAGTGCCGAAAAGTCTTGCACAAAGTAGTTAATTCTGTGGTTTAACCTTAAAAAATTGCTATGTTTGAAGACCCAATTCTGCAGATTTATTAGTTTCATTTCATACCAAGGATGAAATACTATTTTTTTCAAATACTTTTTTTTTTTTTAAACTTTTATTCACCTAAATTTATTTTGATTTTCTTCGAACATATAAAGGCGAAGGAATTTTTAAAAATGTGGTATAAGTACGAAATCCCGGCGCAAATGTCATACGCACTGGGTTTGGTGCAATTTTTTTCTGATGCCAATGTATCAAAAAACTCTTTCAAATACCAGTTACATATACACTATATTGCCATTGATTATGGGACACTTGCGATTTTAGACATTTTACTAAATATCTAGAAAAATACATGAGGAATCATCTCGAAACTCTTAGTGTATAAATATAATAGTATACGTCATAATGGCAACATAATGGCAATATAGTGTATATATTTAAGTTATTTTCTATTATTTTTCCGAGACAATAGGTAGAAAAAGTTTACTTATTTTCTATATTTATTCAGTTAGAAGCTTCTTGATCAATGTTTGAAAATGTCCTTGTATTTTAAAAATCATGCTTCATGTTTTCTGTTGACGATTCTTGTATTTATACAAATTTTTTGCAAATCTCAGTTTCATTTCTAATATGACGTCGTAAATATACCATTTTTAATTCTTACAAAAAAAAAAAAATTATCACGTAAAAATGATTAATTGCTACAGGAAATATGTCCATTGACCTCTGTTTATTTTTATTTATTTTTTTTTTGATTGGAGGGAATTATTTTTTAAACAATTAGATCCTTTGAAGAAAATTTGTGGAAGCACGTACAAAATGTGGGAAAATGTCTAGTAAATAACTCGTTCAATGTTAAATTCCGTATTAAAATAACATTACGGAGTCGCACTGGAAATAAACATAGTACTGCCGTGCTATGCTTTAATTTGTATAATCTATAAGACTAGTATGTTACTGGAAAGCAAAGAAATGGATTTAGAGTAGTCAATTCATAGTAACTCTGAGCACTTTGGATTCGTAAATCAGTCGTCACGATAATTGATTGGATATACATCAATTTTTCGATAGCGTCATGCTGCATTTCAGAAATGGCATTAAGACAAGTCTACCACGTATTTTGTCAAAATCCATTTCGCCGTTAGAAGTTAAATGCAACTTATTTTACATGCAAATGGTCATCTGTTTCAAGTTCATTCACTTTTAGGCCCCCCTTCCCCCCCCCCCAAAAAAAAAAAAATATTAGAAAGTACCTTAGTTAATAGAAATTTATATAAAAATGACATTGTAGACACCAATACGATCAATTTCATTCTTTTAAAAACTAAATTTGAAATATGAACCAAGTAATTTAACACCATTTCACATGTTAGTTTTGTATTTATGAATTTAACTGCTTATACGAATGAGTTTTTAGAAGGGGAAATTTTGATAAAAACGGGTAGGTGGATAAAACAGGGAACCAGGCTTTATGGCTTATTTTTAGCGGTATCTAGCGGAAACTTCAGAATTACTTCTAGACGAGTGGCATGCGCATGCCAGCTTCCAGTAAGCAGAAGTCATGTAAACGAACTCATTTCGCCGTGGTAGTTTTAAAGATTTCACGGAATAAGTTAAAAATTTGATATCTGCAATATTACGTTATTAATCTTAAATACCCAAGGATTTAGATAAGTATAACGTATGATAGTCTATTATTTACTTGCTATAACATTGTGTCTACGAGTTATCTGAACAACGCACATACGGGTATTTTAACAATCTACGCGGCCAAGAGTCAAATTTTTAAAGTACTAAAGCCGTTAAAAAGAATGAAAACCTGAATTAGAGAACAGTTTCTTTAACAATAACCAACTATTCAACCTCTCCCCAGCAAATACATCGTTAAAACTTTAATCGGAATTCGATTATTCAACTTGTGTCTGTTCTTAAGCGTCCGTGTAGAAACGTTAACTTTGAAGTGAAATACAGGGTGGTTATAAATTAACGTGAGGTGTTCAGAGCCCTCTATAGAGTAAAGTATTGGAGGAAACATAACCAAATTACATTAGCATGCACAGTGGACCATGGGATTTCAAATTCTTAAAAATAAATTAAAAATAAAAAAAAAATCGCCACTAGGGGCAATTTTAGAGTTGTTTACTGACTAAAATGCTTAGTTTGCATAACATCCGTTCTGTGTAGCGATCAGGAGTATAAAACTAAATATTAGGAGAGTTTTCACCATGCGGGATCATGCTTTTCTAGTCAAGCTGTGTTATTAGCAGAACGAGAATTGCAATGCTGCTCTTCCTGAATTTCACCAATTAAAGAATATGCAAAAAGGACCGATGAGCATAAGAAATTTACAAAAGATGATGCATCGATTTGAAACTGTGTCAATAAGGCCAAGGACGCAAAGTTACTAGTCAATAACAAAGTTGACGAAGTTATAACTGCTATTGTCGAACAAGAGGAAAAATGTGCAGGGTACCATCAGCACTCAGGCAGTATAAAAATTGATATGTACTGTATTTTTTGGCATTTAAGCATTCAACATTTACAGTAATACACTTTTGGTGCGCCAAAATTGCCCCTAGTGGCGATTTTTTTTTTGGGGGGGGGGGACCAGCAAAGCATCATCCTGTAAGGTGAGAGTCACCGCAAAGCAGTTTGTCTAAGAATGATAACTCTTCCAGCCTTTCCTTTTATACTCATAATCACTACACAGAGCTGATTTTATGCAAATTAATGCATTTTAGTCGGTAAACAACCATAAATTGTCCCTAGTGGCGATTTTTTTATTTTTTTATTTTCTTTATTTTTTTTAAGAATTCGAAATCCCATGTCTCCTATGTATGCTGATCAAATTTGGTTATGTTTCGTCCAAAATTTTACTAGCTAGAAGGCTCTGCACCTCACGTTAATTTACTAACCACCCTGTATATTATTTTACGTTTATTTTGAAAGTGCTTGCGATGGATCCTGATACAGCACAGATAATGTAAAGTTTTACATATTTTTTGTTTTATCGTTAAGTTTAATTGATGCACTTTTAAGATACCCTCATTTTGGAGCAAGATTATTTCAAAAATATTTTATTAGTTTTTTTACTACCCAAGCATATCTTGTTATAATTTAACTTAATCTTAAAGTTTAAAGCTTTGAATGATGAAAAATTAAAAGAAACTGCCGCGGAAAAGCGCGGATGTGTATTGTCTTGTACTTTGAACATTTTTTACGAAATATTAAAAAAATTTTGATCATATCATGTAACATTCTAAAAGAAAATATTTTTATTGTAGGTTTACAAGATACCTCGAGAGTAAGAGTTGTGACCCATAGATGTTTAATCGAACGCAGAGCTTCGATTTGCCCAATTTTGAAAATAAATTTCTTAAAAAGATCAGCAGATATCGGGTAAAGGTTACACAGAAAACTAAAGTGGGAGATTAAAACGCAATTTTCCACGATTTAAATCACAAAGTAAAAAAGGTGGCTAAAACCACGCATAAGAAGAAAGACATCTCAAAAACATTGAATCTTGGCTAGAAGGAATGTTTTATATACCTGTTACACCACAACCTCGGCCGGGGCGACCATATAAATTTATAGAATCAAGTGAGATTTAAGAGGAGAAAGAAGTACGATCTTCTTTAGAAAAGGAAGTAATTCATGCAGATGAGGTTGAGTTGTGGAAATCAGGAAAACGAGATGCTTCTGAAATACTCAAAGAAATCTTAAGTAGTCCGATGATAAAATTCAAAAAAGCGTGTTTTAAATCAGAGAGCGAAAAAACCGACTCACGCCAACACAAACATTGTTCATGTTCGTAGAAGCCGATTTAACACATCGACTGTACGAAATAGTAAGGAATACCAACAAGAAATTATTTCCTTGTTATACCTTGCTGCAAAAAAGCGAAACAAGAATACTATCCGCCCCCAGAGTCATACAGAGTAACAAGTAGGGGGAACTGGGGGACATTGATACAGCTTTTCAAAAATTTTTTTTGATGTCTAGAAAGCAGAAATTTCAAGTTATTTTTCTATGTGATGTCAGCAAAACCTGTGTAGTGTGTTATAAAAATATACAATTGTTTTATATATTATTTTGGCATGTAATTAAAAAAAAAATCAAAAAAAGTAATTTGTATCAATGTGCCCCATCCCCGGGGCAGATTGATACACTTTGACACGTCTGGGAAAAATGGAGACAAAATAACACCAATGCATATTTTTCATAGAAAAATAGTTAGCAAACCATTTTATATATGTTTATAGACATTAAAATCGCACACAGTTTAATTATAAGCGATATTAAAGCAATGAAAATGAAATGTATAATGACCTGATGTTCTAGCTGTTCCTTGTCTGTTTGTTGGCTGTGGCAACTTTGTCATATCTGGCAATTTAACCCCAGAATTATCTTCTTTCTTAGGAAAGGTGAAAGAATTACCAGGTTTTCTGTTTATAAATCGGTTTACGAACAGAAAATAAAGGATAATTATATTAAAAATTATGTTTATAATTTAATTATCCTGCACTGTTCTGCAGCTTATTTCTCTTACTTAACATTTCTCATGTCGATAATACTTTTTCGCTGGAGAATAGATATAAATTTGAGATTTGCCAGGCTGCCGTCCAATTCTTTAGTTAATTCTACTAGCACTAGATATTGTGTAAGTTTGTACGTCTTCTGTTTGCAAAAAATACTATAAAATGTTCTAATATAAAGAAATTAGAGCTATTTCACTTCAATAAAAACTAATAATAGAAATTTGACGAAAAATGGTTTAATTAAGGAGTGTATGGTAAAAAAAAATACAAATTTTTTAAAAAATGATCTAGAAAAGGATTTAGGTTGTATCAATGTGCCCCGACAAAGACTATCAATGTGCCCCATACAGCCATTTTGAATAAAATGAGTCGCAAATCCAACACTTCATAATTTATCTAACAATAAAGAATGAGGAACTGATAAAGAGTAGCTGCCAGGGAGGGTATTCTTTTCGGTTGAAAATGCTGGAACAGTTTTATAATACCATTTCAATTGTGCAACTGAAATTTACTTTTGACCTACAAAAACAATGAATCACCCATCCCATTCCATCAAACTATTGAATCATTTCAAAACTTTCTGTATGTTGTTAATTTCACTAGTATCACCTTTTGAAGCCGTTGTGAAATTTCCTGTAATGACCCTGTGTGCTGTACAGGGGGTGTATCAATGTGCCCCATGTATCAATGTACCCCAGTTCCCCCTACTTATGCCGAAAACGATTTGCAGTCTTTGGTTGACCAAACAGTTAAGCGTTTATTCATGTTCCAGGAAGAGGTTCTAACAACAGTGAAGAGCAAGAACGAAAGTGAACCCAGCCTGATCTCTAGTCTATGCTACATACGAGGTGCAACTTTTAAGGATTAACAAAATTCATATTCAAAAATAAATTCTGAAGCTATTGAGTTTGGGGAGTCAATTTTACATGCTCGAATTACACTTTTTGAAAGCATTCTTCATTTAGCTTATAAGCTGCCAGAAAAGAAAGAGCGGAAGACTAAAGCTAAGAAAAAAAAAAAACTGAGCTGGAAAATAAAAACTAAATCCAAAAAAGATTTTGCGAAGAAACTGGTTTACTGGTACTATACACACCAAGGGCAAATATTGGCAACATCAATAACGGTAATACAAGTAGGTTTTTTTGAAGATTCGAAATTGGCTTCTGACATAACAGGCATTAGTTATGACCCAATATATCGCTTAAAAGTCATACCCGAGACAACTTCAAGCAGACATAGAATTGATCCAGAAAAATACGAGAAACATGCATTAGACACTGCTCGCTTATATGTAGATTTGTACCAGTGGCATCCAATGACTCCAACTATGCATAATATTAATTCATGGTTCAATTATTAAAAATTTCAGAAGAGGCCGCAAAAGCGCGCAATAAGCATTTCAGGCTATACCGCCAAGACTTCGCGCGAAAATTCTCCAGGGAAAGCTGCTACAAAGATATTTTGAATTTGCTACTTTAACATCCGATCCTTTTATAAATAGCATGAGAAAAGTCAATGGTAGAAAACTGAACTCCTTTTTGCCAGAAACATTTGCTCTTTTACCTGCGAAGTCCAATGTTAATGATGATTCTTCAGAGAGAGACGAAAATATTAATTTCTAAAAATTAAATTCGGACTTTATTTTAATAAATCATCTTTATAAATTTAATAAATTTATTTTTCTCTCCTTAAGAATAGATACATTCAATAAAATAATTTTGGCTGCCTAAGTAACGCAAATATCCGTATGTGCAACGCTAGAGTAGCATTTCATCAGAATGGCCTGGTCGGGCAAAACCGGAATGCAGATTGTCGGACATAACAGGGAAGTTTCTGGATTTGGACAACTAATTTATTTGAGCGATTTAAATAGAATTAAGTTGTTTATGCATTGTTTGATGATCTATAAATACTTAAACTATACAAAAAATATTTAAACAAGAAACAAAGACAAGATCCCGATATAGATATGCTTGTAGAAATTTATAAGCCTCAGCCTGAGAAAGAGTGGGGCTATAGAGAAGTCAACGCCACACCATCGAAGGCTCCCGTTCCTGTGCAAGACTATTGTGGCTTGCAGATTCCTGTGCAACCTACTTCTTAAGTTCTGAGCAGAGACAAAGCATCCTTTTGCAGTCTCACCACTGGATATAAAGACTTTAGTAGAAACAGGCACTAGGCCATACGGAAATTTGACAAGCGGGGGGGGGGGGGGACAGCTATCCTTACTTCAATCCCTTACAAATTAGAACTAACAAGAAAAAGGATAACTGCTTACATGAACTTTCTAAACCTATGGAGATTTGGATACAGTGCCTTCACTGCAGAGGGAGGGAACATGAAGAAATACAAATTAAGAAGATTGAACTTTCATTTATGATTTTTGCGCCTCACAATTTCAATACTTAAACCATAACTTAACTCATTATTTTATGTAGGTTTGATGTAGATTCAAAGTCTAAGTATAATACGTCAATTTCCCTTTAATAAATAATATTATTGCAAAGTTACAATGTGCTTTTAATTATTTTTTCCAGTTCCAACGGGACATTGCACACTTCTAAACAAAGTGAAATTATGATCTAAATCTATTTTTTGGCGATTGAATACTTTTTTCTTCGCAAGGAATCCATTTGTTTCAGTACAAATTTACTATTTTGTTCACATCGTGCATTATAATAAAAAGAAAAGCATTAGGGTCCCGATTTTATCCGACTTTCCCTTAGATAAGTAATTGCACATTAAAATTTCCATATCAAAATGACCTGGTAAACTTTCAAACATTTGTACAACTGTTATTGTTTTATAAGATTAAAACAGAACACTTCTATGTAGCCTCCGAATCTTAGATTGCAGTTTTATCTGGCTTAAAGCACAGGATATAACAAACATTAACAAAGCCAAGTAGTAAAGGCTCAAAATTTTAAATCTGGAGGAATAATACATAAACATTAAAATAGTTTGACGAATCCGAAATGTTCACTTACGATTCTAGCAAGAATGCTAGTTGTGGCATCTCTTGAACACCGGAGTTTCTGCATATAAGTGAAGATATTGTAGTCTTCTGAATGGAAGCAATTTGTTCTGCAATGAAAATAATGATTAACACCGAGATTAAGTATATTAGAGTACATCATAAGTATATAAGAAATGTTTAAATCTTTACAAGACTAAATTAACAGTTCATGAAGATTTTAAATTCCTTAAGAGTGGTATATGGTCCTTATTTTGGCTTTAAAATATAGTATATTTTAAAGCCAAAATAAGGACCATATACCACTTTTAGTACTTTTTGATTGAACAATGGCGACACTAACATTTTATATAAACATGTCTTTTGGGATCCGACTCATAAAACGTAAATCTGCCAGAAAGAGCAAGCCTAGAATTTTCGATTATCATTCGATCACAATAGTTTGTTAGAAGAAAGACATCTGAAGTACTCCAAAGGTAATCTACGGAGAGTTTCATTGGTCTTTTCCAAATAGTTACTTTATATATATAAGGATAATCCAAGTAAAATAAGATAAAGTATTTCCATTTAGTAATCTTCACTTTAACCCTCACTGTACGACTGTACCAAGATCAAAACATTATGTAAATACCCAAGATTGTATTTTGAGCAGATTCTTCAAATAAAGATTAAGAGATTGGAGGCATCTACATTCACTTTAATGAAAACGCTGTACCCATAGTGCAATTTAGTGAATTACATTTGGCAGAATTCCAAAACTTTTCTTGAAACTTATAAATCCTTATACACTGCTCAAAACAAAGGATAATTGCAGTTTTAGGTGGATTTTGTATCTGGGAAACTTTAGCTGATTGATACATGGTCAACAGACATAGTAGGTTATATGAGAATAAATTACACGTGTTTGGCAAAAAAAAAAAAAATTCATTTTATTGCGCATTTGTGTACAAAAGGAAAAAAACAATTTGTGCATATCAGAAAAAAAGAATAAGAAAAGGTGTTTTCTTCAAAGAAAATCATTTTCAGTAGAGGTTATGGTTTCCACGGGCGGCCAGCAACGTTGAACACCTTTGAAGCATGGACTCAATGAGGCTATTAATGACGAGTTGGGAATATTCTGCCCCACTCTTCCAGAAGAGCTCTTTCCAGTTCTTGGAGAGTTTGTGGGGGTTGTTGGCGGCCAGAAACTAGTCTTCCTAGAGCGTCCCAAACGTGCTCGATTGGATTCATGTTTGGAGAACACGCCGGCCATTCCATTCGAACGATTCCTTCCTCGAAAAGGAAATCCTCCACCAGGTTTGCACGATGTGGCCTGCAGTTATCGTCCATTAAAATGAAATTATCTCCGATTGCTGCAGCGTAAGGGACTACAATAGGTCTGAAGATCTCATCCCTATATCGGCGACCAGTCAGAGCTCCATCTCGACTGATATAGAGGTCAGTGCGCCCGTCAATGGAGATGCCACCATACACCAACACTCCTCCACCGCCAAATCAGACACTTTCGTGCACGAACGCAGGATTATTCCTACTGCCACGGTCCCTCCAGATGAAAATACGCCTATTATCCGGATGCACAGAAAAACGGGACTCGTCAGAAAACAGAATATTGCTCCATTCATTTCGCTTCCAGTTGACATGCTCGGTTGCCCACTCCCTGCGGTCGCGACGATGCCTTGATGTTAATCTAATACATACCATCGGTCGGCGAGCATACAGACCTACAACATGGAGCCGGTTTCGGACAGTTCGAGTTTAAATCGTGGTGCCTGTAGCCGAGCGAAGGTGTTTGAGAAGAGTAGCGTTCATGTTTCGGTGTCTCCGAGCTGTAAACGCTAAATACCGATCTTCATTAGGCGTTGTTGCCCGTCTACGACCTTGCCCTGGTCTTCGGCCTGCACATCCATACTTCAAAAAACTGTTCCAGATCCTGTAAATGACACTTTGTGACACTCCAATGGCTTGCGCTACTTCGGCTTTAGTTTGGCCCCCTTCTAACCTACCAACAATTCTCCAAGCTTCTGAATCTGTCAAATGACTTCGCTTAAACATCGTAACATCATCAAAACAAAGCAATCACTGAATGCCGATCATCCTTGTCTTCATTCTCTTTTATCCAGTTGAATGTCAAATTTCATTCGCTGCCGCTGAAGCGACGTTTTTGACGTCGAACTCAACATTTGCATACTCCAGTTTGAAAACCAGAAATTTTTTTATCTGCGATTCTCTTCTATTTTCGGCAAAAAAAAAAAAATTTCGTTTATATCTATTTTATATAAAACTTCAAATATCCTTTGTTTTGAGCAGTGTATATAAAAAATAACGATTTGGAAAGGACCAATGGAAATCTGCGTAGATAACCGATGGGCAAATGAAAATCTACGTAGATACCGCAGGGGGCGGGATACGACTCATTCACTGAATATCGAAAAGTTTGTCGCCAACTTGGCGGTATATCGTCAAATTTGGTGACCAAAATTAGTCGCCAAAAAGAGACGTCAACTTGGCGATATCCAATATTTCGCCAAGTTCCCATGGACATCCATGCAGAAAATCAACTGAGACATTTTAATGCAACAAAAACTAATATTAGCTTATGAGTAAAGCTTAATAGAATTATTTACATTTGACTATAAATACTAATCCGTAAAAATACGTGAAATTCTCATGCAAATCCACATGCTAAAAATTCTAGAATGTTTCATGAATTAGCTAGAATTGATGGACAAGAATGTTTTAAATTTTATAACTTATAAGTTTGATGACGTGCGAATATATAACAAATCAATAACTTCGGAAGTTGCTTTCATAATGATTGAATCATATTTATATATTCCACGGATGGATCTTAAAGTTTATTCAAGACAAGAAGATAGCCATGAGACCACTATTATCAAACCCCACAACTTGCAGATCTCACGACACTTCCAATTTTATTTCCTCATGGGGATCCAAGATGGACACTCAATATGTTGTCACAAAAAGGTGACAACTTAACAGTATCACACCTTTGCAGTACTTGAGACGTCGTATAGCACTGCGGAAAAATTATTTTAACCCTTTACTCAACTCTTTACTTAAAAAAAAATTACATTAGCTTATTTTAAAAATTTAACTTTAAAATCTGACTAAAAGACGTATCTCTTCCTGATTTGGCCATAAAAATCTCTAATCACAGGAAAATGACTGGAAATTTGTTTACAGGGAGATTACCATTTTTCATTTAAATTATAATTCAATCATTTTAAAGTCTATGAAATTAACATGCTTTTAGAATCTGCAGTGTCCTAATGGGAGGTGGTGAGCAGTGTTGCCAGTGGGCTACTTTTTTTAAATTAAGATTTGACTGGCACCACTTTTTTGGAACATTAAATCCCCTTTTGTTTTCGCCTTAATTATCAAGTCACCGAATAAGGCACATTTTAGCATTTCTAAAAAGTGGTGCCAATGAAGAATTTGAATTTAAAAAAAGTAGCCCATCTGGCTACATGGATGGTGAGCGTAGCTCGTAGGGGCGAATATAGTTCCCTAGTGATAGAGAAATAATTTCCCAAGTGACAAAAACTTTATTACCCCATTCGCAACTTCTAAAAATATATTTAACTGTGCAAAACTTTGACAAAATTTGAAATAGAACTTTGATAATTTCCAGAAAATTATTTTAGTATACACATTTTAAATTAAAAAAAAAAATGTACAGATTGAATCAAATTCATCCCATCTTGATACCACAAGAATTAAATCTGCCAAAGTGAAGATTGGCATAAAAAATAAGGGCATCTGAAAGTTCAGATTATTGTATTGAACAAGTTTTAACACTTATGATGCAGGGGTAAATCAGTAGGTGTAATTAAGGAAGATAATTTTTACAAAACACAAACTTAAAACTCCAGTAGCATCAAAATTAGTTTCAATAAAGGAAAAAATTCCCATATTGATGTTACTAATAATTTCCTAATAGTCCAAGAGCCGACGCCACAAAATCCTATGTTATGGAGGACAAAAACCTTTATTTTATGGTAAAGTAGTAATAAGGGAATCTAATGATCCATGTCTGCCGGAAGTGAAGTGGTGCATAATCAAAAAACAAGTATCCCAAGCGATTGACTCGTAGGCTTAGCACTGTTTTCTTGGGCCCAGTTTTCTATGCTTTCATACTTTTATTGTAGGACAAACAATGCTAAACCTATGAGATCACTAGTGGTATTAATTTTTGGGCTTATGTGCCACTTCATTTCCGGCATCCTTTCGATTCCTTTATTTTATGGAAGAGTAGTAATAGAGGGTTTTTTTCCCTTGTGCTCGATAACACAGGGTTTTGTGCTGTCAGCTCTGACTAAAAAGTATTAATGTAAATGTTTCGAAACTAGAAATGAGTGCATAAGGTATTGAGGTGTCCCTATAAAAACGTTTAATAAACTTACCCCTTGAGAAGGCGCCAGGATTGTCCAGATTTTCATACCAAAATCTATCACCCACTTTTAAATTGCGAAATTGATTAGCTACAATGCAAGTAAATGTTGGTCCAAGGATGCCATCATTAACTGGAAATTCAGATATTCCTCCAACATAAAGGTCTATTTCGTCCACATTTCCAGGCCTGAAATAAAATATTTGTAAAGTTGTTTTATAAGCAAATCTGATCAATGGAAATTTTAGACAAAGTTGGGTATTTAATAAACAGCAAGAAGCACCGTTTCGACGGAAAGTTTTAATTTCACTGTTTTAACTTTAGAATGTAGCCGAGAAAAAAACTATCCCATGCAATTTTATCTAGTTAAAGATAAGGTAGGTGCACGCATATGGAAAAAAATACCCCCTCCTACTACCCATGCAACAAATTGTAGAAGTTTGTCATGTTTGTTTGAACCATGGAAAATGAAGTTTACTTTTAAATATGAGGTGGAACCTGTCGAAATTCGAAAGAAAATCTTTCAGAAGGAACTGTTTCCTTGATATAAATCTACAAAATTAGTTGCAGTAAAATACACATCTTATATTGGTCAGTCTAACTCTCAAACAAATATTTTAAGCTAAAATTAGCAAATACTATAAAAACTCATTTATCTAAATTATTAAACTAAATAAAACAAATTCACCGGATTTTAAAACAGACGATATTTTTGAAGTGGTATACGCATTTTAATTTCTATTTTTATTTCTCTCTTCCTCATATTTTGCTATGAAATACTTGTGTAGTGTACAAGTGTACTTGTAAGAGAAAATGAAGAGATTGATTCTATTGCCACAATTACGAAATTGGTACTAAAAATTAAAAAAATTAATATAAAAAATAAATCTAAATACAGCTTTGAGACAAATATTGGTTGGTTAGGGTTTTATGGCACAAGGTCCCCAGTGGGACATGCTGCGCCAAGAACGAGGCAAGGAATAAAAGAAAAAAAAATGCAAGACGTGCATATTACATTAGAACAATGTCATGGGCAAAGGATAACTTAGATGGAAGAGGCAAAGCAGTGATACATGAAATTAAAATACAAATAAAACCAGTCAATGAAATTTTAAAATTTAAAAATAGTTAAAATTCTAGAGCAATAAGATAACGACACGAAATGCCAAATGCTACACAAAATACAATATATAATTAAAACATAAGTTAATATAAAACAAATTAATATCAACCAGGCACATACTCCTCTAACAATGTATTTTCCTCGGAATCTGAGCCACTCTCGTAAGTCTCAGATTAAATAGCCTCTTCAACATAGTTCTGTAATTGCTTAGGATCTTTAATATTTAATATATGGGCTAAGTGATGAATTTCTTTTTCCCACTGTGGAGATGTTGGAGTATGGATTTTCTTAGTTTTTTTTTTTTTTTTTTTTTTTTTTAAGTATATTTGATTTCTGTAATGTTCTTGAACCCGTCAACGTCTTGTTCTGAATTAATGTTTTTTGGTCAGTTTTCACTATTTGACTACAGTTGGGTTTTTCAAATTTAAGGCAGATGAGTTAGAAGCATTTTTTGGAGAGGTTACTATATTAGTCTCATTTTGAGGTTTGGATGGTCCTTTAGATTGAACTTTAGATTTCTGTCGCCTCTTTTCAAGGTTAATAATTTTAACGGGCTCTGAAGATGGTAGCCAGCATTCTAGTTGTGGATTCCCAGAACATTTGGTTGGAAGACATATCACGGGATTCTTTGATTGGGGTGTTGATTGTGTTTTGGCTGAATTATTTGATGGCAAAAACAAGTCAGTCTGAGTGCTAATGTATTACAGATTTTAAAGGTTGTTTGATTAAACTTGAATAGGAAACCCCAACTGATTGTGTTCGGGATACAATTTTGCGGGCTTCCGGATGACAGTTTTTGGGCGATTTTAACTGCCATGATTTCTTTTTTGCTAATACAGTTTGGACAAGAGCGGGAGTAAGCTGTATGGTCACCTTTGCAGTTAACGCATCATTCAGCGTTTTCACATGTTTTATTGTCATGGTCAACTTCTGCGCAACGTGCACATGTTTTAGTGCCACGACAGTTGGAATTTGTATGTCCATAGCGCTGGCATTTAAAACAGCGGAGGGAGTTAGGAATATATGGTCGGACGGGGCAGCTTAGGTAAGCAGCTTTAATTCTAGTAGGTAGATTAGGGCTATTTAAAGTCAGAATGATGTGTTTTGTGGGAAGCACTTTTTCATTCCGACGAATTGTTATACGTCTAACATCTGTGACATCTTGATCTTTTAAGTTTTATGCACTTGAATAGAAACAGAAAAAGGACCAATTGTAGAGTTATCTGATAGAAGTTGAGATTGTTTTGGGGGATGGCCATTCTCTCATGAAATTACAATCTGGGGATTTACTTATTGAAGTCTCTTCAGAAAAAGAGACTGGAATATTTTAGTAATAACAAAAAGGAAGCTTTTTTAAAAGAGCAACCAGATTGACTATCAAGGCGTTTAATGACAAAAAAAAAAAAAAGTGAGGATAAAGGTTTCTGTACAGTTTGCTCTCCACATGGGAGAGATATAGAAGAAAGTATTTTTTCCATCCATAATAAAAAAAAGCAATTCAGGCCCCGGCCGCGCCACCCACTACCGAGCCCAACAAGGGGATGCACATTCGTGCACTAGTGCTAACCAGGGCCCTTACGTTCACAAGATACTCCTATGCCAGTCTCCACTCTTAACGAGATGGCTAGTAAGTACTCGCTCGCTTGATCCCTTAGCCAGTGACATAAGCCAGATGACCTGCCGATTGATGCATACGGGACCAATATGCACCTCCCGTCTACCTGAAGCAGAGGCCAAAGCAGTGTTTCCCTCAACTTCCAGGATCCCCCTTTCCAGGGATACGGGTCGCCACGCACGGCAAATACGTGGGTGGTTTACAATTCTCCATGAGTCTATACAGGTTGATATCGGCCCATGCAGAATTGCCCTCACCTCCGAGGAGGAAACCACAACGAGAGTGAAACAAAGATGAAAGGAAGACAAGAGGAATAAGAAGAAAATGAAAGAAAGATCACCAAGTTTCCCGGGGTTGTGAAGCCCGTGAATACCTAAAGATATCCCCCTGGGGGAGTTTGAGACAAATTGCATTTAAAAGTACATTTTCTTTACACGACGGTGTAAAAATTTACGATGTTTAGAAGTGTAAAATTTGCAGTACCGAAAATTGCAAAACCGAAATTGAATGAGAAAGTGTTGTGCATTTTAATTTTTATGTTTCTTTTTTCAATTTTAAGAGAAAATAAAGAGATTCTGTGTCCACAATTACAAAATTGGTACTAAAAACTATGAAAAAAATTAATCTAAAAAATATATTGAGATACAGCTTTGAAACAAATTACATTTAAAAGTACATTTTCTCTATACGACGTAAATATTTTAAATGTGTGATATTTAGAAGTGTAAAATTTGCAGAGTGAAAATTGAAAATAGACTGCAGAGGAAAAAGTTGCCATTTGCAAAATAATGTATGCGTGACGCACAGATTCGTTTGGCCTTTATAATATAGAAGATATAAGATATAAGATATTTATGGGTCTTCAAAATATCAAAACTAATTTTTTTAAAAATATAGCAACATTAAAATTTGATAACTCTAATTCTACAATCTTCATTTATGCCAAGTCAAAATTTCACGGAAATTTGCACGATTAGTTTCAGGAGAAATTATTTTAGGGGTTGTATCCAAATCTAAGTTCAATACTAGACTTTAAATGCTACAGAATGACCATGTAACATCTATTGGTTATTTCTGTCCAATATAACCATCTCACTTGTTTAATATATTAACTACTAGCTGAGTCGCCCGGCGTTATCAACGTCCGTAATTATATTGTAAAACAAACCTGAAATTTTTATAGCAAAATGTCATAAAAAGACCCAATCTCGTACCGAATCTCCGCTGCCTACGGTACCGTTTAGCAGAAGTGCTATGCACGTACGGTAAATAAAAGGATGGAGTTCTGGAATTTTTTAGTTTCACATTTCGCCAACAGGAGACGAACTGTAAACTGTTTCTGGACTTAAAGATATTTAATGAAATTATTCGAAAATAGGGGTAAGTACTTTTAAAAGTTTATATTAAATAAGTATTTGTCTCTGGGCTTTGAAAAATCCCCATCTAAAACAGTACGGTTTTAAATATTTGATTACGTTCTTCCAAAAATTGCCTCCCCTACCCATAATTGGACGTCCCCTACTCTCTAAAATCTATATTAGTGTTATGATCTGAAAGTTTTATATTAAGTAATATTTATTAATGGGCTTAGTGAAAAGTCCGCATTTGAAATGGTAGAAAATGTTACAATTTTAAAATATCCCCCGCCCCATATTTGATGTTCACTACTCTATAAAATATTTACTATCTGTTATAACTTTTTTGAAAACTCCAAAAACAATCGTTTTGTGATTTTTAATTTTAATTAGCGTTTCAGCATTTCCTTTTTAATAATTGCTAAATTAGTTTAAAAAAAAAAAAAAACACGCTTTTATATTAGGTCGGACTAAAAAAAATTTGGTTGCATAGTTACGATTTTCACATGTATTTCAGTGATTTTCATGTGTCTAGAGTGTCGGGTAACTTAATTTCTCAAATTGCTTTTAATTCGTTTATCCGGCGTTTTATTTTGATCCTTTTAAGCGGCGACTATAGCCTATGTTTACCTGAAATAGTGTAGCTTTCCAACGGTGAAAATTTTTTTCAAATCCGTCAAGTAGTTTCAGAGCCTATTCAAACAAATAAATCTTTCCTCCTTTAATAGTATAGATAAGCCGAAATGTTAAAATGAGTAAATTTCAAATTATTTTTCTGCACACCATAAAGCCCTTTAATCACCCCTCACCCCTTATTTAAGCCATGATTGACTTTAAATAATTCGAAAACTAAATAAAAAGTTGAAATTGAGAATTCGCATTAACAAGAAAATATAAATCTAAAACATATTGCAATTCATATTTTTTTGATTGCATAGTTCATAAAATTTAATGTTTTTCTTCTATTATACCACACAAATCCACATTGGGTTTATTTCCGGAGACAAATGTGAAAATGTCATTTAACATTAGAAAGTCTAGGTTTTGTATGCTTATTTATAAACAATCCAAATAGCTTTAAATTTTGTTTCTAGACATGGTTTTTACCCGAAAATTTAAAATGTTTTGTCAGAATTGAGTGTTGCTATTTGAAAAAAAAAATGTCTTATTTTTATTTGTAGATGGTCACTTAACCCTTTGAGCTTTGTTGGGTAAATTTCTTCAAAATTCCAAATGTCACATTGGCTCTAGTATTTTGCAAAAAATCTGTTTACGATTTACACGGAAAAAAAAAAATCCATTAAACCTCTCTTCCCCCACCAATAAAATTGGTCAGGTATTCCAGTGCTATGATAGGGCTAAAAAATTTAACCACTACAGCTCAAAGAGGTCCTTAACACAAAACCTTCAAATTTACTTTTTTTAATAGCACTAAAAATTACTCTTTTCTGATCAAAATGACGTTTAAATCGTGTATCGTAGTGCAACGGGAAACTTTAGTGTTTTCAAAATCTAGCTTTCAAACAATGGCTGTCATGACTTGTTAAAATGAGTTTCTTCATGATCTGTTTTTTTTCACCATTTCTTGCATTTAAAGTATTAGAAGTCAAGAACCGTAAAAGATAAATGGTTTAAACCTGGATGTTTACACCACAACATGTCTCGATTGTTTTACATTAATTCAGCAAATTTGGAAAAAAAATATTTACGTTTGAAATTAAGCGATTTTTAAATTGAGTTTAAATATTTTTAAATGCTGAATCCAAATAACATTTGTTTATTTACATGAAAAAATTTAAAAATTCTACAAATATTTCGAGTAAATTTTAAAATTCCAAGGGAGTTTATCATGTAATTTTATTTACAAACCAATGGTTTACCACACAAAAAATTTCAGACTTCATCTGAATAAATCAAATATAAAATGCGTCCCGGAGCCCCTTAAGGAAGTTTTTCTCCCCCCCCTCCCCCCACGATTGTACCATTAGATTGAAAATTGTCTTTTTTTAATATGAACGGATTTTTGAATCAGGGTAAGCTACATATTACAAATATTAATTTTTATTTTTCAATAGCAACACCCACTTCTCAAAGAAAGCTCCTTGGATGAAAACAGGTAAAAAAAGTTGCTAATTTTTCTGCGTAAATTTTCACGAAATAAGTTTGGGATGCTAATACACATGGGAAACTAAATTTTTGCAAAAATAGTCCGACTGAAATTTTTCCAACATTTTCTGGACATGCATTTAGCTTTAAGTAAAAGTAAATTTGTCATACAAATTTGCGGAGGGAATAAGATTAAAAATGGGGGGAAAATTACCCGTATACTTGTTCCAATCTCTCAATTATATAATCTGGGATTATTCCTTTGAGGTCCGCATAATCTGTTGCTGCCGGCAGTCCACACACTTTGCGCCACTCATTATAGGCTGGTATACCGTGATCTCTTCCCCTTTGAACATTGAGAGAAAACAGATCAAATCCTTTTCCATTGACAGTTTTTGCGAATAAGTGATTAGTAAGCTGCAAAGAAAACAAAATTCGTTATCAATAAGCAACTTTAAAAAAATAATTACTATTAGACCCCAGGCGGCAGCACAGATAATCTCGCCGAGTTCGAGTGAAAATCTAGAATTAATTGAATCTCGATTTGCATGTTAAAACTCAATCTCTTTGCCAAATCATATCTTAGTGGAAAACAGCTAAAAACTATTTTAGCGGTTGACTCATAGGTTTACCATTGTGCTTTCCTTGTATCCTTAAGTATAAAAAAAATGATTGGCCATTGGGAGCAGGAAAACAAAGCTATGAGTCAATGGCTAAAATCTTGTTTTTATATATTTTCAAGCAAGATACGACTTTGTAGACCGAATGCTTTTTACTAGGTGAATCAATATTTAACTAATCCTAGATTTTCATCCGACTCAATGAGGCGATCGTGTTGCCACCTCCCAGTTAATATGTATTAAGACCGAGTACTCTTGAATTTGGATAAATAAGAGCTGAAGTGACCGACTATTCTGCGAATAAAAAGGTTTCATTATACTTTCTCAATTGTCCAGGACCAATAAGCGTCTCACTGTTAAAGCGGGGGATTTAGTACAGACAATCTCTTCGAATTCACGGTTAAAATTCCAGTATTAGCTTCAACGCTATCCACATATTAAATCGCACTCACCTGCCAAGTCATTTTGATGAAAAACGCCTGAAAACCAGGATTTTTAGCTGTTGGTTCTTAAGGTTTAACATTGCGCTTTCTTGCTCACAGTGCTCCATGTTTTCATACGTTTGGGTGCAAGAAACACTGGCAAACCTACGAGCCTACTGCTAAAAATAAGGTTTTTAGGAGTTTTCCACCAAGATATGACTTGACAGACAGATTGCATTTTAATATGGGAATCTACCCCACAAACACTCTAGTTAAGGCCTTAAGCTGGTTTCGTCGTGGCCAAAAGGAGTTACGGCCATTTGTACAAAAACAATGCTGTACCGCAATTGAGCCGCCGCTAATTGCGGCAGTCATCGCCGAGCCGTTAAAGGCTCGGCGATGACAGAACTGTTGCATTTACTTTGCCGGTAAACTCTTAATGGTCGGTTTCGGCAAAAAAGTAATGGCCCTCCAACATCTAGAAAGCAGAGGGCTAATATAAACTGACCAGTATTTTTATTTTATGAGAGAAAATGTATATATTTTTGGTCTATTTCTTTCAAAAGTAACTTTAAATCTGAGTTTTAATAAGGAGAGATTTATATACGAGATATAATTTACGAGATTTATATTTAAAACAATAAAATAGATGACATATTTTATTTAGTTTGAAAATATTTATATAAAAAATAAAAATTGTGCTCAAAATGTATACAGAATTCCAAGTTTTTTCTTCACCGGCACACTGTTACATTCATTATTTATAATAAAAAAAAAAATGAATAAATATTTAAAATATAGTAAAATAATTTAAAATAAATATTAAAACAGAAAAACGCTTTTAGATTGTCCCTAAAGCAGTCCATGTCCACCCCCCCTCCTCCCAATTACTCTGTCATGCAAAACTTTAGCATACATGCATAAAATAATTTTTAATCATACATCCATAATATATTTCTAAAATTGTCGATTTCTGTATTTCTAAAGTTGGCTTAGAAATACAATTAGTTTCACATTTTTTTTTCTAGGAAAGATCATTCTAAAATTTGAAAAATGGTGTTATTAGAAAAAAAAGAAAGAATGTATTTTGATTTATTTGCATCTGCAAGCGCGGATAGCTTTACATGGATATATTTCAGTGGTCATACTGGAAATAATGAATATATTATTCAATTTATATTGATTTTAATAGCCAAAATAAACAGAACACAAATTTTTAAGAAATTGGAACAATACAAAGATTTAAATACAGTAAGATGCATTCATTGGAAATGCATATTATACAAAATATTTACAAGATATTTACTGATAAATGAATTTTTTTAGTATATATTTTTAATTCTATAAAAAAGGTATTTGTTGCAAACAAAATGGATGAAATGGCATTCAAATTGTTTCAACAAGAATTTTTTGCTGAATGCGAGTCAGTAAAGAAAAAAGAAAAAAGGGGGGGAGCATATAAACTGTTTCTAAAACGTAAATTTTTAATATGATTTCAAATATATATGCATTTTAAATAAAATTCCGGGGGGGGGGGGAATTTAAAATCCTGATTCAAAGGAAGAAAGAAAATTCCCTTTATCTGTTAAATTCCTAACATTTATATGTATTTATTTACTTTATTATATTTTTACTAATAAAAAATACAGATAAAGCCATCTATTGTTTTTCATATGTCGGATAACCGTCCCTTTCAAACAAAACTCATTAAAGATCAAAACACCATGTCGCCACAATAAACGACCTGACGAGTAACCGCAAAAAGTGGTCAGATCTGTTTGGGCCTTAGGAGAATACATGCTTTCCTTCAAGGTCAACAAGTACAGGGGGGAATTTTCCAAGAATTTTGGACGGTGTGCTGATAAGCAGATCATTTCAGTTAGACCATCACATAAGGGAGAGAAAGCATGTTTAACGAATGCTACCTTCAGTTTGGATATTTTACCACAATATAGGTATGTTTTATTATGCTTATTCATTGAAGAATTATTAATTTATAATTCATTATAACCTCTTGAGTTTTTTTTGCATCGACCTTACGATTGTTTGATTTCGGAAACCTAATAGAAAGATAGGAAACATTCATTTTTAAGACATACGTTTTTAATAATGCAGTTGTATTTTAACAAATATAAAATAATATTTACTTTATACTCCGCTATTCATCGCTTATTCGTTATTTTAAAGTTTTGTATAAATTAGGAAAAGCAGCTAATTTAAAATTATATACTTTTAAGAATTTTTTGAAAGTTTGAAAGTTAATCATATTTTCATATAACAATTGTTGTTTTCTACTGTGCATGTCATTAAAAATATTGCAAAAAATAAAATAGTTTAATTTAATTAAAGTTTACACTGATTCTTAAAGGTAAAATTTATTTTTCTTTTCATATATTAGAAGTGAGAAAGAGCGATTTCATGTGTCTTGTATAAAATTGTGCAAAATACCATTAAATAGATGTTTCTTTAACTTAAAAAAATTCTTTTTTGTAGAGGTTTGTTGAATTATTTTAGATAAAATAGCTATCGGTTTCATTTTAGATTCTTAAAATAGCTTCTTTAACGTTGTAAGTAACATGACTGTGAATGATGGCTTTTTATTTTTTTTATGTTGAGCGAAAAAAATTAACAATTTTTCATCGAAAATATTTCATTCATTAAACAATTAAATAAAATTGTCAGATTATTCAAAATTTTTATACATTTTCAATTACTGTAAATAATTCTCAGCTAATATGAAAAAATTAAAATATATTTTTTAAATAGCAAATATTATGTTATGTATGTATATATATATATTTGTAATGTTTGATTATTAAATTATTCGAATAAAATCTAAATGAAAATTCTTTTGTATATTAAAATGATGCAAAAAATATTCGACAGGTTTCATAATAATTCTTTAATGAATAAATATAATATATTGGTGACAGCCATTAACAGGCTACTTCAGACAAGCAAAACGATTCGTTCGGTAATATTAATCCTATAGAAGAAATCAATAAAGATATCTCTGTTACATTTTAATATTTTGAAACGATATTTTTCCTATCAGATAGCTGAAATTAATCTGTACAAAGACCGTTTTTTACTTCTTCTATTTTGTTTGCAGATATTTTTAATGAGAATGTTTTTACTTTCGGAACCGGTTACGAAAGTGAAAGCATCCTCAGAAAAAATCTACAATAAAAATCGAAAAAATAAAAAAATTGTCTACGAATCGATCTCAGCAATCTAATGCAACAGATAATAAACAAAATAAAATAAAATAAATAAGTAATTTAAAAGTATTGGAATGCAACCGAGATATCTTTATAAATTCCTTCTGTAGGATCAGCATTATTTATTGGGTCTTTTCGCTTGGCTGAAGTAGCCTCTTAAGTCTAAAAACCAATGAAAATAAAAGAAAAAAAAAACAAAGCATTTAACTTAATACATGCATCACTAGCATAAATTCAAAATTTGTTCCATAAAAAATGTTTGTTGGAAGATTGTTTAAATTATAAAGTGTTTTTGCATAAAAAAACAATATATTATTAATCATTAGGTACACTTTTCAAAAAAGTTATAAATTTACTTATCTTCAGATTTTTCAAAAATTTCCAAAACTTATAAGTTGAAAATGAATTTATTTGTTTATTATTTAATTATATGCTTTAAAAATTATTTTTAATTGCATTACATGTAAATTTTTAAAGCATATAATTAAATAATAAGCAAATAAATTCATTTTCAACTTATATGCTTTGGAAATTTTTGAAAATTTTGAAGATAGATAAATTTATAACTTTTTTGAAAAGTGTACATAAAGATTATTAGTATATTTGTTTTACAAGCAAAGACAGTTTATCATTTAAATAATCTTCCAGCAAATATTTTTTATAGAACAAATTTTGAATTCATGTTTAAATATTAATTCTTACAAACACAAATGTCTGGGTGAGGGGGATCTCCTGGCCAGCCTTTATTTTTAATGGCCTTTAAAAGAATAATTGTGGCCAGTTTGTGGCTGTCTGATATTTTTAATAAAAACATTAATGGCACATTTGTGGGCAACTTCTTGTATTCATGGCCATGATCTTGCGGTCGCGTTCTGGCCGGCGTGACAGTTTTTTGACGGAGCCGTTACGGCCAAAGATGGCGGGCCGTTATCAAACACTTTGGGCCACCGCTAACGATGCCTCTAGTGGCCCACCAGTTATGTGTTTGTTGGGTAATTTCAATTTTGGAATTTCAACCGTGAATTCGAAAGAGGCGATTGTGCTGCCGCCTCCCTGTCTGTAACAGATGTCAAATAATTTCAAGTACAAACCATACTCTTAATGCGGTATGATAAAATATGCAAATTATAGTATTACCAAATATTAAACACTAAAAAAAATAGCAATTCAATAAAATTTTTCAATTACCCAAATTATTTTATTTACACTACGAGGATACAGCGAAATCTTAAAATTTTAGAATATCTTATAACTTTTAGGGGGAATTTCTAAAATCGCTTAACTATGTTCAACCGTTTAATAGATTTGTTATCCTGAATTTCTCGCTCCTACCTAAAATTGATGCTGAGATATGCCGAAATGACTTATTTTAGAGGGATTTTTTAAAATCCCTAAAATAAGTTTCAGTAGATTAATTATCCTCAAAATTCAGGTCTCCAAAATTGCTTCAGAGTTATGGGAAAATTATCTAAAAGTTTGGAATCTCCCTTTAATCATTAAGGGTAGGCGGGCGAGAGGTTCTGAAAAAGCTAAAATGCAGTTATTTTTTAAAAATCTTATATTAAATTTCAATGCTAAAAATTGCTGCTCCGATATGCTTAAATGTTCCAAAATTTCTGACAATGCTCTCATGAACCACCTTAGGTGGCAATTTTTAGCGTGTTTTGATATCTAAAATCATTTTTGAAATTATCGAAAATCCATTTCGATCGATATGTGGCTAACAAAAAATTAAAATTTGAAAAGAATTTCACGAGAAGAGTACTTCGATAATTCTTGGTACAAACCGAACTACATTAGGGTAAACGAATTTTTAAAAAGATTTATAGAACACTGGCATTTTATTTAAAAATATCAGGTCAGACCTTTTCAATTTAGAAAAAAATACGTTAACATTTAGCACTAGAATTTGAATAACTCATTAAATATTCAAATGGACTAGAGTTCAACGAATATTTAACTGTCTGAAACAACGAATGTTGTTTGGCTATTCTTGTCTATTCATTCATATGACAAAAGGCTAAGGAAGAGTTTTTGGGAGATGTTAAGTATTAAATTACAAGATTTAACAGATATTAAATCTGTCTAATAGTTTTTGCGCTTTATTACACGATTCTTTCAGGAAAGAAACTTTTTTTAAGAGTGAAATATGTTTATAATAAAATAATTGTTAAAGATGCAAAGAGAATAAAGCAAAAAATTATTAGGTGCCTAAACGCGAAGTCCTTGTTAAATGCACAGGCACATACTTTTATTACATTTTACATGTAGTAATTCTAGTATGTTAAAACACTCAATTAAAGACTTACTATTAATAGTACACCAGACCCGAAACCGAAAGGGCTAAAAGGTTTATTCTGAAATTCGTCCCTAAAACATTGGAGGTGCGGCAAATCATGTGCATGTGTACTCGCGATGAACTGATAGAGTTCATTAGTGAGAAGTGAAGTACAGCAAACAAAGCCATAAAAGGCAAAAGAAATTTAGTAAATATATAAATATTGAAATATATAACTATTGCAAAATACCCACTTGTTTTGTGAACACGCAATCTATTTTCTGAACCTTTTGTCGAAGTTGTCCTTCAAGTAACAATGCGAGAACATCACTTTGCGGGGCACAAAAATCGTCCATTGAAAAGAAATCTTCACTAAGTAAAGGACTCTGCTCCAGCTCTTGACCGCTTCGTTGGTGTCTAGTGCTAACCATACTGTGGCCGTATCTGAAAGCAGCTGTTACGAAGGAATTATACAGAGTAGGATTTACGGACTCTTGGTATTTGTATTGCTTGCTGGGCACTGTCAAATCCATAACGTTCATAAGAGTTGGACCCAATATAATTGGAAGATATTCACTGAAAATAGACAAAAAGAAACTTAGAGACCATTTTCACCATTCGCTTACATTGAAAATTAAAATCCTAAAACTTGAAAATTTCTTTTAAAAATGAAGACAGATTTAAAGTAAATCTTTGGTACATTAAAAATTGAAAAAAGTAAAAACTAGGCCGGTTGTAGATTGTCCTCAGTTATCCTATATAAAAAAAATCCAGGTAAAAATGTTAAAATTTGAGCGAGATATTTGAAAAGAACGCTTCCATAGACTTTACATTAGGCACAGAAAAATACCTGGATGATAGTGTTGCGCCTTAAGTCGCAAAATTTCAAAACATCATGCTTCTCAATAATAAATTGAAATGAGAGAGTTTTAGCCACAAGATTATGATCACATAGAAATTATACAAGAACTTTTTAATAATTACAGCATATATTCATGCAAGTTATTAAATTTTAAGGAAATTGCATATTTGTTTTTTAGTTTAATAAAAAATATAAGTAGAATGGTGAAAAAATGATAACCATTAAAAAACTGTGCGGTAAGACTTGACATTTGGACTTTATACTATGTTGAAAATGGCAGATAGAATTTAAACAAATGAAATGGATAAATCTTATGTATTAGCTGATATATTTTCTGCGCTACGAAAAACGTGAATCGGCAAAAGCATATTAGAGTGTTCTTTCGGGGAGCAAAATTAGAGTATTTCGAATTTGAATACCTCCAAGATATCTGTTAAATTGTTATGTCAGTTCAATTCTAATTTAATCCGTCCTGTCAATATTCGCAGGAGTCCACTTTCAAATCTTTAGTGTATTGACATTTGCATAGTTAGATATCTAAATTAAAAAGAATTTAGATAAGCAACTACTTATGTAGAAAAGGAGGGTGGAATTGTATGCAAAAGTGTTCCAGAGCATTTAAAAATCTTATACGTGACATACTCGAGAATAATTACAACTAAAATAGGCGATAGTGAATAAGTTTAAAAAGTCGTTTATATTCAAATGAATGGCAGATCGCAGACTATTCGTTCATTTTACAGAAAAAAAAATCGTGTGGAAAGTAAATATGAAACATTGCAACATATTCAGAGCTTCGAAACAAGTTCAATAAGGTAAGTGCTAAGTAAGAAATTTAAATTCTTAACCTATTTAAATACCCAATTTCAGCAATTATCCATAGTCTGATTTATTTTTTGCTGCCCTATGCGATTCATGGATTTGTACATATACCATTCCATTTCACCTTAATCGCAGCGTAGACCATCTCGATAGTTAATGTTGAAAACCGCCTTGCTCTGTATGGCTGAAATATTTGAAAAGTTGTGGGGGAGATTTTTTAAGTTGTGGTAAAGTATTGGGTATATTTTTCTGTTTGTTATCTTAATGGATGTTGAGACTATTTCTCGGAATTTAATGAAATCAAGAGTAGGCTCAAAAGTTGTTCGTAAAATTGGTGAATCCGACAGCAGATTTACACTCGAGAAAGGAACATGCAGAAAGGTGAAGAGTTAAGTCTTCTGCTGAAAGTGAACTTGTCAAGTATGAGCACCAAGCTCCATTAACCTCCTTCCTGTCGCCTGTGGGCGGCACTAAAGAACACCCTTTAAATTAAATTCTAGGATGGTTAAAATTACTTTTAAACTAATAAATGTGTGCATACCATAAGCATTGATTTATTGACAGACATCTTCGGAGATGTTTTATAGCAATTTTAAACTAGTTTTCGGTTTCTCCACGTGATGTCTCAGGACTGAGGCGGTTAAAAGTACGAATAATTAACTCATTTGTTCATTTTCTGCAGTGACCAAATCACATTCAATGCGTTCAAGTAGTTAATTCTGTACTTTTTTCTATGTTATTTATTTTCTCAAACTTTTCCGCATATTTTATTTTTACACCTTTTGATATTTTTTAATGAGCAATACTTAACATTTATTAATTGTATTTTGGTTGAGTTCTAAAATTTATTTAATATCCCAATTTAAAATGAGATTAATTTAAAAATTTTTTTTAAAAAAAAAAGGGAATTTCTAGCATTTTTGTTATATAAAACAATTTGAAAATATATTCCCCATACCACTTCATGGAAAGAAATAAATTCCTTTAAAATTCTTTGGCATTGCTTATTCATGGTGAATGGATTGAACGTAACAGATGAATTGGCACTTAGTACTATTTTGAGCTTAGGAGTCAGATACTGAATAAATCCAAAAGACGAAATGTTGAAAGTCTAATTTAATTTTTTAACCTAAAAAAAATAGTTTTAATACGCGAATTACACAAATTTACCTGTAGGTTGTATGCTGCAGCATCGCTCCTACGATTTTTCGAACAACGTGAAATAACATTTCCTCAGACCATCCTTTTACTCTGAATAAGTCAACTAAACGATTATGCTCTCTCGCCCATAACGTATGCAGAGCCGCGAGTCCTGGGTTTTCATTCACCCTCTTTTCACCTGAAAAAAAGATGCTGTAGTAAAATTAATTTCATAAATGCTACACTTCGATTACGTTAATTTGGAAACCTTACCTGCTAAAAAGCATTCTTTACTACAAAAGTTTGTTGAAGATTTACAGGTGCTAGCGTTTTTGCGTGGCAAATAACTCCAACCTGATGCAAAATCCATATTCAATTTTGCTGAAAAATGGATGAATAGGTTAAAAAGAGCATTAATCTTTTGTACACCACCATGTATGTTTGCAAAAGGCTAAAAATTTTATCGCTCAGCGAGCTTATGGGAAGACTATTGGGATGCCACGTCTACTGATTTTGCTGCAACATTTGATAAAAATAGATTTCATAATAAATGAGCATTAAAGTGCTTATATATACACCTGATCAAAATTATAAACTAAGGAATTTTTTTTTTTTTTTTTACATCATAATATAAATAAGCTTAGCTTTACATTAATAAAATTAGAAATTTATAATATCTAAATTTAATATAACTCATAAAATGGAGTAAGTAATTTAAATAAGAAAACGCATAACTTAAACATTATGTAGGACCTGAACAAAAATATAAACTCAGAGTTATGAATTTCTACATTCTGGCACATTTGATATAAATGTATTTTAGAATAAAAACAAATAAATGGAGTCATTATGGATCAATGCATTTCAATCCATGTTTTAATTTTTCTCATAAAATAACATTGAGTTTATAATTTTGTTCAGATCTCTCACAAAGTTACGAGTTACTCAGAATTAAACTAATTTATTAGAAAATACCAACTTCCTTATCAGATATATTACAAAATTTTAAATATTCTTGGCGTCTGTAAAATCACTTTTTTCAGGGGGGGGGGACATCGCGGCGGAAAGAGTTTCTGGCGCGATGTCCCCTCCGGAATTCCTGGTTAATAAGAAAAGCATAAGAGCTACTTCGAATAATTAAGTTAAACGCGAGCAGAACTGAGCAGGTGCTCAACCTACCGGAGTCTTTAAACGAAATAGTAATCTACAATTTGTCTACCTTTAACTATACATACCTCCATATCCTCCATTCTCTCTCAAATTTCTCATTTTGTCTTCTGTAACATCGTAAACAATGGATGCGTCTATGAACGAAGTAAGCTGGTTCATTTGTTCTCTCGTTCCTCCTACGAAAAAAAGTTCATTTAGTATAATCAAACGAGTCAGTCGTGGAAGCAATGTCAAGGCAAAAATTAAAGAGTAAACTATTTGCCATAAATAAAACACCAAGACATCGATTAATAGTCTACAATATTAAACATGCTGTACAATCCACTGTGTATAGAATAGAAATCCATTCTTTATTCAGGAAGACAACGAGATTGGGAAGATAAGACTGCGATGTGTAAAATTAAATATAAATCGGCAGTTTAATATATTCCGACATACGAAGTAAAATATCAAGTAACATATGAAATGAAACAAAGTAATAAAATTTTCTATTAAATACATACATATTCGTAATATGGATAACTTCAATATACATTATATATTCTTCTAAATATATTTTTTAAATTTATGTCATTGTAAAATAGATCAATAAAAAATATAAACAAGCTAATGTAAATAAGTACTAAAAGAAACTAGTCTGATGTGCCAATCCCAAAACTTTCTTTTATCTTATACACATTAATACTTCAAAATTCGCCATCATTTCTAGAATTAAATTATCGTCTTTACCATTATGAAGATATCGTACAAGGAAGTTCTCCATACGGGCATACTCTGAAAAATCTGAAAAGATTACAGAATGTTCTCATGAGGATATAAATGTTCATAAATTTCGGCGGAACCTCTGTACCCTCTCCATAAAAAAATAATGAAAATTTCGTTATTTAGTGATTTATCATCGGTTGGCGATGAAAAACAATTTCAAAATGTACTTTATGTCAAATGCATTTTAAAAGGAAAAGGCTTCAGTTCAACTTTAGAAAAATTAAATATCTTTGGTTTTGTCAGTTTTAGTTTGTTTTAAATCTCATTATATCGATATTTATATTCAAATCTAACCATCAAAATTTGAGATTTAAAACGAAATTCAAATTTCAAGTTCAAAGTCCAGTTGAGCATTCTCAATTCGATTTTGTTGCTATGGAAACATTCAGCTTTTATTTTTGAATACGCTTAAATATATGAAAACTTTTTCTGAATAAGAATTTTTTATACATGAAAATATTCCAGATGCAAATTAAATAACTGCAACAACAAATATATAAATGCAGTACACTGTATGTATGTGTATAATATATTAAACACTCATTGCTTCTGTTTAAATTCATTAAATAACATTTACACGCATTCTATAAATCCAAAAGTTCAGTTTCATTAAAATTGTTTCGTTTTGGCGCGGAAAAGTGCTGCTCGCCAAATCATGTGACTGTCTTTTCATGCCAAATATTCAATTTTAAGAGTTTCTAATGTGATTCCGCCGCTAATTTTGACTGATCCTTTATTACATACATGAGTAGTTTAATTAGTATTTTTTAAACAAATTCTGAGTATGCCAAATATGGAGTAAATATGAGACGAGCTCTGGCTGTATTTTTATTCTAGTCTTCGGGCTCAATTTTTCTAAAGCCGAAAAATTTATTCATGTGTAGAAAACTTTTTTTTTTCCTACTACTTAAAGTTGCGTACTTATTCCTTTTCAAGTCATTTTTTTTTATCAAAATTACGGGGAACCGAATGCTTGTTTTAGTATTTCATTGCTGTTTCAAATTAAACTGATAATTGCAGATTCATGTCTACGAAATTTCCGGCGACGATCTATTTATATGGCGCCAATCAAAAACACAACGAGCTACCTTTTAGTTGGCTCTAGCAGAAGATCTTTTTTAATGGGATCGTTTCTTATTTAGTTATATAACGCGAAGATATATTTTCTTCTATTTTTGGCAGACGAAAATTGGCTGGAGGTTTGCAGATATTTTAATATTCGATTGCGCACGAATCGGTCGGTTTTTCTTATGAAAATAACTTTAGTGATTATTATGCATGTCATAATGAACTGCTCATACTGAAGACTGTTTCTTTTCGAAGACTCTTCTCGTAAGTAAATATAATTGGCTTTTTATTGCAACAGAAAACTATCAGTCTTTTCCTATAAAAGCATAGGACCATTAAAATATCAATTTTTTTAATTTACGTTGATTTTCAAGTACCTGTCTATAATGGAAGATTGTTATGAGAAAAATCCATTATAAAATATGTACACTTTACAGAAAATTTAACATTGTTCGATTCGCCAGCTTACAAATAGCAATTTCTGCAAGTTTCATGTATATTCATTAAACTCAAACGCGTCCATCAAATTTGCTTGTTAAAAAGGAAAAAATGAGAATTCTTTTAAATATGAAGTACGTTTTTATTTTATACGGATTTTGATAGGATTAAATTTTCATTTAAAAATTATAGCTAAGTAAAAAGATTTTAAAAATGCGATATTACTTTTTAAACAATTTTTAAATTCCATGCAATTTTATTTTATATTATATTTATAATATAATTAAATTTTATCTTTGGTATCGTTCTCGGGCCCGAAAAACGAGCCCGAACTCATCTCTAGTATGGAGACCTTCCTTGTTTTACTAAACTGCATGCATTTAAAGAGATGTATCTCATTTTTTCAAACAAATCATTGAATTTGAGCACCAACCCTATTTGATGTTTGCAACCAAAATTTCTTATCCAAGAAAGAAACACTTGGGCAGCATACACCCATGGTTAATAAGGGTTCCGTTTGTGTGAAACAGAATATGCCGTTTGATTAAAATCTATACATTAGTATTTGAGAACAGATATCGCAAAAATCATAATGCTACTTAGTCTGCGATTAATAAAAACCTAATCCGCAGCAAATTATGTCAACATCCAACTGAATCTGAAGTTTAATGAAAATCCGTTCATTAGTTCTTCGGATAGTTGTTTCGGAACTCGCAGGAAATGCAGCGTCACGTATTGCGCATTTAACACCAAAGTTTAATCAGCAACAAGTTATGTCAATGTCTAACCGAATCTTAAGTTATAAAAATCTGTGAGATACACAGCGAAAATTAACAACGTAACAGTGCTCCTCATTGGGCTGTAAACACCAAACCCTAAAACTTACGTCAAGGTCTAATACTGCAGTTAGATGAAAATTCATGCATTAGTTCTCGACACAGGTTTTGCGGAAATCGTGAAAACTTAGCATGCAACATGTTGAGCGCGATTTCCACTAAAATTTTATCTGCACCAATACACAAGGTGTAACAATCTGAAGCCCGACGAAAATACATGCATTAAGTTCTTGAGATAAAGTTATTGTGGAAATTTTACCGTTGTATAAGGCTTTTCGATATCACCATTTATATTTTATATCGATATATAGCGCAGCTTAAGTGGATGCTAATAACTCAGCACAGATCTGGTCAACAGGGGCCCCACTAAGGAGGGGGGGGGGACAGCGGGGGAGCCTCCCCCCAAACATTCTCAAATGTTACACTTGGCAAATTTAAAACTTTTATGGCATTTTTTTTTAAATTTTAATAAAAACTGCAATACATTTCCTATTCTTGGTAGAATTTGCAAAAGTTACAACTCTAATTGGGAATGTTATTAAACTTTACAAATAAAAACTATATTACTTTTTCTAAGTGCATTAACTTGGCAAAATTTTAAAACGAGTTGGCAAATATGAAAATTTGACTTGGCAATTTAAGATCTTCTCCCCCACCAATAAAAAGTCTTAGTGAAAGGCCCTGCTGGTCAATATGCTTCTGGTATTTTTCTCATTAGATTCTGGAAAAATTGCTCCCCAACTCTCAATTCACTACAGAGTAACGCTGCTGAACTTAAATGACAGGAAAGGGTCACATAGCAAGTTTTATTTCTTATGAGCCTACAAAAGTCATGCAAAGACATTCACAAGCTAATGTTAAAGTAACAAGAGTATATTTATAATTTGCATTTCACGATTTTTTATTTTGCACGAGATACCCAGTGTTCAATATCTGTACTTTTTCATTGCAGTTTATTTCCAAAGACACTATTTCTGAAAAAAGGGGGGGGGTGGGTATCTAAATTTAGAAATGAATTTAACAAAAAATAGGATATCACCTAAGACATCCGATCTCAATCCTATACAAAAATTCATTAAAATATCCACATTCAAAAAGAATTTAAGGAATTCTTTAATATAGTTTTCGAATCTCACAGCATAAAAAATTTAGATTTACAACATTCAAATAACTGTATAAATTTAATGGTAAAGGACGATAAATATATTACCGATTTCCGAATACGATAGTATTTTTTTGATAACACAAGGGGGTGTCTAAGTGAAAACTAGTGTAGTACGGCGACACAGTGTAGGCGTATTGTCAGGGCCTTCGCGAAGACTTTATTGGTGGGGGAGAGAGCCCTTAATTGCCAAATCAAAATTCCGTATGTACCAACTCAGTGAAAAGCAAACATAAATAGTTTTTGGCGTTTGCCAACTAGTTTTATAATTTTAACAAGTTATCACAATTCGAAATTGTAATATAGTTCTTATTTGTAAAAATCCTAATATTTCTATTTATATATTGGTAACTTTCACCAAATCTCAAAATTAGAAAGTTCATTATAGTTTTTTATTAAAGTTTTGAACTAATTTGCCAGTTCAGATTGTAAATTTGCCAACTGCAATAGCATGTGAAAATGTTTGTGGGGGGGAGGCTCCCCCCCCCCCTTAGCGAGGCCCCTGCGTATTGTAGTTACAACTTTTAAAATAATCAAGTATTTATTGAGGAATTTGTACTATCTTTTACCCAATCTCATTTGTTTCGAAATTTGACGGGTCACGGAACTAGTCTCAATGTCTCACAGACAGCGGTGACTCATGCATCAGTGATGGCAGCGTGAACCTAGCTTTGCGTATCCCTAAATGTCTTGACAAAATTGTTGCACCAGTTTGTCAGCTGTATGGCTTAAACGGTATTCATTATAAAATTGTTCATTCGGTGAAAAATGTTAATTCATTGCCTCTTTAGTCAACAAAAGTCGCCATAGGCTTCGTTGATCGACAACTGACGTTTTTATTTCGTTAGCTGAGTTTTAGCGGTCAGTTACAACTTATTTCCAAATGACAGTCGTGTCTAATGCGCCACAAAACTGAAAAAAAAATCCAATGAAAATCCAGTTCGGCAACATTGATAACGTCTGCTGTTTCCACTTTACAATAGGTATCTCTTATTTGCTCTAAAAACTGAAAACAATCTCTCAATAAATTATGGATTCAGTACCATTTAGCAATTTATTCTACCTTTTGTAAACAATACTTAGTATTATTCTAATACTGCCTTTAGCCCAACACTGCCTTATCTTACAATGGTAAATATAAAATTTTTAATCAAGAGCTTTTAAACAATACCCCTACTACAATGGGGAACCTTTGACAAGGCTTAAAAAAAAAAGTTTCCAATTTTTTTTTTAACTTCTCAACATTAGTTTCTACCAGGATTGCATAGCATGTACACTAGGGTGGAGCGAAAAAATTTCTTTGAAAATCAAAAACGGGTAGGTGCCAAAAGTTGCCTTTATACTAGTACATTAACTGCATGAAATTTTACCGCTGAAAAAAAATGGCTTGAGTCTGCGCTTTTGCTCCAAAAATCGAAATTTAGTAAAATTTGTCATTTGACATTTTTTCAAAACAATTAAAAAAATTCCTACAGAGCTGGTTAGTATTTAAAAGTGTTGCTTAGACCTTTATATTTATCTTCTTAACATATTTAAACTATAAAACAATATCTGTGGTCTGTATAATTGGAGCAAATCCGACAACTTTTGTGAAAAATCAGCGTTAACCTCTCTATTGGAGCATACAACGAAATGTTCTTTTGAATGCATTTCTTACCTAGCTGCTTTCAAAACTACTATGTATATAACCCATAGAGGTGGTTACATTATCCCACCCGTCCCAACCACCCAATCTAGGCCCAGTGTTTTATTTATGTATTGAATTGTTACTTTTTCCCGAAGACGAGTATAAGTTTTCTATATATCAAAGTAATTTATCTCTTCTTTATATTCACTGACTTTGGATGTTTTTGATTGCTGTTGTGACCTGCTGCACGTATATTTTTATACCATGTATAACAGAAGAGAAGCTGAGTAATGTATTGGGTATGTTCTTAATTGAACCTATTCAGCAGTCTGTTATCTTCATTAAATTTTCATGCAATTAATACATTATGATTGGAAGTTCTGTTACCACAGCATTTTTTCAATCTATTACATTTTATATATAATGATTTTCCTAAAAATTGATTGTATGAATTCAATTTTTAGTATGTCATCATTTACTGTACTTATTACATTGAATATATTTTGAGAAGCTGGCTGCTTAATATTATGACGATCGTCACAGAGGATTGCAAACAAAATTTGCGTGTAAAACAATATTTCTAAAGAAGTTTTAGTATGCTTTATGTCGTTTCCTGTGTTGTGCCATAGTCTAGTAATTTCTAATAAGATTTTAGATCTATTATTTAGGTGTGTAGTGCATTTGGTATAAAACATCCCGCGGTATAAACTTGGATTATACATTTTGTGAGTGAACATATAGACACTGATTGCCAATCTGTGCTTATATAAAGCGGAAAATTTTATTAACTTTATGAGCTGTCTTTTGTGCGAGATGTTTTCTAAACTCTTATTCCCCATTCTTTCTGAGAAATAGCTTTCCTTATGAATTAGCTTTGCAATCCGACAAATTTCTAGTCTGTTCTGAGTATCTTTCTCAATTTGAGAATATTCAAAATTATTCTCTATTAAAAAAAAAAAAAAAAAGAAATTCAATAGGAAGTGAATAGTACGTTGGCAAAGATTTTCCTTATTAATCCAGTGAATCCTTGTAGCTTAGAACGTTTTATAGCGACTTCTCTAATAATTGGCGCAGAGGAAATTCACTGCAGTTGAAGTAGCGAATGATTCAATATTATACACAATTCTAAGCTTACCCCATGCAAAATGGTTCACAGTGACAAATAAAATTCTCCTAATTTTAAATGAGCACTTATAGTCGATTAGAATCCGTGCATTCCTTCATAAAGTACTATGCATTATATGTTTATGCCCAGGACATTTCACCATCAAATGTTGTCCACTCATAAAAAGAGGATCTAAAAGTTTATAGGAAATTACCTGGATACGAAAACACTTAGAGAACGGCATAAAACTAATGCAAAAAAAGTTATTTACAACAGCGGTTGCTTTACACATGAAGAAAAAATTTTCATTGCAATTCTCGCTGTTGATCACCATCACATTAAACAGCTCGCTTCTCAACACATAAAAAATGCAAAAGTAGAATAAATGCTGGCATACTTATAGTTGAAATATCTGAAATCATCTTTGAAGCAAATCATTACGTAAAAAAAAATACAATTGACTGAAAAAATGTTGTGGTAACAGAACTTCCAATCACTATTCATCAACTGAATGCAAGTTTGCTAAAATGTAATAGATGGCCGAATAGATCCCTTTAATAATATTCCCGTACATTACTCTGCTTGTCATTTTTTTGTATAAACTGAAAATATACATGAAGATAATTACAGCAGCATGTGGATGCAAAGAACAGATGAACAAGGTGGAAGCATCGAAAACATGACAAATTTTTATAAAGAAAATCACAAATCAATGTATAAATAAAACACCGTACTAAGATGATCGAATAGTTGGGCCAGGTGGTATAGGAAATATAGCCACCTCCACGACGCATGTCCAAAGTAGTTTTGAAAACAAGAGCTGTATTAAAAAAAAATAATTCGTTGTATGAGCCAATAGAGTGGTAATACTGTTTTCTTACTAAAAGTTGTCTGTTTTTCTCCAGCTATAGGGAATAAACATTGTTTTATAGTTTAAATATGTTAAGCAGATAAATATAAAGGTCTAAGCAACACTTTTAAATACTAACCAGCTCTGTAGGAATTCATTTTTGAAAAAATGTCAAAATGACATTTTACCCAAAATTTCGATTTTTGGAGCAAAAGCGCAAACTCAAGCCATTTTTATTCAGAGGTAAAATTTCACGCAGTTGATGTACTAGTATAAAGGCAACTTTTGGCACCTACCCGTTTTTGATTTTCAAAAAAAATTTTCGCTCCACCCTAATGTACACACTTCTCGTCCATACAAGATTCAGTTGATTTTAAAACAATTATTTCATTGAGATTTCTGTTCAGCAGACAGACGTCAGGGCAAAATGTTTTTCACTACTATAATTACAAAACAAATACACACATGAAATTTAAATACCTAGTTTCAATGAAGAACAGGAATAAGGGCTGAACAAATATGCAGATGACCTTTGAATGTCCATGCAGAATCCTTTCTCATAGAACTCGTCATCATACGGTAGATGAATTGGTATACACTCTGGATGAGAAACAAGGCCCTTGCAGCAGTGTGGCTCTAAGGTAAAATAAGTATGTAACTAAAAGCTACTTATCTAAAGTATTAAAAAACGCGAGTTTCAAAACGTCTTATGCAGAGAATCTAGTTTTCTGAAATCTAAAACCCTTCAGCCCTTTGAGGGCCAAAACACTTCGTCTTAAAATGCTGAGATGATCGATTGTCACCAGAATTTAAAAACAAGTTTCTAAATAGATAAAAGCTTTACATCACTTGCATACATTGAAATTAATTTTACATACTTAAAATTAATTTCAAAATTCTGGTGTCAATGTGACATTTCTCAATTAAAGTTAGGTGGTATAAATTTTATCCTACCGTCCTTCAAGAGGCTAACCCACAGCTACCAACATGTTCCGCTTTTTTGGCTCCAAGAATAGTAAATGTCACCATTTTAAATAACCGAAACTTAGGTTAAATAAGGCAAAAACCTGTTAAATTTTTCCGGGCCAAAAAAAACTGAAGAATTGACAGCTATGGGTAAACTCTTTCAGAGGCAAAATACTCCTGCTGCTAAAATATTAGAGATTGAATGACATCTGTATTTATGAAAAATTTATATGGAAGTCAATGTTTTATTTCGCATATATTACGCAAAGAAAAATTTATTTCTTAAACCTCTTCAGGTTTGCAGCTAAAATAATGCAAATACAGTCGACTCGCGTTAATTCGAAATCTGATAATTCGAATCTTCGCTTAATTCGAACTAAACATTAAGTCCCGGAATTTTCAATAGTTGAATAACGTTAAAAATTCATTAATTCGAACTCATTTTCTCTTGACTTTCTTTAATTCGAACTAACGAGAATTCCGATTTTTCATTTTTCATTCTCACGGATTTCAGATCATTTGAATAACTAATTTTGTTGAAAATTGTTCCAAACGAGTATACTTATAATCCAATGCATTTGATATCCACTTAGTGCCCCGTCTGTCCATCAGTGACGCTTTAAATTTCTTCCGTTGTGCTTATTTCTAATCGTAATTAGTTTATGTATTTATACATTCTAATTAATATTAAATCATATTCTAATGGTAACATACGAAATAAATTTAAAAAAAACCCACTAAGATTAATTTCTTTGTAATAGCACCATATTAAGCATGTTTTCATTTAATATTTTCCATAATTCTAACATTTCTTGTGGTCCCGACGAGTTCGAATTAACGAGAGCCGACTGTACTTTTTTTTTTCTCTCCAAACAAAATGACATCGTAATTTACTAATCTTTTCTGAAATTGATCCTTTAAGGCGCTTAGTAATTTGGATTCAAAAATATGAATCTAAAACCTCTTTAATCCTTTCAAGGGCGGTGGCTAGAGGGTCTAGCCATCTAATTTTGAATTCAAAAGTGGCAAATGACACCAAGAATATTTTAGTAAAATTTCTTTTGTAATAGAAGTACAAAATAGCGGATTTATATCTTCCAAGAAATTCGTTTTAATATTCTGGTGTCTCAATTATTTCATAATTTTACGAACAGAAATCGTCTGCCACTGAAAGGGTTAAAACAACAATTTAATAACCATTAGTCCATATTAAAGCAACCGCAAATTTAAGAGCTTTAAAGAAGTAAATCTACAAATCTTCAAAAAATTTTATTTAAAAATTTAAATTCTTACGGAAATTATCTTTTGGTCACACTGTCTTTTTGGCATTTAGGTATTTTGAGAACGGAAAAAAATAAAATTTATGAAAGATTCAACTTCGATGCAACCATTTGTTAGTATGCTTTCAACTGAGGAAATATTCAGCTATTATAAAATGTGAAAATGTAATGCATTTTAGTTTTCATAAGGAAAAGAACAGAGGTTTGCGAATGGGAACCCAGAGACCGAATAGGTTAATTCAGGTGTCCAATATGTCATTTAGAAATTAGAATTAAGTGGTGTAATATAATGTACCGGCGCCCTTCAAAGGGATAAATACGGCCAATGGTTTTCAAGTAAACCAATTCCAGAAATATAGGATAACACTAGTTTTTGCAAATTTTAACGTTATCCCATCGTTGATTTACCAGCAGAACAGACTGTCAGAGATCACTATTTGGATAAGGGAAGTTTTGTATAACTGAAGAGAAAGTTATCCCCTTAAACATTCAACATTGCGGTTAAAACACTTCGTTTGACGATAGATTTTGTATAAAGAGTTAACGCGAAAGTAGAAATTTTAGCAATAAAAATTTTGCTTTTATAAAATTAGAAAAATTGCTTTTAATTAGACTAATAGAGTGGTGTTAGCCTTACTGAAAGTTTATTCTATAGGCTTCCTATGTTTTGGTTTATGAAAAACTAGATACTTAGCTGACCGTTTTATGCAGAGCGATTTCGACTGACCGTGTTCATACTTTTCTGAAAATTCATTAAATTTAAGACATGAACTGAAAAACTAAGAAATTCAAAGAAAAACCGATTAATATGCAAAATGAACGATCCAAAACGTATTTGGTTGAACTTTATGCTGAAATTTGAAGAAAAGTAATTCATCAGGAAATTTTAAGACCAATTCCAGAAAAACAAAATACAATATTGAAAAAAAAATGAGAAGTTTTTGTTTAAAAGTATTTAAACTTACTTTCATTTTTAAATTCTTTTCCATCCCAGACTTTTATGGTAAATGTTGGAGTCAGAAGAATATCATGGGCGATCATTTGTCCCCAAACAACGACGATGTTTGTAAAGTGAGGGTAAGTAGTTTCATCTGATGGTTCAAATTGACTAGATACCCATTGATATATTTGACGAGGATTGGGAAGAGGAAAACCAAATCTCGTCTTTCGGGGCTCGTCAATACCTATTAAAAAAAAAAGTGCTTAGACAAAAATTTTACTAATCTGATAAAATTAATAACTATCAGAAGAGTGATAACTTTTTTGCAAACAATGGATGGTAAAAACTTAAAAAATGCAGAATGAAGTTCAAAATTTGGTTTGTGTACTTCGTGAGTGTTCCACGTTTCCCCTATTAGTCATAAAATATGTAGTCAAAAAACATTAGAGCACATCTATTTTGCGCCAAACATGTGAAACATGTTCGTATAGACACCACTTTCTCTATACCTTTAGTTTCACTGTTTTAGATAAAGACATACCTTTATAAAGAAGTGTGGCAAAGATTTACACACTGCATTAAGAATATAAAAACATACCTTTATAAAGAGGAGTGGTAAAGATCTACACACTACATTAAGAATATCTGGTGCGAAATTTACTAATGTTTGAATCGTTTTAGTGTGACTAAGCCATAAAAAAGTTACTCTCAAAGTTACTACTCTACTTCTGTATTGTGTTAAAAATTCCTTCAGATCTGCGTTTAAAACTAAGTTATTTGTAATCAAGACAACCATTCTGATTAGCCCTGTGCATTAGTTTCAAATGCCTTGTAAATAGGACTTTTGGAGAAAAAAAAATTACAACCTGTTATCTAGTTGCAGCTGTTTGAAATTCCTGGCCGGCGTCTATTCAAAAACTACGCATTTCGTTGTAAAATCCGTAAAAATTAAAATAGATCAATTAAAATGTTTACGGGAGCAAGTTTCGCAAACGAAGGTTAAAGAATAGAACCAATAATCTAAACTACAGCAGCGATTTAAAACTAATAAATGCAAGATAGCGACAGCAAATTAAAAGTGTTATCGAGTACCAAACTTTAAAAATCAATTGTTTAAACAAGTTGACCCATTTAATTCATTCCAGATACTAGCATATAAAAATATTTTCGCGTAACATCATTTTTATCACTTTCCAACAAAGTTGAAAAGTGCTTATGCATTCGGTTTGTCTGTCCGCGCTCTAACTCTCGTAAATATACTTTGATAGCCATCAATTTTTAATGTTATTGACATTTACCCTAGTACGAACCGTATTGAAAATGAAAATTTCTACCATGTTTAGTTTATTGACTTGCATGATTTACAGGGGCAGTCGAAAGTTTACCGTTACATTACGGCTTATGGAAAATAGTTTCAAATGAATTTTAAAAGATGTTACACTCTGTCAATCATTAAAATTTATATGAATTTGCAAATTGTATTAAAGTATGCATTTTGTAAAAAATGCGGTGAAAAAAAATAGCTATTATTCATTTACAGGGCCACTCAAAAGAATTCCATTACATAATGGTAAGAGGGGGAATTACGTGCGACATATTTTAACTATATTAAACTATTTAATATAACAAAAATGATATATATAGCTGAGGCCAATATAAATTATACGATTCAATCATGCATAATATAAAGTACGTATCATTTACAGGTAAACAAAAGATATCAATAGTATATTCTTTCCGAAGTACTGTACATGTATCCTATGGCTGAAATGAGTTTTAATTATGATATGAGCGTTTAAGTTTCACTAAGTCTATGCATATTATATGGTATGTATAAATACTATAGTTAATATACAAGGCTACCCAAAAGAGATCGCAAACGTTACTAAATATGAGCTTAAATTACTAAAAGGAGGTTTTTAAATAAGTTATGCATTTTTACGCTGAAATGCATTCATTTTACTAAGAAATGGTTGTAGAATACAGATAAAGCGATATACCTACAGGGCCACGCAAAGAATTGAATAAATGGACGCCTATGAATGATAATTTCTGAGAAAGTGATTTTAGTAGCTTTAAGAATGTTTTAGTTTAAAATAAATTTTAGCTTAATATTGACGTATAATAAAAGTGCAAGGTAAATTACAGGGTTGAACAAAAGGATTCAAGTATGTTTCCATCCGTCAGAATAAATTTCTAAAAAGAAATTTCAACTTGCTAGCCATTTTCTTACTAAGTTTTCTCATAGCATACCAACCGACAGATAAAATACAGGGCTGTTCAACGGCATTGGAATACATATTTGGCTATATACAGTAACAATGTTGCCCTAAATGACTGAGTTTTGTTATGGACTTCATAAAGTGTTGGAAGGTGCTTCATAATCTATGCTTAACGCATGATTTTTCTCGTCTTATACATGGCATAGGTTGGAGGCAAAGCGGTTCGTTAGTTAACAGAAGGTCAGAAAATTGAGCCCCAGTGCTGGAACTTTAAAATTTCATATTAAGTTGGATTTAAAAGAATTCTGTTTTTTTTGATTTTTTTTATCACTGATATTCATAATATTTTTAACACTTTCCAACAAAATTGAAAAGTGTTTACGCATTCGGTTTGTCTGGCCGTGTTCCAACTCAAATATTCTTCGATTGCCATGAAATTTTGGGACGTTGAAGTTTACCCTAGCAAGAACCCTATTGAAAATGATGGTTCTGTCCCGATTAGTTTACAAGGATATTCAAAAGCTTTCCGTTACATTACGGCCTATGGAAAAATGGTTTCAAATGAATTTAAGATGTTGCACCCTGTCAAACAAGTTTAAATTTATATGCATTTACATGGTGCATTAAAATATACATTCTATAAAATGCGCGGTGAAAATATAGCTGTTATTCATATACAGGGCCACACAAAAGGATTTCATTAGATAATGGTAAAGGGGGAAATTGTGTGCGGCATATTTTAAATATATTAAATTGTTTCATAACAAAATTGATGCATGTCACTAAGGCTTAATAAAAATTATACGATACAGTCTTGCATAATATGAAGTTCTTAGCATTTACAGGGACATACAAAAGATTTCAAATAGTATGTTCTTTCCGAAGTACTGTATATGTATCCGATGATAGCTGATAGATGAAATGCATTTTAATTACGATATACGCATTTAAGTTTCACTAAATCTGCACATTATATGGTGCATATAAATGCTATACTTGATACACAGGGCTACCCAAAAGAACTCGCTAACGTTACTGAATATGAGCGTAAATAACTTAAAGATTCTTCTTAAATAAGTTATGCATTTTTACGCGGAACTGCATTCAATTTACTAAAAAATGTTTGCAGAACATTGATAAAATGAAATACTTGGCCTCGCAAAGAATTGGGTACATGGACGCCTATGAATGATAATTATACGAGATATTATGAGAATGAGATTCCAGTTGTTTTAAGAGTTTAAAATAAATTCTTGAAACTAATGTGTAATAAAAAAGGTACAAGCTAAACTACAGGGCTGAACAAAAAAATTCAAGCATGTTTCCATCTATTAATATAAATTGCTAAAAAAAAAATTGCAAGATATTAGGCATTTTCTTGCTAAACTAAAAATTTTCCCATTATATAGTATGTATCAACTAACAGATACAGGGCTGTTCAAAAGTATTGATTACATATTTGGCTGTATTTAGCTATATACAGCTATTTCCCCCCCCCCCCCCTTACAAAAAAAGTTTTGTTAACGGTATCATGAAGTGTTGGAAAGTGCTTCATAATCCATGCTTAAGGATGTTTTTCTTGTTTATTAAAATTTAATGTTCCTTGAGAGACAAATTTAATGATTTAAGGGAATCTATTAAGCCCATATGCACAGATACCGATTAGAACTCAGATTTAGAACTCTTATTACAGAGTCTTATTTACAGAGTCTTATTACAGAGTCTATTTTTTCGCGTTCCATTTTTTCCACAAAGAACTCTTATTACAGAGTCTGATCCAATGTTTACGTGTTTAAACGGGACAACATATAAGAAAATGTCTTTTCTATGAAGTACATTTTAGATTTCATTTAAGTTTTTGAATAAAGTTTCAGGTTGAAAAAAGTTCATCTTTGATCAGACTCCGAAATAAGAGATGTTGGAATCTATTCATATCTATAGCACAGTTCTTTTAGATCCCTATAAAGAGAAGGTAATATAAATCAAACCACAAAAATGAATTCTGAGCTATTTTGACTGCAAGAAATAAGCAGCTTGCGTATGGCTCGATTTGACGGGGAAGGGCAGAAGTATTCAGGCTCTTGTTGAGTACTTGCAGCAAGTATTGTTTTATGAGAGAATGAAACCATGATCAAGAATAAAATGTAGAGTAATCATGAAAATACCATCACTGAGAAGATTCAAATGTTTTATCTATCACTATTTGGAGGAAAGTCAAATTAAGTTACATAAATCGAGTGTTCAGCTTTAAGTTTTAAAATCATGCTAAACTCAAATAACTACTTTGTATCAAAGTAATTCCTTTTTATCTTGTAGACATTGGTGGACATTTGCCAAGAACTACAGAAAAATCACTCCAAAAAGCTGCTGCATGTAAAACTGAGCATGCAGTAAATAGTATTGTGGGGATTATCTCTTAAATCTGTATGCTAAAGAATCCATTTACGAAATAAAATTTTGAGCAATGCTTCCCTACATCGAAGCTTGGATCAAAATTTTCAATCGATGATAAGCTTACCAGAACTAACTCGCGAGCATTTATATACTGCTACTAAAACCTTTTGGAATCTCAAATTTTTTGGTCCATGACAAAATTTAATTATCTTTGATGGATTTATTAAGTAGCAAATTAAAATTTTACTTTAAAATTTATTAGAGGAAATGAAATATGAAATGTAATTATCTGAAGTGGCCAATTCCAGGAAACATTGTCCAATTCCCGGACATCTATTTATCGCCTTTCAAAATTTCCAATAAAAAAACCGCATGTAAAGTCAATCCGAAATTTTAATATCTTCAAATTCTATTTTTTCGCGTTCCATTTTTTCCACAAAGAACTATGTGGACTAAATCTTGTAAATCCCCTTAATGTGTGGAAATCAAATTTGCCTATAATAGTACTTCCTACGTCGATAATTTTCCACAAGCTTCTGCTTTCGAGGCTGTTATCGTTGATGTCATTTCAAGAATTTCCTCCATTAACGGTTTTACTACATTTTGAAGGATCGTAACCTGTCTGAACACATGCTGGGATAAAATTTAACCCTATCACATTTTGTGAAGTCATTCTATAAATATACCTGCGTGTGCTGACGGTTAATTTGACGGTCTTTCAAGCTACATGAATTTACTAGGTGTGGCATAATTTGGCAATCTCGGCACATAAATTTCGCAAGTTATTGGAACATTGTTAGACCAATTATACCATTTGCATAAGCAGGTGGAAGCCATCTCTGGTAAGGTTCATCAGTTTTGCCCCAGCAAGGATTCTTCAAGTTATTGCAAGAACCATCCATTGTTCTGTAAAACAAAGATTCAATCCCGCACGTTCTGTTCTGAATTTGTGGAAGTTTAATCGAGTGGTAAGCTAGCAACGTTCTCACATCGTCTGGATTTAATGCAAGCAGTGAAGCGAGCTTTTCAGCCAATCCTACATCTTGTCTAATACCTTTCGTACGTGGCTGGACGCTGAAATAAATAGAATAAAGCATTAGGAATGTAAAAATTTAGTACCTAAGGCTGTTGCATAATCTAAAATAATTTTAAAACAAGTTTTAATCAGTGCGTGCTTAAATTTCAGAATAGTCTAATATCCCCCCCCCCCCCCCAAAAAAAAAAAAAGTATTTGTTTATAATGTGGGATATAAAAAAGGTTATCCTGTCAAAAACATGAATGTGAAAGAATGCCAAATTCGTTAATGGTTTCGCTAATAAAAGAAGTGAGATCTAACTGCAAACCAAGTTCTTTCGGAGCTCCTTAAATCATAACTCCTGTCATGCATAATATTATTCAATTGCTTAAAATTATTTGTTATGTTACTTGTTATTCAATAGAGCGACTTAGCAAGTTCTCTCTTATTCAAATTTTTCTATTTAGTTGAACAGAAATTAAAGTTTATCCCTTCCTTAACTTATCAGTACCTTAACTTCAATATACTTATTCGAACACTCGATTGACTAGATCTTTGCCAATCAGATTCTAGATTAAATTGTATTCCGACTCAAAGATTAAAGTTGGTAGCTGAAAACTTGCCAAGTCGCTCTATTGAATAACAAGTAACATAACAAATCAATATTATACATGACAGGAGTTATGATTTAAGGAGCTCCGAAAGAACTTTGTTTGCAGTTGGATCTCACTTCTTTTATTAGCGAAACCTTTAACGAACTTGGCATTCTTTCACATTCATGTTTTTGACAGGATATCATTTTTTGTCAAATCACTTCTTTTATGAGCGAAACCTTTAACGAACTTTGCATTTTTTTCACATTCATGTTTTTGATAGGATATCATTTTTCGTCAGATAAGTAGGTATGTTTCCTTTTTGAAATAAATAGGTTAAATTAGTTAAATTAGTTTTATTTAATATTAATCTTTCAGCTTTTTCCTGCATTTATTCACTGTTTTTTTTTTTAGTCAAATTAAAAAATTTAACATTAGGACTGCTTATGTTCCTTTAAATTCCACTAATAGGGATGTTTCTTTTACGTGATTGGGTACTACTTGATTATTTCGTCGACCAAAAACGTTTGTAGCCAACTTGGCGAAATATCGCTATATTGACGACAAAAATTACGCACCAAAAGTCATGCTAACATGGCGCTATTTCTGGCATATTGCAAAAATTCCCATAGATTCCCATTGTAATCTGGTAATTTATTAAATAATTTTGTTATATCAAGGACTGTCGCCATCATTTTGGCATTTTCCTTTAAATCTGTTCGCTAACTACCTAAGATTGCTTAAATATTGCTAATTAGAAAGTTTTTAGAACGCTTTTAGCGCATTTTTACTCCTTTTAAAAATTTTGTATTTTGTTAACAAATGTTCTTAGTGATCATTTATATCTTATAATTAATAAACATTCCAAATTTTATATTTAGTCCCTTAACATACAGACATCGCATTTTTAGAACGCTTTCCCCCCCCCCCCCCTTTGGATTAGTGGAATCGACATAAGATATAGCCTATATTGGAGCAAGGACTATCACCATCATTTTGATATCATTACTTTTAAGATCGGTTTGTTGTTTGCTGAAATTACTTAAAAATCCCAATTTAGAACATTTTTAGAACGCTTTTCGCACATTTTCACCCCTTTTGAATTCCCCCCCAAATGGATACCTTCTTTAGGTATTCACGGGCTTCACAATCCCGGGGCACCTGAGTGATCTTTCTTTTCCTTTTTCCTCTTACCTTCCTTTCATCTTTGTTTCACTCTCATTGTGGTTTCCTCTTCGGAGGTGAGGGCAATTCTGTATGAGCCGATGTCATCCTGCATATCGACTCATGGAGAATTGTAAACCACCCACGTGTTGGCCGTGCGTGGCGACCCGTGTCCCTGGAAAGGGGGATCCTGGCAGTTGAGGGAAACCAACACACTGCTTTGGCCTCTGCTTCAGGTAGACGGGAGGTGCATCTGGTCCCGTATGCATCAATAGGCTGGTCAGCTGAATTTTGTCACTGGCTTTAGGGATCAAGTGATCGAGCAACTACTAGTCATCTCGTTAAGGGTGGAGACTGACATAGGGTTGTCTTGTGACCGTATGGGCCTGGTTAGCACTGGTGCACGAATGTGCATCCCCTTGTTGGGCTCGGTAGTGGGTAGTGCGACCGGGGTCTGAATTTTATTACTTTTAACATGGATGGGAAACCTTCATTTCCTTCTATGTCTCTCCCCAATGGAGAGCAACAAACTGTACAGACTTCTTCCTTCACACGTTTTTTTATTGTTAAACGTACTGATAGCCACTCTGATAGTTCCTTTGGTAAAACGTCACCATTTCTCATAGCTAAAACTTTCCAGTCTGCCTTAGGGAATGGTCATACTCTAAAAAAATTAAAATCTGGAGATTTACTAGTTGAGGTTTCTACAACTAAACAATCACAGCTTTCTAATAGCTCTACAATAGGCCCTTTTTCTGTTTCTGCTCAGGTGCATAAAACTAAATACAATCCAAGGTGTTATTTCTGAACCAGACCTTTTATTCTCTACGAAAGATAACTCGTAGAAAACCTAAAAGACCAAAATATTACAGATGCACGTCGTATCACGATCCGTCGGAATGGCCAAGTCCTTCCTACAAAGCATGTCATTCTCACTTTCAATAGCCCTACTCTACCTACAAGAATTAAAGCTGCTTACCTGAATTGTCCTGTCAGCCCATACATTTCTAATCCTGTACGTTGTTTTAAATATCAGCGATACGGCCACACTAAAACTAACTATCGCGGTTCCCTTACCTGTGCACGCTGTGCAGAAGTTGACCACGACAGCAATTCATGTGAAAAATCGGAACGCTGCATAAATTGCAAGGGTAATCATACAGCTTTCTCTCGCTCTTGCCCAAACTGGATCCTTGAAAAAGAAATTCTAACTAAAAATAATGCAAAATCTTTCCTACACAGAAGCTCGTAAAATTGTAGAAGCCAGAACCCCGTCTGTCGGCGTATCTTAATCAAGCCTATTGAAACAGCAGTCTAAATCTGTAAGACATTAGCACCCAAACTGACATGTCTATGTCAAACAAGTCAGCCAAAGCACAATCAAGAAACACCCCAATCAAAGAATCCCGTGATATCTGTTTACCTTCGTCAGAACCTGTTACTATTTTACACACACCTACTCAGACACAAAAATCTTCTGCTCAACTTAAGTCAGAAATCTCAACCTCAATCTAAGGGATTACCCAAACCTCTAAATGAAACTAAGGCCGTTACCTCACCAAAAAATGACCCGAACTCATCTGCATTAAACTCGAAAAAACCCAATTCTAGTAAAATAGTGAAAACTGGTGTTCAGAAAGAAGGGACCAAGGCTGGGATCCAAACTGCTACAAAATCAAAAACATTACAGAAATCGCATATGCTTAAAAAACAAACAGAAACCATAAAAACCCCAACTCCAGCAACCCCACGGGGGAAGACTGTCGTAAAAAGATTGCAAAATTCATCGCTTAGTCCACGCAAAAGAAATTTTAAAGATCCCAGGCAACTGCAGCACTATGTCCAAGAAGCTATGGAATCCGAGTCTTACGGCAGTGGCTCGGATTCCGAGGAAAACACTGAAGAGTATATGCCTGGTTAAATTAATTTTTTTATTGGTCTTTTAGTTGTTTTTTCTGTAGTACTTTCCCAATTTGGTTATCGTGTCATTATCTTACTGTTTTAGAATTTTAACTAGTTTTAGAATTTTATCCTTTTACAATTTTAAATATGTTTGTTGGTTTTAATTGGTTTTTAATTTCATGTATCACCGCATTGCCTTTATCAGCTTAACTCTCATCTACAACAGATTTTTAATGCAACTTTCATTTTTTACATTTTATTTTAAAATTTAACCTTTTTATTCCTACCATAATCTAATGATTTAGCATTTTACTGTTTTCGCTTTCTTATATTTACCTGATGATATCCGGATGGGTAGCCCCCATCCGGACATTTTGACGTTGTCTTTTTCTCATTCTTACAATTTTGTCTTTGGTTTGGCGCAGCATGCCCCTCAAGGAATTTTGTGCCATTAAAACATATACAACCAACCTTTTGAATTCCGTATTTTTTTTATCAAATGCCCTTAGAGATCATTTATATCTTATAAATAATTAACATGCCAAATCTTATAGTTCTAGGTCCTTCAGTAACACAAAAGTTGCATTTTTAGAATGTTTTTTGCTTCTTCACCCTCTTTTGGTTAATGGTATACGCATAAAATATAGCCTATGTTTGAACCGGGACGAATACCATCATTTTGGTATCATTAATTTTGAAATCGGTTCGGTGGTTTCAGAGATTAGCCCCGATACTCGCCAAATGTGTCACCTACTTGCCACTATCTGATATTTTGCGAAATTCCCATAAACTCTAAAATGCCAAACTTTATGTTTCCAGTCCAGTCCCTTAATATACAGACATCTCATTTTTAGAATGTTTTTTGCTCTTTTACCTCCTTTGGGTTAGTGTAATAGACATAAGATATATCCTATGTTGGAGCAAAGACTCATCATTTTGATATCATTACTTTTAAGATCGGTTTGTTGTTTGCTGAGATTGTTTTAAAATTGGTATTTCGAACTTTTTTAGAAAGCTCTTCGCGGATTTTCACCCATTTAAATTTGATATTTTTTAGCAAATGTCATTAGTGATCATTTATATCTTATAAATAATTAACATGCCAAATTTTGTGCTTCTAGGCTCTTCGGTAAAACAAAAATCACATTTTTAGAATGTTTTTCGCTTCTGAACCCTTTTTTGGTTAGTGGCACAGACATAAGATATTGTCTGTGTTTGAACCGGGGCGAATACCATCATTTTGGTACCATTACGTTTGAAATCTGTATGGTAGTTTCAGAGATTAGCCCTGATACTTGCCAAAAGTGACGCCAACTTGGCACTATTCCTGGTATTTTGTGAAATTCTCATAAACTTCCATTGTAATCAATAATTTATCCTCTAACCAACCATTAATGTTTAATTAATGGTGATTTCTGATTTTTTCCTATTTATAGATCCAATAACCTACCTGCACACCAAATTTCAACTTCCTAAGTTACCTGGAAGTAGTCAAGCATTTCTATGAGTGAGTCAATGGTAAACAGTGGTTTTCAGACGTCAATTTCTCTTAAACGGTAAAAGTTTTAAAAATTTTTTTTTAAATTCTGAAATTATAAGATGGTCTTACACGACACAAAAAATTGCAACTGTGTAGGTCAAATAGAATTTAAGTTATTGAAGGGTCAAAAGTGGCTCGAAATGGTTCGGGTAATATAACCCACGGCCAGTGTGTCGCCTTTTACTTTGTGAACCTTGCTGACACACTGCCGTGTGTCTAGATTAAAATATTCTTTAATTCATGAGAAATATCTTCCAAAACATCTTTTATACATCCTTAAAATTATATTAGAATATTTACACAATCATTTAATTTTAGAACGATTTTGCCAATTAAATTTTAATTTATAAAGGATTTTGTGCAATATTTATAACTCCACTTAAATCGTATTTAAATATTCATAAATATTTTATGCAATTGGTAATATACCAATTAAAAACAAATTTGCAGAACAAATTAAAAAACAAAATTTCCTGCTCTATTTAAGCCCTAGAAGGGACAGATATTAAGATATTTGATTTACTTATTTCTACATTTAGCATTAAATTTTTGTATCAAATAATTTAAATTATGTGAAGATTAAATAAAAATTAAATTCAAACAATATGATACTTAAAAACCCTAAATCTTAGATTCCGTTCAAACGAAATAAATCCTAGACCTTTTTCTGAACATTTGCTTTTTAGATGTGTATTCTTTTTATCTATACCTACCGTAAACATTATACAAAATCTGCAAAACAAATATTTGCAAGTTAAGTTTGGAAAAAGTCTAAGATTTATTTCGATTTCGTTTGAAGGGAATCTAAGATTTAGGGTTTTTAAGTATCATTGTTTGAATTTCATTTTTATTTTTTTAATGTTCACATAATTTAAATTATTTGATACAAAAATTTAATACTAAACGTAGAAATAAATCAAATATCTTAATATCTGTCCCTTCTCGGGCTTAAATAGAGCAGGAAAGAAATTGTTTTTTTAATTTGTTCTGCAAATTATGTTTTTATTTAATATCTCAAGTTTTTTTAATAACTACTGAATTCAGATGAGCTCATTTCAAAATGATCATCAGGACTTCCTTTATGTGGTATCGTATCACAATTACTGATGTAATTTACCCAGGGCCATAGCTAGAAGTGAATTATGGGAGGGAGGAGTGGTACGCTCAAGAGAACGTCTGAGGTGCTCATATTTCTTTCCCTCTTCCTCTGACGCAAAAAAATATATTGGTGCATATTCACATTGTAAGTTCCATGTTTCTTATTAAATTATTGCAATAGCTCCATTTTATGCTAAAAAAGAATATGGGGATGAAAAATTTGAGTGTATAACTAATTCAAGATTAAACATGTTGGCTTCATATGCGCAAGCAGGATGAGCGAGTGTTGAAGCACTTTAGTTACAATTTAGCAATTCTGCAAAACTGAAAGGGCCTCAAAGTTAAACTAGATTTTTGAACAAAATTTTACTTTATGAAATACTAACTATTACGTTTTCCCCTACGTAGGAATTTCCGATTTATTTTTCCAGATTTATACCGATCATGATACCATTCCTAGACTCCAAAACCACCCCCAATTAAAAACTATCTCCGTGGTATCTACGTTAGATTTTCATTTCTCCATTCGGTTTTGCACAGATTTTCATTGATCCATTTCCAAATCGTTAACTTTTTTTTTTTTTACATCTAGAACTGAATTCTGTACATGCTTCCTGTCTTGATACCAAATATTTCAAAATCTGTTTCATTTCCAATATGACGTCATGAATGTCTAGTATAATTGTAGACATTCACCTCTAAACAGTATAATATTCCTCCAATACCTCAAGACATAGTATCAATAAAATGTATTTTTTTTATTTTTTGTATTACGTCATGTTCATGTTTATTTTCTGTATTTCTTCACTTAGAAGCTTCTTTATAAATAAATCAATGTTTGAATTGAAATTCTGCCCAAAATTGAAATTTAACATCGACAGAACTTCAAACCGCTATCGGAGCTCTGGGCAGGGTTCAGCGTAGAAAAGTTAGGGATAGATGTCATATGCAGTATGTCACATATGTCATATACATTGGCGCGATTGGAACAAAATGGATATTATATGCCTCACATGCTAACCTGGCTATTCAAGGACGGCGCCAGAGGGGGGGGCCGGGGGCATATGCCCCCCCGTCGGGCACACCTGCCCCCCCCCCCCCCCCCCGTCGGGGTCAAAATTCAATTTCGTCGGGGAAAATAATTTGACTTTTACATTTCAACCCAGTTGGATTAGGTCGAATTAAAGCTTTTTTTTTTTCCTTTTAAGGATTTATGAAGGATTTACGAAGAGGATTCTGATTGAATTTTAATTCTTACAGGTTGGGTTTAGATGAACCCGATTTTTCGAATAAAAAATGTCGAAATTCTTTCAGATAAAGATCTACATGCATGATAACACGATGATACATGGATGACTCTACATATGTATTTTTCAACATAAAATTTATATTGAAGTTATAATCATATGCTATTTTTTATAACTTTGTTAAATTGTAGATCAATTTTCACCGATTGTGGATTTATTCAGCGAGTTTGAAGGGCTCCGTTTAAAATACGTAGAAAATTATTTTGTCGGCATCGTCTTGGATGGCAAGTAGATTATTGCATCGGCTCGGGCAAACTGAACCTGCCCCGACTCGTGGCCTGGGCCGGATCAAGTTAGGCCTTTATCTTCTCTAGTTGCGGGTGGGTTTTGAATTGGTTAACTTTAATTCTTTCAGGTTCGGGTTGGATCTTGATATTTATAGTTCTTGATTCGACATAAAACGATGTCAGAAAAGAATTTACAAAATTTATTTTAAGATTAAAAACTATTGATTTTAATATTAATGAGTACAAGTTTATTGATTTTATTTTTACTTAAAAGTTAAATTTGATGCTAGAGGCATAATTGTACACTACTTTTACATAGTTGTTCGTATAGATTTAATTTTTCATCAGTGTTGGGGATATAGTGTTGAGTATTTCGAGATCAGGTCGAAATGTAGGGAATAAATTTTTTTGTCGGGTTCTAATAGAACTTCGAGTAGAGTTCTACATCACCTCGGGCAAAGTAACCATAACACGACTTGTGGTATTTGATTCCTTTTAAGATTCTTTAAAATAATTTTTTAAATGAAAAACTATTATTTGGGTATTAACGAGACATAATACAGATATATTGATTTCTCTACATAAAAAATATAATTGATATTAGATGTATGATTGTAGATTACTTTACCGTTATCGCATTACAATATGGATTTCTTTCTTTTCCATTTCGGGGTTGGGATTGTGTTTGAATTTAACCTTGTCAATTTTAGGTCGAGATTTTTCGGGTTAAGATTATCAATTTTTTTAAAACTGATTCAGATTGAATGGATATAGAATTTTCTGGTTCGGGTTGGATATAACACAATCCGCGTAGATTTCACGCTCTCAAAATAATCTGAATTGAGCTAATTTTCCCCTTGATTATATTTTGTTAAAACAGGAAAAATTGTGCTTTATTTTGCCCTTTTAATCCCTATGCCCCCCTTAAAAATAGAAAAAAAGACTATCTAAAATACTCGCACATAAAGCAGCATATTCATCAAATTACATCGGTGTTCCAGACGCTTAGCTGCTTAGTATTTTAGAAATAAAATTTATAGTTTTATTTTACCTAAAGATGTGTAAAAGTCACGATCCTAAGCTCAAAATATAATAAATTCTTTAGTCAGAAGACAGAAATTTCTTAAAATAGAAAAATCTCTGTAAATCACCGGGATATTTGACTTTCTCCGGCCGGCATTGAGACTGAAAATTTTGGCCCGTGCAGACGTATAATAGAATCCAGCATAACCCGCGGTTTAGATAGGCGATATTCTTTTAATTTTGGAATAAGGTTGACTTTTGTTGTTTCAGATTGGGTTTTAACTCTTACGGCTCAGCTTACACTAAAAAAAACGGACGATTTTGCGGAAATTTTACTGACAGTTCATCGTTTTTTAACGAAAACACTTCATAAATTCCTGAAAATTTTCTGTTTTCTTTCTAGAATTAACAGGAATTTTTCCGTTAACAGTGAATTATACTTTCGTCCCGAGATTGCCAATATAATCTCCGTAAAATAGTCCTTTTTAGCACTTTCCAACAAAGTTGAAAAGTTCTTGTGCATTCGGTTTATCCTGCTGTCTGTTCGTCTGTCCGCGCTCTAACTCACGTAAATATACTCGGATTGACATGAAATTTTAGGACGTTATTGATATTTACCCTAGCACGAACCCTATTGAAAATGAAGTTCCTACCATGATTAGTTTATCTACATGGAGAACCAAATTTTCCGATTACATTACGGGCTATGGGGAAAATGGTTTCAAAGGAATTTTAAAGATGTTATACCCTGTCAAAACATTAAAATTTATATGCTTTTATGAGGTGCATTAAAATATGCATTCTATAAAATATAAGGTGAAAATGTAGCTATTATTCATTTACAGGGCCACACAAAAGAATTCCATTAGATGGTAAAAGGGAGAATTGTGTTTGACATATTTTAAATATATTAAACAGTTTCCTGTATAATAAAATTTATGTATGTCAATGAAGCTTAGTATAAATTATATGATACTGCCTTCCCTAATATAAAATACCTAGTATTTATAGGGACGTACAAAAGATTTCAAATAGTACATACTGTAAATGTATTAGATGATAGCTGATGGATGGATGAAATGCATTTTAATTTTGATATGCGCGTATAAGTTTCACTAAATTTATGCATATTATATGGTGTGTATAAATGCTAGAGTTAATATACAGGGCTACCCAAAAGAACTCGCCAATGTTACTGAATATGAGCATATATTATTAAAAGAAGATTCTTAAATTATGTATTTTTATGCTGAACTGCATGAAATTTACTAAGAAATGCTTGCAGAATATAGATAAAATGATATATAGGGCTACGCAAAGAATTGGGTACATGGAGCCTATGAATGATAATTTATGAGAAAGTGATTTCAGTTGTTTTAAGAGTGTTTTAGTTTAAAATAAATTTTATCTTAACACTGATGTGTATTAAAGGTACCAGGCAAACTACAAGGCTGAACACAGTATTCAAGAATGCTTCCCTCTATTAGTATAAATTGCTGAAAGAGAAATTTCAAGCTACTAGGCATTTTTTGCTAAACTAAATTTTCCCATTATATAGTATGTACATTAGCTGACAGATCAAATACATTGCTGTTCAATAGTACTGGAATACATATTTGGCTATATTTGGCTTTATATCCTTATTTACCTAAATAACGAAGTTTTATTAAAGATTTCATGAAGCGTCGAGAAGCGATTCATAATCTATGCTTAACGTATGATTTTTCTTGTTTTATATAATGTGGAGTACAGCTGATAATTCAAAAGAATGCCCAAAATATTTTTCAGGCTAAATATCTGTGCAATAAAACCTTTATAATGGACTCTCCAGAAAAACGGCCATCTATTTAGCAACCACTTTTTCCAATTCCTAACACTTACATACACGCTTATATACCTCTTTGAATAGTGGATACCTTCAAACAACACACTTGTAATATGTGCATTACAGATGAGACTAGCTCAGCCCGACCCTGGACACGACACAAGCTCGGGCTCTATTATTCTAGTCGTCGGGCTCGGGCGGACCCGGAGTCATTTTTTCTGAAGACTGAAAATTTTATTTATTCATACGTAGAAAAGATTGAGAATTTTTTTTCCACTTAAAGTTGCCTACTTATTCATTTTCAATTCATTTTAATTCTTTTTTATCAAAATGGCGGGGAAACTGAACGCTTTGTTTATTTTAATATTCCATTGCTGTTTCAAATGAAAATTTGTAATACAGATTTATGTCTACGGAATTTCCGGCGATCATCCATTTATACGTCGCCAATCAAAAACGCAACATTGAATTTGCTTTTTGTTGGCTTTTCGTTAGCAGAAGATATTTTTTAATGGAATCTATCATTTATTTATTATTTAGTTACATAACGCCAAGATATTTGTTTCTGTTTTACGTAGACGAGAATTAGCTAGAGGTTTGCATATAATTTAATCTTCGATTGTGCACGAATTATAGTCTTTTTTCATATGAAAATAATTTTAGTGATTATAATATGTATTTGTCATCATGAACGCTCCTCACGCTGGGAGCGCTGTTTCTTTTCGAAGTCACTTTTCTCCGTAAGTAAATATGATTACCATGTTATTCTGATAGAAAGCAATCGACCAGTGTTTCCTCTTTCTATAAAAGCATCGGACCTTTAAAATAATGTCGATTTTTAAAAATCTACGTTGATTTTGAGGTACCTATCAATCACAGGAGATTGTTAAAAGAAAGTTATCGATTATAATGAAAGATGTATACTTTTTTGCAGAAGATTGAAGAACGCTGTTCGATTCACCAGCTTACAAATAATTTTTGTAAATTTCATGCATTTATTCATTAAACACAAACTTGTCCATTAAATTTGTTAAAGGAGGAAAAAAATCAGAATTCTTTTAAGTATGAGGTATGTTTTTATTTTGATAATTTTGAATTTAAATTTTTACTTAAAAACCATATCTATTAAGAAGTTTATAAAAATGAGATATCACTTTTGAAACATTTTTTAAATACCATACAATTTTGCTTCGTATATTTTTTATATCGGTCTCGGGTTCTGGTGACAAAAAATAGTTCGGGTTCGGGCAAGTTCGGACTTGAAATCGACGAGCTCGTGCGGGGCCGGACCTCGAAAAACAACCCAAATTCATCTCTATGTGTATGATTGCATGAACTATTACAAAATACGATGCATGTGTTTTTGTATGAAGTAAAAACAAAAAGTTGGTAATATTTGACATTTCAAAAGAAAAAATGATTTTTAAAGAAAGAATAACCTTTTGTAACACTTATATATATTTTATTTCTCGTGCATTAAACTAAATACATACTCATTTATATTTAAAAATACGCATTTATTTTCAACTAACATATTTGTGGTCAATTTTTTTAAAGAAAATTCCAACACCCCCCCCCCCCCTAAAAAAAAAAAACTATGAACCACATGAATTGTAGTGTTGTCAGTTATTCTGATTTTCAGGGATTTCGAAATCCATCCCACGGAACTCCTACGCATGACGCTAAATATTCCTCTTTTTCACCATGCCCAAATTACGTGAAAATTTACGAGTTTACTCTAAATTAAATTTTATTCCTTAGTCTGTGGTGAAAAAAAATTCCACCGCGAATCAGACACTGATCAGAAACAATAAAACAGTCTCCGTCCGCTCAAAATCCACAGAAATAAATTTGCAAGGCTCTTTCCTTTAATACTTGTCCCAGGAAGAATAAAAATGTTCAGCCATTGAAACTTCAAAAAATAAAATGTAGTCCAAATCTTCAAATAAAATTAAGCCCGCTCCGAGATTAATCAAAGAAAATTTCAAAGAGCTCGTGCTTCTGGATAGGCCATGCTAGAGCGGGCATGGGCTAGAGCTGCATGGGCGGGCTCGGGCCTGCTTTGTTTCACGACAGTCGGGTTGGGTCATGCTTGGTCTTCGATGTTTTCAGGTTGGTTCTAACTTATTTTTCTGTACCGTCTCGGGTTTGGCTTCATTCTTCCTAGGACACATGGGCCCTAAATTTTCCGCCCCGGTTTCGACGAAACCTATACGATAATCACTCTTTCGGCACGTCCTCGTTCGTGCAAAAAATCAGTAAAATTTGGCCCCATTCAAGTATTTTTCCAAAAAATGTATATATTTTTATATGTTTTGATCACCATTATTCTCCGATTAAACTTTAAAATTTATTATTTTTAAATAATAGTACATTTCTAGGAAATAAGATTTAAATACAGTAAAATCTGAAAATGAACATGCCTAGAACATGGGAAATAATCTTCTCTTAAAAAGAGAAATGTGTTGATCCATGCCAAATTAATACAATAATATGTGCGAAAACAACTTAATACATTAACGCCTGCTGAGAAGGGCAACTTGACTATAATGCATTTTTTTTTTTTTTCGTTTCTATGAGATTCCTTCTTAAAATATTTTACTGTGCAGCTTTTTCAAATTTTTAAGTTTCCAGTATGGAATATGAAGAAATGATAATGATAACTGAAACATTTAAACATGCAAATAGATTCATTAAAAAATAAATACATATTACATCCTAGAGTACTTCTGTAAAAATCAAAAATATTTTTGATCAGAACTCTTAGTGCGGTACAATTTATAACTATAGGCGACATAAAAATCCATGTTTAGTCGAAATTTAGTCAGGCTCGGGTTGCGATTTTAACGTTATTCCAAGCCAAGCCTTTTTTTTCCGGGCTAGGCCGGATTTTTGAACTTTTAATTTGTATGAGCGTGATCCGGTTCTGAAATTTTGGCCCATGAACTCTTTTTGACCCTAACCCAGCACATGGAATTTATTCAGGCTTAAATCTAGACTTTAAACTTTTTTTCCGGCCAGGCTGGATTCAGACCGAACTTTTGACTTTTATACTGCTTAGGACATTAATTTGTTTTGTATGAACCGGGTCGGATCCGGATCTGAAATTTCGACTCGTGCAGCCTTATAGACACCGGCCTAGCACATGACAATTTCTAATAAACATATTACAAATTTGGCCCCCCTGTCGGGGAAACCGTGCCCCCCCCCCCGTCGGGCAATTTCTGGCGCCGCCCTTGTGGCTATCGTTTATTTTACTAATAAATTGTTTATTTTCTATTACTTTTATTTAAAAAAATTATGTAGATCGTTTGTTCTATAGTTATTAATAAACTTTTTTTTATTTATTTTCCTTTTTAAATATTAGAAAATTAAAAAATATATATGCGATATGTATTTGAAAACTAAATTTTCGCCAAATTGGCGTCAGAAAAAACTGCGCCAACATGGTAAGTATTAGACATTTGTGCATAAAGGTGACGCATTATGAATATTCCAAATGTGCTTAAATTTTATTAACTCAGAGATAGTGAATCAAAAGTTTTATAAAAATGGTACTACTCTTATCCCCTCGACCAATTTCGCCAAATTCTACAAATCGCCAAACTAATAGCCGAATTATACATGTTGACATAATTTGTATTTTAAATAACGAAAAACCAAATAATTAGAATATTAATAAAAATACAAAGTCTAAATAAAAATCACTTAATGACATTTTAAACACGTGAATCGTATTTAATGTTATTGAATGTGACATTAACGATCATCCATTATTGGCATTTAATCTTATAGTTTGGCGATAATTTTTGGTCGACGGGATAACCTAGTAGTACCATAAAAAATATTAACTTAAAGTATAAAAAACAGCTATTTTTCAACAGAAACTATCTTTGCGATATTTTAAAAACTAAATCGTGTAGTGTTTTATCAAATTAAAATCATCGGAATAATGAATTTAATACAAATTAATTCGGTACTTGGTTATCCCTTCAACCAATTCCGCCAAATTATATAAGTCGCTAAACTAATAGCCAAATTATACATATTGGCATTTTTTTTATAACAAAAGTACAAATAAATGGGTAAAACACTAGTAAAAATATGACATCTCTAAATACGTATAGGTATTTAATGTCATTGAATGTTGACATTCACGATCATCCATTACTGGTATTTTATCTTATAGTTTGGCGATAGTTTTTTGGTCGACGGGATAACCAAGTAGTACCGTTGATTTAAAATTGATTTTATCCAATGATTAATTATTTGCAACATTACAAATTTAGGCACGATTTAAAAAAGTCACCAAATCGGGAATTGAAAAAATATATTTGTAAACATTGTTTATACTTGTTTACATTGGATTTGAATATTTAGGTTGATAGAATTGGCGAATTTATTGCAGTGCCGAAAAGTCTTATACGAAGTAGTTGACGATTCTGCGGTTTAGCCTTAAAAAATTGCAATCTTTGAAGACCCAGTTCTGCAGATTTACTAGTTTCATTACATACCAAGGATGAAATACTATTATTCTCAAATGCTATTATTTTTGAAAATTTTTATTCACCTAAATTTATTTTGATTTTCTTCGAACATAAGACTAAGAAATTTTTAAAAATGTGGTGTAAGTATGAAATCCCGGCGCAAATGTCATATGCACTGGGTTTGGTGCAATTTTTTTTTTTATGCCCAATGTGTCAAAAAACTCGCTTTCAAATACCAGTTACATATAGTATATACTTAAGTTATTTTCTATTATTTTGCAGAGACAATAGGTAGAAAAAAATTTAATTTACTTATTTCTATATTTCTTCTGTTAGAAGCTTCTTGATCAATGTTTGAAAACGTCCTTTTATTTTAAAAATTTTGCTTTCTGTTGACGATTCTTGTATTTATACGAAATGTTTGCAAATCTCCGTTTCATTTCTAATATGACGTCGTAAATATACCATTTTTAATTCTTACAAAAGAAAAAGAAATCAATTTTATTTATCACGTAAAAATGATTAATTGCTACAGGAAATATGTCCATTGACCTCTATATTTTTTTGATTGGAGGGAATTTTTTTTTTAAACAATTAGATCCTTTGAAGAAAATTTGTGGAAGCGCGTACAAAATCTGGGAAAATGTCTAGTAAATAACTCGTTCAATGTTAAATTCCGTATTAAAATAACATTACGGAGTCACACTGGAAATAAAGCATAGCACTGCCGTGCTATGCTTTAATATACTCGTATAATAGAAATCTCTTAAGCTTTTCCTCCACACAATTAACGTCAAAAGCTTAAGATTAAAATTAAAAAAAATTCTTTAAACAGATTGTTTCGTGCAACTAATAATGCTTTCAGAATAAAGTAACTCATTTTAAAATGTATAACCACCAATTTATGTATTAAAATTTACGACAAGTAATTTAATAGGATTTTAAACTACCGTTGCACTACAAAGTGTGCAAGTATCAGAATCAGGTTTAAAATGCCAGATATATCTGGACAAAATGTAGAAGAAAATAGTTAAGTGGAAAACTAATTTATATTTAGCGTATGTTCAGATTTAAAATCTATATTATAAAGGCCAAACGTCTCTGTGCGTAACGTATACGTCATTTTGCGAATGGCAACACTTTCCCATGCAATTTCATTTTTGCATTTTTCGCTACTGCAAATTTTATACTTCTAATCATAGCATATTTCCGATTTTTACACCGTCGTATAGAGAAAAAAATATACTTTTAAATGCAATTTGTTTGAGAGCTGTATCTCAATTAGTTTGAGATATTAATTTTTTATAGTTTTTATTACCAATTTCGTAATTGTGGCAACATAATCACTCCTTTGTCTGTTAAAATTGAAAAAAAAAAATAGAAATTGAATTGCGTATACATTGCAAAAAATATCGTCTGTTAAAATCTGATTTTGGTTTTATTTCGTTTTTGCTTATCAGTTAAATAACTTCAAGTTTTGAGTTAAAGTGATTTTAAAATGATAAAATTAAAATACCATTTTTTTAAACGGTGAATACGGATATGAGAAGTACGTGTTTAAATTTTTAGAGGATGAAAATTATGATGGGTTTTAATTTGGCGTGAAATTTTATGATCGTGTCAATTTGGAATATTTTTTTTTTAATTCGCATTCATACCAAACAAGAGTCTCAATAAATAAATTCATCATAATAGCTGATCTTTATTATATTTTACTGATTTTATATGCGATTAAAGTTTTATTTTAAAAATTTGTATGACTGAGTTTTAGTATTTTGTTAATCTTAGTTTAAACTAATATTTGTTTTAGAGTTAGACTGATCAATATAAGATGTATTTTTTTACTGTAAGCAATTTTGTAGATTTATTATAAATCAATGAAGCAGTTCCTTCTTAAACATTTTCTTTCGTCGAATTTCGACGGGTTCCCCCTCGTTTTATTAAAAACGAAGTTTTGGTGTTCCCGTATTAGCTGTTTGCCATCTATCAATTCCAAAACATTGCAATGTTTTAATGCTGAAATCCGAATCTCTGTTCTCGCCATAATGAGAGCCGGCAACTTAGAGTTCATGGCCGATGTTCCAGAATATGTTATCCGAATTGCATATAGAACGCAATTTGTCTGCCAAGTCGTATCTTTATAAGAATCCTGCTGAAAATCGCATTTTAGCAGTTGACGCGTAGGTTTTGCCGTTGTGTTTTCTTGCTCAGTCCTCCCTGCTTTCATACCTTTGACTGTAGGAAAACAATGGTGAATCTAAGAGTCAAATGTTTTATATCTACCAAGATATGACTTGACAGACCGTTGCGTTTTAATATGCGAATTTAGTTTTAATTATTTAGGGAATTTCATCATGAACTCTAAGGTAATTGCCTGTGCTGCCGCCTCCCGCTCTACATTAAGTATATTTGTTAAGGGGTCTTGTAGCTTATTAAACTCCCCGTCGCCGATGCAACAATATCGTAACAAGTTCGCATACTCATCCAAACAACAAAACTAATGCACTTAAGACATATTTAAGGCTTTATGAAATATAAATCCTCAAAATATAATGTACCGTTCAATTGATATGAGTTCTCTCTTTCTTCCCCCCCCCCCCCAACAGGGTATTTCACAATCCGCAAAACTAATATATCAACATAAATCTTATGTTAAAAGGAACTTTATACTTCATAGAATGATATAAATTCATTGATAGAAACTAAAGACTTGTTTAAAAAGTGGAAAAAGTGATAATATTTGAATAATTATCTAAATAATTCATTCTCTAAAATATAGGTTAGAACATAAGTTATTTTAAAATGAGCTCTAAGTAAAGCTATTGTGCGAACATTTGAAAATGTTAACCGAACTGTATCTTATATTAGAAGTTTATTTTTACATTTTATAAAATCTTAAATACGGATTAAGTTAGATTTGTGAAATTTCAATATTTAGAAAGTTACGAGAACAAAATTTTTACGAAAACAAAACCACTTTTGCACTGTCGACGAAGAGTTAAAAATTAAGTCCCTTTAGTTTAATTTTGCAATTAAATTGCACTGAAAGAAATGCTAATTGCATTGTTTTAAGTGAAAGCAGTGTTCCATAATTGGATTACAAACATTAAAAATTCATGGTAGAATTTTAACCATAAATGTAATTTTCGTTCAAATAAGATTAGACATTAAATTTTCTATTGATTTGTAAAAATTCAATTTTTGCGATGTTTTGAAGTTTAAAATTACTGTCAAAACTAAATGTATTGGTCAAGTCGTTGCCACCCTCAATATGTCAGCTTTCCTCAGACATGTTTTCAGTTTGTAGCAGTTTAATACAAGGTATCTAATAAACTACAATTAAAGACATAAGCTGATCGTCAAAAAGCTATTTGCATTCGTGAAATCGTTTCAGTATAAAGTGAATTATTAAATATTGAAGTTATAAAATATATAAGTTAAGAGTAAATATCTTATAAGTAGAGTACAATTTAAAGAAAGGTAAGATAGTAATTTACCGAGGAGTTAATTTAAATATACGAATGCATTCTAGACCCATAGACAATGTTCGAAGGGGCAATTCTGAAATTGAGCAACATCTTTAAGGTAAAAATTTAAGTTTTAAATACTTACGACCAGGGATGTAGTGAAGGGTATACGCCGCGTATCTTCTGTATTTTTTTAAACGAGCACCGTTTAACCTTTGTTTCTCAAGAAAGCTATAGTATGTACACTAGAGTATACGCTCAGCCTTGACCGTATACCCTCTTTTTAGAGCGTATACAGTTTTTTTACGACTACACCACTGCTTACGACCGACTTACCGCTATAATGCGATGATCCGCAACCTTATTAGAGATGTGAACCAGAATGGAAAGATCTTGCTTACTGAGATTTGTAGAAAAATGCGTTCCAAATAACATACAAATTGTTACAGTCTAAGGCCACTTATTTTCGGTGGAGAGCTTTTTCAGCAAGCATGTGGTAATTTGGCAGTGCCGGAATAGGCCAATCCGTTTGACCCACTTCTGCATCAAGAACTTTAATATAAAGCTACATTATAATCCATGTTACCATGATTCATTTTAATTTCGAAATAATCATGCTGCCAGTAGATTACATGATATACAAAGCTTTGACACGTCAAATTCATTTTTCATAAAAATGAGTTATAGTCAGTCACTCTAGTTCTTAACTCAATCGTGACAGATTTACAATTTGATAATTAAGGGTTACTCTGACAATTCTTTTATAACTGTCAGATTGTATGTTCGGTTTTGCCTTATCTTTGGCATGTCTAGTTTTTAGGACCACAAATTTCGTAGATATCTTGAACAAACCAAAACCCTGTTTGAAGATTTTCTAACGTTTCAATTGTCCTCAATACTATTTAGGAAGTCGCTAAGTTAGAGAACTTCTGAAAACTACAGTCAAACAAGAAATGCCTAAAATTTATTAGTTTCGAAATGAAAAATATTCACTATATGCATTTAAAATGAAATAAAATACCTAGAAATCTAGAAAGATACCTGATAAGATCCTTTGTAATAATTAACAGAAGTCTCGAGAGTTTATCAATTTTCATCTCGTCCTCACTAGGTGAATGCAAGTATGCCAGCTTTTGCGATGGATCATCTAGAGAAAAGTTACGTTAGTATAATTTAGAGTAGAAATTCTACGCAAGCACATTCATATTTCTTTAAAGTAAAACTTTAAAAAACATTAAATTTTGTTCACTTGAACCATCTTAAATTTTCAAAATAATATTTTTATTGTTTTAAATTACTACATCTTAATATCTTGATAAATGAATTAATACATTCAACTAATTAAGATTGATAAAAATTCAAACTTAGAAAGGGGCAATTTCCTTACACTGATGCGCCCCATAACTTATACGAATTTTTAAGAACATTCATTTGAGCTAGGTTTAAACTTTATAGCTACCCAAAATTCTACACGTGAATTCTAACAGACAAGCTTTCGATGTTGTAAAGAACTTTACAACTTTAACTTTATTTACGAACCACGGTTATTGCATCAGATATTAAACTGGCCACGATACAGAACTATTCGAAGTTTAAAAGAAAACAAATGTCGGGGTGACAAGAGTGGAAGATGTGATAAATGGGTGCATCGTCAATCATGAAATGTTACATGAAATGTCATGTAATAAAGTGAAATTGTAAGAATATTGCAAGTGCTCTATGTTTTGTGATCTAAAACGTTTTGTTTAGGCAGTGTAATAGTGTCCTTATCAAGTTTTTCATTTGCAATTTATAAAATTAAAGTCCGAACTCCTCTTCTTCAGAAGAACCTATTTACTGAATCATGGATACAATAAAAAAGGCTAAGACAATCAAAGAATCTATGAAAAATTCTGCTTTGGACAGGTGTTCGTCTTTGAAGGTATAATTCGAAGGTATGTCTTCTGCCAGGACTATAATTTTAGTTTTAGACAGATTTCAATTTACACAGTACCCATTAAAATTTCTAAAACAATCTGTAGTACACCTCTGAAGAACAAATCTATTACAGTAAAATCTTAAGGTGACCTATCTTAAAGGAAAAAAAAGATTTGACGAAAACGATATTTATGCTTGCTAATGTTTGAAGCCTTTCTGAAATAGAACTTATTCCGTCAGAATCTGGATTCCTCCTTGGCAGTTTTTAACACCGAATCTTCTCGTAAACAAACATTTTAATGTCCCATGACTAAAAAGTAACTAATTATAAAAAATATTCCTTTTACACAAATTTACTGTAATTAGATTAAGCGTAAAACTATCTTGGACTTATTTGGGACCAACTGTTGAAGATACTTTTGATGGAAAGGGGGGGGGGGGAAGAGAAAGACTAGTTTACACAAACGCAATAACGGCATATTAGTTGACGTAAGTTACTTTATCTTCGTTCACTTTCTAACGAACAACATTATCAATTTAAATCTGCTGCATGTTAAAGTAACTATTTTTGAACTGGTTATTTCTTAAAGTTTCCAAAATGCACTGGCAAGGGAAAAAAAAATAAAGGAACCATAAAAAAGTGCTTTACTTAAAGGTGCAGTCCTGAGACAAATTTTACGTGGCACTACAAAAGCCAATTTAAAATCCTTGTAAAATATCTCCAAAGATGCATTAGTCTATCGATACTTCTAATATACACTTATTTAAAAAAAAAAAAAAAAAAAATCTAGATTTAGTTTTATCAATTTTAGAAGCATTTAAATTTATTTAAAGCGAGTTTTTTAGTGTTGCCTCCAGGCGACACCAGGACTGAAGAAGTTAAGGGAACTTCCATGAAAAGTGATTAGTAACTCAACGTCAACATTATCTTATAGTCCAATAGATTTGATGTTCACTACAAAAATAGTCGTTGGGGGGCCACCATACTACTTGCCAATCATGGATATGCATAATATAAAGTTAAAATGAAGCATGTGTAAAATATTGATAAAATGCATTGCAATTCCAAAACAAAATTTAAACGTAACATTTAAATAGTTAAGACATAGTAATGATCAGAATTCTGATCATACTGAATTTAAAGGTGACATTTATGATAAGCCGTTAATAACAATCCTAGTTTGGCGATAGTTTTTAGTCGACGAGCTAATTAATCTAATTTCGTAAAAGAAACATCCTTATAACTCCAAAAATAGTTTTATTAACCAAGTTTATTGCGTCGGATTAAGTGTCATTTTCAATTAAAATATATATTAGAATTGGCATGGAATACAGCGTCAAAAAAATTCAAGAGTGGAAAACGATAACAAATATATCGGCAATTAATTATCCGATCAACTTCATTATTTATGCAAAATTTACATCTTATTGTTTTTTTACAGCCACTACTTAAATTTCGAAGTTTTATATACCTTTTATCAGAACGAATATTTCTAAAAAAATAGCTCCGATAATAGAGTTAGACATTCAGTAGGCTTCTCCCCATTATTACATATTAAGTATACACCAAATTTCAAGTATCTCAATTTGTTCGGGAGATAAAGCGTTTAGACAGACGGCAAATTATTTTTTCTAAAATTGTTTTTCGAAATCTCCAGTGCCCGAAACATCTCTAATTTTCACTGAATACCAACTATAACAACTGCAGAAATACTGAAAAATTACCAATGAATGTATCAGTAAAGACCATCTGCCACAAATTTCGCATTGTTCAAATGAATGTCAATATTTTTTTTCGCTGGCACTGTCTATTAAGAAATTAACTTTATTGGCGTTCAAAGTATCTCGAATAAACTTAAGTCGCTGTAATAAATTCAAGTTATAGTTACCTTCCAAATCGTCGATATCATGTACATGTATTGGTTCTACAATTGCATTCTCTCGCTCCTTTAAAACACTGCAGAATGTCTTAGAAACAATAATCAACAACCTAAAATAGTACAAAGATTAACATTTATACGGTGAAATATATGTACCACTTAAATGAGGAAAGGAAACTAAATACAACTAAAATGTAGGCATCTAAAATGAACATAAGTTAGCATTTAAAGAACAGAATGTCATCGGTAAAGAAAAGAATCTAAACAAACTTAAAACGTAACAAAGATTGAAACTTAATTTGGGTTCGATTGTCGAAATTTAATAGAATCTAGCGATATTAAATATTGAAATCAAAGGCAAAAAGTTATTTCTCTCAAATGTACACTTAAAAAGTTACTACAGTTACCATTTTAAAGAGGTAGATCTCTCCTTTCAGATCTAAATTTTGCACTAATCTGCATTTCGGCATTAAAATCAATGACAGCTAAATTTCTCACATTCATTGGATGAGGAGACTGATAATGTATCTTGAAATAATATAGGTTTTACAGTTGCGGTATAATGCAGTGTTAAACAGAAATTTCAATAAGTTAAGTGTGTTAGAAATGCTGTCAACAATGTTGCAATTGTCATTGAGCCACAAAAATTGCCATAACATCATTACTGTTGTATTAGACTTCATTAATTTTTAATTCAAAATATGCATTTCTTTTTAAAGAAATCAGCAACCATAGAGTAATACATTAATATCATTAATTATCAATTCTTTCTCTGGCAAAATCAGATTCATTTTGTACAAGGTAAAAAAAAAAAAAAAAAAAAAAATAGGAGGAGGAGGAGGAGGAGGAGGGGGATTTGCAATTCTTTTAAATTTATAGAAAGGAGAAGGGGCTACAAAATTCATTAAACCAAGATACTATGATAATTCTTGAAAACTTCAATATCTAAATTAAAATCTTGAAACTGTCTGTTTTCTTGTGTAATCCAAATAGATAACGCAACTTGCGAGTTTTGAAGCGCTGATAGGGTTCCCCAAATCGATTCATTATGTGGATGTTAAAAGTTCACTGAATTTCAGTAGAAGTGTTGAAATTTTTTAGGCCAGGATTCTTCTGTTTTTGGTTATATCATCCAATTTTAACACCGGTCGAGAACTTCCTTTTTAGGGAAGCGTCTTGGAACAGAATTCATGACATCGGATCACCTGATCTTTAGCAGACCTAATCGGCCAATAAAACAGTCCTAAGGAGGGGAAAATAAGCTTAGTGTTTTGGGTCAATCGGAGGTCCCATGATCTAATGTATGCAACTCCGTACCTAGTCACGAGAATAAGAACTTTCGATCGATACTAAACCAGACACTGGTTGTACGTTCCAATGCTATGCCATTGAACTAATAACGTTCGGTCCTGCAGAGTTCGCTTTTAACTATTTCACTCCATACTTTATCAAATCATTGCAGGATTTAATCTGCCAATGTCTGAATGTAGGGCTTTCCATTTTAAAAAGTCTTGAATGTACAAAAAAATTAAATACTGGAGGGCAATTTATTTTTACTTAGTAATACCCGAGAAACCTAGTTATCTTCCACAATTTTTTAGCAGCAAGAATCCATTTCAGGTACTAACCTTCGTATTTAAAAATTTACCAATATGTCTCAATTTCACGCACGTAATTTTAAATAGACGAAACAAGTCTTTAGATTTTGTAGATTAAAAAGCCGATTAAGAACATATGGAGGAGTTTAAAAATTTTGCATTCATGACAAAATCCATGTTATAACATTAACAGATAATTAAAAATTAACTTTTATTAAATATGCAATAAATGCATTAACAAAGAAACTTTTAATCGTGTTTACATGAAAGTTTAAATTCTGAGAATTTTCACTTACCCTGAATATAAATGTCAAAAAGTTAATTTCCCAATTAAATAAAGTTATATCGGCTATTTATGAATTTCGTAAGCATGAGTGAACTTATGTTTTACGTACTCAGGGATGAGACTAGAAATTTTTAGAACTTATTGCTATTGATATTTTAGAGTCGAAGTCCATTGGTTCAAAGTACCTACGTGAGTAATGCTCGCGTTTGCTTCGCATCGAACATAAAAGACCGGGAGGCGGCAGCATTGACAATCGCCTCATTGAGTTCACGGAGGAAAATCTAGGATTAGTTAAATCTCTATTCGCATATTAAAACGCAATCTGCCAAGGCATCTTAGTGAAGAACACTCATAAAAACCAGATTTTTAAGGTTGACACGTAGGTTTATTATTGTGCTTTCCTGCACCCATAAGTACGAAAATATGGAGGATTGGGAGCAGGAAAACAATGGTAAATCCGAGTCATGTCGCTAAAATCGGGCGTTTAGGCTTTTTCACCAACACATGAAGTGGCATACTGATTGTGTTTAATATGCCAATCTAGGTTTAAGTAATTCTGGATTTTCATCCGTGAACTATGAGGTAATTGTTGACATCTCCAGGTCTGTAAGCTGTCAACAGAAATTGCGGGAATTTCCAATCTAATAATTTTTTCTCAACTGGTAGTCAATAGTGGTGGAATAGAATTCCAAATAAGTTTTGTACATGGAGCGAAATACTTTAGAAGTTTTGACGATGAGCAAATCGGCCGGATGAAACAGCAATGCAGTAAGAGGGATTCTAAACAGCAGTACATTTTTTTCTTCTAAATTACAAAATACAGATGATTAATACAGCAAGTTTAATAATAGTTATGACAGAAAATAAGATTTTTTAAATTCCATAATCCAGTTAAATAGCATATCGGTAAAGTGAGCAGTATCAGATTTAGGATGAGAAGAGGCAAAACAGTTTAAGAGAAAAAACATGCCAGAAGTTATTCGAAATTAAAAGTACAATTATACAAAGTTATCATTCTGATTTTACATATTTCTGCAATAACTTTCAATAGAAATGTAAAATACAATTTTCAGAAACAACTGATATACAATTTGCAATAGAAGATTATTCACTCGAAAGTACCACAAATAAAATTAAGATTGTCGTCAGCAACATTTCTGTACGTGACAAAAGAGTACAAGTAAGATATCAGTAGATCTCCAAGTGTTTCCAAAAACAACCACAATGTGGTATTATCATAAACGAGAGGATGTGTTATTTATTGCGATTACATAAATTAGCTAAATTCACACATTCCACAAATTTATCAAAAAGATAGTGTTTTTTTTTACCAGTGAAAAGTAAAAAGAAATGAACAAGTATTGCAGAAAATGTGTTAATAAATAAAGTACACTGAGATATGTAAACAAGTGGACACTTACAAGAAACTCGGCACAGTCCTATAGAACGAAGCCATTACTAAAGTTAAAAATCAAGAAAAGTTCGCTTGCAGACGATTATTTTTATTTAATACTTTTCTGACACCCCTCATGGGATGGTGCGAATGACTTCTGCCCTAGTGATGCTGACTTAAACTGATCCGTATTCAGCTAAAACACTTCTGAAAAAAAAAATATCACTCAAGTCTTCACCCAATTTAAAATACACGAGTTTTCGCTTATCGATTATAGAAACAAGACTATACACTGTTAAAAATTTGAAACTTTTGCTGCATCGTCACTCCACCGCTTTTATATTACATCACTATTTTGACCAATGAGAATGTTCTATAATACAGTGAAGTAACCGTTTTCTATAAAAGCGGTGGAGTGACGATGCAGCAAAAGTTTCAAATTTTTAACAGTGTACATTTAAAAAAAAATTTAACTTTTGCTCCATTGTCACTCCACCGCTTTTACAGAAAACGATTACTTCACTGTATTATGGAGCATTTTCATTGGTCAAAATATAGATAATCTATAAAAGCGATGGAGTGAAGATGCAGCAAAAGTTTCAAATTTTTAATAGTTTACAAAAATAACCAATTGGGTCTATTTCATTTACATGTAAATACATATAAACCAGTGAAATACAAATGAATTAGAGCGCGTAGGATCGGTTAGTTACCAAAGCGTTCAGTGATGCTAACCGATACACTGTTAAAAATTTGAAACTTTTGCTGCATCGTCACTTCACCGCTTTTATAGAAAACGGTTACTTCACTGTATTATGGAACATTCTCATTGGTCAAAATAGAGATGTAATATAAAAGCAGTGGAGTGACGATGCAGCAAAAGTTTAAAATTTTTAACAGTGTACTCAATAAATGTCGTTCAGCGGAAGTAACCGAAGTGACTGGTAAGGAAACGAACTAACCGAGAAAATTTCGTTACTTGAATCACGTGATCGGTTACATAAACATTTATGACAACAACTATAAACTGTTAAAAATTTGAAATTTTTGCTGCATCGTCACTCCACCGCTTTTATAGAAAACGATTACTTCACTGCATTATGGAGCATTTTCACTTGTTAAAATAGAGCTATTCTATAAAAGCGGTGGAGTGATGATGCAGCAAAAATTTTAATTTTTAACAGTGTATAAAATTAATTACAGCAACGTAATACAGATGGCGCTACTAGTAAACTGGCACTACTTATAAGCAGGCTTTCATGTCGAGCACACAAGTCACGTGTATGTTTTTCAATAAATAAATAAATAATAATTCTGAGATAGAAAGTTGTCTTTTGCAACAAGACAAACCAACTAAAAATGGAAGAACTAGCATAGAGTTTCATGTTTCCAGATATTTCTTACAAGATGATTTCAAGTGCAGTTAAAGAAATGTTATAATGAAAAAAAAAGTACTTAATCAGAATAAAAAATTAGTCTTACACTGATTACTTTAACTCCAAAAGACAACATTATAAACTACCTCCTATTTACTATAATATTATTTCTGTTAATTTTAACTTTTCACATTATTGAAAAATAACAACTTGGCCCATTTAATCTAAGATTTATTTCAAATCACAATACAAACAAATAATTCCACAATCAGAGTAGAATATATAACGTTGGTCTATGGAATTTCATCTCACCTTCAGTGACTCCGTTAATATCCTTTAGACTTTTATCATTCACACGTTTAATATTAAATTGTTACATCAGGAAAAATTAATGACTACCTATTAATAGTTGGCACATATATAAGTTATAGATTGAAATATACAAGACTGAAAAATATAAATGTATCTAACTGTCTCCCTTCTCTATCAAATGTTGACTCTTAAGGAAACTTGAGTACCCCCGCTGTAGGCGATGTGAAGACAGCACGAGTGATCAACGCATATGTTTTGAGAATTTAATTAATGATAAAAAAAAAAATTTAAATCCCTATTCATGACAGGATGACGCTATTAAAATAGTTTAATGCAGAAAAATTACCGGATAATGTTTCTGTTTAATGTGTCATTGAAGAAATAAACTTCAAGAAAGAAACATGTTACAATAACTTAATCCTTTCGGGTGCGATGGTGTACTATTAATAGTATACGTCTTTTAAAGGAGTATTATTTTGTTTTAAGAAATACTTTTGCTGCTATTTACTACTATTATGTAGCAATGTTAATATATGTCTATGCATTTACTATATGACTTCATTTATATTTAGGTATTTAGTAATAATAATAATAATTATTACTATTTGCTTTATTCTCTTTGTACAATTTGCGATTTTTTCATTTTAAACACATATTTATTTCTTTAAATTTAAAATAAAACTTACTTTCCTAAAAGAATCATGTGTAATAATGTGCAAAAAGTATTAGAAATTTGTAATATAAGTTAAATTTTATTGTAATACAATATTATCTATACATCTCCAAAAACTCTCTCTTAGTCTTTTGTTATTTGAATATTAATTGAATAATACGTAAAACAACAACTTTCGTTATGCTTAAGACAGTGAAATATTGGTTAAACACTAATTAATCTATTTGGATAGCTAGTGTTAATCTCATTAAAGTAAAAATAATTGTTTCTAAAAAATGAAAAAAAAAAAAAAAAAAAAAAAATTCGGGCCCGAAAGGGTTTAAATCAAATTTAATTCTTTATCGTATATCTCTAATAACAATTTTTTATGTTCATAATATTAACAAATTTAGGGAGCTTTTTGATTAAATTTGCTGTATACAAAAACTTAAAAAAAATCTCTTCCACTTACCCCCCCCCCCCTGAAGTAAAAGAAATTAATTAGTAAAAATAAAGTTTTTTTTTTAATATTGTTTATATTTTAGTATCCCTATGGAGGGACATGTATTGTACCATACTTGTACCTCAAAAAAAAAAAAAAAAAAAAAAAAAAACGAACAAATTTTGAAGATTGTTATAAATTTAGAGAGAAAAATTAAGACAGCTAATGGATTGAAAATTATGTCTCATTTTATTTTTGTTTAAAAGTAAGCTCAGGGGACAATCTTGGTACAAAAAGTGCACCAAACAAATACAGTCGAGTCTCTCTACAACGAAACTCCATACATCGAATTTCTCTAAATAACGAACTTTTAGTAGGAACGGCCACCTTGTTTCGTGATTACATTAAAAACAGTCTCTATATAGAGAAATATCTATCTCCATATAACGAATTTTTTCAGAAAACGTTGTTTATTTATTCAGTTTTAAAAAAGCTTCAAAATCACAAAAAATCAATTTTCCATCACTTATTCCTGATTTACCGTTCAAAGGATAGTTTTTATATCATTTCTCTACTTTCAATCTCCTTGTTCTTTAAATCCAACAAATTATCTTTATTGGAGGCATTTATAGCATTATCTGTATTGGAGGATAATGTGAATTCCGAGGACGAAGAAGACCAGACTTCAGCAGACTTAAAAGAGAAATGGAAATTAATTAAGGAACGCAGAAATGACAAATATGTTGCTCTCTCTGATTTTTTAAGAAGTGAATGATAACTCACTATTGCACAGTATCCTACTGATAGTGGCATTTTAAGCAGAATTATGACCAATAATCCTGAAAGTGACAATAAACATGGGAACAAAAATCTGAATTAAGAGAAAACATTACGAAATGAAATGATGAGTTCTTTTGATCTTATTAGAAGTGGACTTTAAATGGAGGAAAATGTTCCCGATACAATTTTTCATTCCTTGCTAAAATGCAAACATATTTACGAGAATGCAACAATTTTGAAATCAAAGCAACAAAAAATTACAGATTTCTTCGTTTAAAATTAATGTAAGTTTTCCTTACGTGATTTTTACTAAGCATTCAAATAAAATATTTATTTTCTTTTTGAAACTGTTTAAATAATTAAGAAATAGAATATTAGGCTAATATTTGTAGCTAAACATTTCAAATTCTTAATTAAACACATCAAAACTAATATTTGTTCAGAATTTGCGCACTAAATAGGAATTTTAATGCCATTCTCTATTCAACGAATTTCTGTATATAACGAATTTTTTATTGGAACAATGGATTTCGCTATATAGAGACTCGACTGTATTTCCAAATCAAATACTGACGTTTAGTAGCACATTTGTTTTTATTGATAAATTTTGATCATGCTCGAGTACTATCTGATACCAAACGGCACGTTATTTGGTCAAATAATTAAATAATTGAGAAATTTTAAAGTTTGAAATTCTTAGAATTAAATTCATTCTTAATCCCTCCGAAACACATTACAATTCGGTAGTATTTTAAGCACACGACACAGAAACCACTTAGAAATGAGCTCTTATTTTGTATTTGCATATTCGAAGGATCTAGCAATCGATTTTTTTAATATGAGATCGCAATTTATATTTTTGCTCGAAAATTTTGTAATTTGTTTTGACTTTATAATAAATATTCTTTTTTTGATAGAGATATGACAGAACTAAAAGATATTTTATGTTCAATAAATGCTTTGTACGCTCCGGAACTTGAAATGCTAAAGAAATCATATTCTTTCTTTAGATAGCGATTAGTTGGAAAAGGTCTGCCAGTTTTGGCTCATTATCCGTTGGTTGAAGACGAAGAAATTTATGTCTAAATTTAAGAGCAACGATTCTAATCAAGAACCCACTTCTGTCACCGTAAAAAAAAAAAAAAAAAAAAAAAAAAAAAAAAAAAAAAGGCTAATATAAAGTCTATGGGAATGTTAATTTCAAATTTCTCGCTTTGATTTTACACTGTAAAAAATTTGCAGCAAAGCAACCGATCTATCGACCGTTTTAACAGAAAACGGCTATATAACCGTAATTTAACTGCATTCTGACCATAATATGGATAATAATATTGTCAGAATATAGTTAAATTACGACTGTATAACCGTTTTTTATAAAAACGGTCGATAGATTGGTTAATTTGCTGCAAAATGTTTTACGATGTAATATTTTTGAATGATTTTTTTTATATATATATAAAATTGCTGAAATTTATCTATAACAGGGCGAGAATTTACTTTTCAACTTTGGTTATAGTTTTTTTTTTTTTTTCTTTTTTCAGGCTAGTTTAAAGTTTAGAATCGATTCGAAGCGGTTCCGAAAGTGAAGTAATTAAAAAAAGTTCTTAAACTAAAAACGAAAAAATAAAAACTAGCGCGGTTACAGATCGTCCTCAGCTATCCTATACAAAAGAATCCTTCAAAAATATTAAAATGAAAGCGAGAAATCTGACGAGATTTGGAAACTAACTTGGTTAAATCTTTTTACAATGCTGTTTTTTCTTTTACTTCAAACACGTCTTTCACTTGTTGAATTTAAAAATTAGGCTGTTTGTCCAAATCCATACTTTGTAATAAAAAAAAAAAAAAAAAAAAAAAAAAAAAAAAAAAAAAGGGGGAATTGGATTAAAAAAGGGGGAGTCTAATTAATTTTACTTTGTTACGACACTTTTCAAAAGTTTTTAAAAACTATTCCTTGGTTTATTATGATAATATTAATATGACAATAAATAATTATAATTGTTAGACGTAATTGTTACACACAAAATGATTCTGTACAAACTATTGTAAGTAGCATTTGACTTATTTTCCAGGACAAATTAAAGTAGATAATTTGATTTGAAGGTGAGATATAATGTTATAAAATAGAATATACTGGATTAATTTACAACACGATTATTCAATCGGTAAATTAATTATAACAGATGTAAATTTTCCAAGTAGATGAAAAAAGTCCGGGCCAGGATTTGAACCAGGGATGTATTGGCTGAAGCCGCCAAAGTACTCTTCCAACTGAGTTATCACCGGAGGAATACTGGAGGACTATTTTACCCGATACTAACCATAACGATCATACAATCTGGTCTGATGCTATGGATCAGTTCAACAGAATAAACCGACGGTTAATATATGGAACTGCAGAAAACGCTGCATACGAAATTATACTGGATTAATTTAGAACACGATTATTCAATCAGTAAATTAATTATAACAGATGTAAATTTTCCAAGTGGGTGAAAATTTTGAAGTGTGATTGGATTCAGAGTATCAGACCGGATTATGTGATCGTTGAGGTTATTTGGGTGAATTAGTGCTCCAGTATTCGTCCGGGATGGCTCAGTTGGAAGAACATTGGTGGCTTTAGCCAAGGCATTCCTGGTTCGAATCCTGGCCCGGATTTTTTTTTCACGTACTTGGAAAATTTACATCTGTTATAATTAATTTACTGATTGAATAATCGTGTTCTAAATTAATCCAGTATAATTTCGTATGATATAATTATGATATAATGTAATTTATAATTTCGTATAAAATAGAATATGTCTGAAGTAATTTACAATACAAGTATGGCAATAGTTTAGCTCGAAAGAGAAAAGTTTCTTTAGTATAATTATGGACTTAAGGTAGTTTAGTTCTTATTAGAATTATATTTGTTAAATTTTAGAACGTGACATATTCGCTACAATGACAGTAAATTTTAAATTTTTTTTTTCAATTGCATAGCTAGTTTTAATATTTTAAACCTAAAACTATATATTTTTAAAGTTGTATACAAAAGGTTAATACAATGTTAATGTGTTTTAAAAAATAAACGTAGATTTATCACTGTATAAAACTTGTTTGGCTCACGTATTGATTTACATTTCGAAAAGAAAAATCACATTAAAAAATAAATTATTTATCTATTAATAATAATTACTCAATCAAATCAGTAGATAATAGTAATAATTTAATTAATATAGCAACAAATTTACTAAATCAGTTATAAAATGTTTAATGAACTTAGAAATAATTATAAAATAATTAAAATAATTAAAGTTACTTAGAAATTATTGCATTTTATTGAATAGATAATAAAATTGATACAGAAATAAATAATTAATCAATGCAATAATGCCTTGGTAAATAAAGCATTTATAATTGATAGATTAATTGTAAAAGATTTCAATAAAGTTAAAAAGTAGAGTAAAATAAAATAAAATAAAAACATTTACAAATTTATCACATTTTATAGAATAAATAAAATTAATACATAATATCTTAATATATATTAATTATATAATTATTATAATATATTAATAAAAAAATTATTTAATTATGTAATGTAAATAATACAAATAAATTATTTAACATAATATTTACATTTAGTTAAGCAGTTTAAATGTTTTTTTGATTTTCGTCGCGTTAAAAAGTTACAAGAGCTTTTAATAATAGGTAAAAATGTTTCATAAAGTGATGCGACGTAAGATTAAGATGTGATCTATCTCACGAAGAGAACCCCTCCTTCTTTCTACATCGAGTAGTAAATATTTACTTCTTTTTTTTTCTTTTCTTAATCATATGTTTAGTTTTTGTAAGACCGAAAATCTTGCAAGATGCCATATGCGCTGTCTAATTACTCTCTCTCCAGGAGGTATTTTTTTTTTTTTTTCTTATTCCCTTCTCTCTGTCAAGCAATGTAAACGAAAAAAGTTTAAGACATTTGGCGACTTGGCGATAATTGCACATACTTCCCGATCCGTTACGTAATATTATCAACTCATTATAAAGGAGTAGATTATCTACTCATAAATGGACGGCTCCTCGGAGAATACCCAAAGATCGTAAAAAGCGATCTCTTTCATAACCGGTTTTTGTTCAACTGCGTCAAAAAATGAAAAGATCGTTTGTTTACCTCCGGCTGTACAGCTGTTTAAAGCACAGCAAGCCCTTCCTTATAAACAGCCGTGGCATGAGCATGGCGAAGAGGCAAAATTCGATTTATCCATCATCAATTTATCCCCGATTACAGTCAGTAGATCTGCAAGATGAGGGTCTTTCTCCGGGAGACGAAAATTTGGAAATTTTGAAAGAAATCGATTTTGAAAATCATGTGGAAGCTTTTAAAAACAAAACAACGTGGGAAATTGTTCGAGCCCTAACTGTTTTGAAAATGTGCTCGGCGAATGTACTGGTAGATAACAGTTTAGAGGTAAGTGAATTTTCCTTTCTCCCCCTTCTAATTTTTCAATTCCTACTACTAGTTTACACTCTCTCTATATATATATTTATAAAGCTTGTTCAAATTTTCAATCGTTAATAAAATACTTTTTATTCATCCTGTCTAGTTCAAATAACTTTTTTTACTTGTAGTGGCTGAGACTTGATGTTAATACACTTTTTTCAAATATTAATTTATTAATTAAATCAAATTAATTAATTTTAGTTTTATATGAGAAAATAAACTATAACGCAACGCAAGCGACGATTAGAGAAAGAAAAGCAAAAGATCCGAGAAAAGCTTACAAAAATAATAAAATAATAGCAAAATAATAGAGAAACAAAAATAATAGTCTTAGGCCATACATAGAAAGGAAAATGGAAAATTGCTAGGAAATTCGCTTTCTATTTTGCCACTTAATATTGTGATTCTGTGATATGTATATACATATTTATATTAATTGTAATTATTTAATAAATAGTAACTAAAATAAAATTTTCTCTTGTTGACCTAAGTAGGAATTGATTTAGATATAGTATATATAGGGTAATTCCATGGTAACTGACGTTATATTCAGAAAAATTTACTGCAGTAATTCTAGTAATATAACACTAAAACAATATTCAAATGTAAAGTTGACATGATTTGTCAAGGAAACCTATCTAAAGGACAAACTGGATGAAAATTACCTAAAAAATGATAATGAAAACTACACTTTATATGATAACTTGCATTCCTTTTTCAGTAACGGCAGTTATCATAGCAAATAGAACTCCAAAATTTAAGAAATAACGATAAAATTAGATAATTTTCATCTAAATTTGGCTTTGAATAGTTTTAATTAGCAAACCAAGTCAAATTTACATTTTGAATAATTTTTTTGTGTGTGTTATATTGCTAAAATTGCTGAAAACAAGGTAGAACCCGTCAGATTTTGACGAAAGAAAATGTTTAAGAAGGAACTGTTTCATTAACTTACAATAAACCTACAAAATTAGTTATAGTAAAAAATGCAATTTATATTGGTACGTCTAACTCTTAAACAAACGATATTTATCGTTAAATTAACAAAATACTATTTCTATAAAACGCAGTTGTAGAAATTGTTAAAATTAAACTTTAATCGTATATGTAAGCAGTAAAAAATAATAAAGATATGTTATTATGATAAAGTTATCAATTAAGTTTCTTATGCTAGTATTCCAAAATGATAAAAAGCAAAATTTATTCAACTTTGACTCAATCGTAGAATTTTTTTCCCGTGAAATCTAAACCCAGCACCATTTTCGCCATATCAATATTTACAAATGTGCATTTCACATCTGTATTCATGTTTAAAAAAATTTGGCATTTAAATTTGATAATTTTGATTCAAAACTTGAAGTCTCAATGCTATTAGCTGAAATAGATATTAAACTGTTGATATTCTTTTACGTTTAAATCAAATTTTGTAAATGAAGTCAAAATTCACCGGGTTTTATAACAGAAGATATTTAAATTTCTATTTTTTCCCTTTTAATGAGAAAATGGCAACATAAAGATACAGCACTCAATTTTTTCCCTTTTTTCCTTTGCTTTAAATAGAAATGGAGTACTCCTGTTGCCACGATTAGAAAAAAAGGTATTAAAAGCTACAAAAAAAATAATAATAATAATAATAATATTTCAAAAACAAATTTAGATACAGGTTTCAAATAAATTTCATTTCAAAGTACATTTTTTGTCCTACACGATGGTGTAAAAATTGAAAATGAGCGACATTAAAAAGTTTTAAAAAATTTAGTATCAAAAATTGCAATACTGGAATTCATTTAAAATTTGAAAGTGTTGCCATGCGCAAAATGACGTATGCGTTACGCACAGATACATTTGGCCTTTATAATATAGATAGTTCAAAATGTAACGTAAGTTACCATGGAATGACCCTATATTATTTGTTCAAAAGGAAGATAACTAACTTAATCAAATATTAATCTAATAAGGGATTATATGCATTTATCTATATATATATTATTTTGAAATGCAATTAAATTTCCTCAGGATTATGAAGAGAAATCAGGGACTTCGAAATTGAACGAGTCTCTTTAAAAGTACTAAAATACCAAAGTGATTATTTTTTAAATACTTTTTCGATCTCATCCCATCCTTTCCCTGTTCTTTTAAGCTTTGTTCGGAAACAATCTCACCAACTCTACTTTCTCGTGAGACCAAAATTTCGAATCTCTAAATCTGTTAGAGAATTTTTATAGTGAATATGCATTAATTTTGATGAAGACCTGTTACTGCATTTTTTGTAACTTCAATACTGCATTTACAGTTCCGTTCTATAATTCAACGCTTTGCAACAATTGCAATACCATTTAAAATTTAATCCACATTTAAAAACTAAAATTTTCATTGATAAATTTATCTTTTGAGTTAATATAATTTTTAAAGAAAGAAAAATATGTACATACGTGTAAATGTGAGTCTGAGTGACTTTTATCTTTATGTAACATCTTTCAAGAATTTTCTCAATATAATCATAGTTATTATTCAAATGTTATTCATATTTTTCTTTCCATATGTTTAAAATTTTTGAACATAATATCAATTGTTAAAAAAAAAAAAAAAAAAAAAAAAAAAAAAAAAAGTTATCGACGAATTATTTTTGAAAAAATTAAGAATCATTTAAAAATTTGGCCTAAAGAAAAAAGAGAAAATAGCTTGCTTCTCAGTCAACTTCTCAATTTCTCTCGATAATGTTAAACCTATATTAACCTCTTCAGACCTGAGCATAAAATAACTCTTCAAATATATATTTATTGCTTTTGCATAATGGAAAGGACACCATAGATGACAGAAAGAGTCATGTTTATGAAATCAGTACTTTAGGGGACTGGTAATTTAGGTTTACAAATATGGATATAAAAGTCCCCTTAAAACAGCAGTTTAACTGTCAGGAATATAAATTTACGCAATAACAAAATTAAGGTCTTTAAACAAGTAATTGATCAGCAAATACGCAATATTTTTTATTGTAAAGCATTTAAGTTAAATAATCATGAATATTTCTTACTTTCTTGGCCACATTGTCTTGAAGGTGTTTTCGAAACTCGGATGAAAAAAAAATATTTATTTTATGGAGCAATATTCATCAATGCTGACATTTATTGGTTTTGTTTTAAAGCAAAAAACATTCAGCTGTATAGAAGTAGAGTAAAAATGCAAAAAATTCGAACAGTTTAGTTTTTATGAGGAAAAGAATGGAGGTACACATTTGTGTACCTCAGGTTAACATTAACCTATATTTTAACACATAAAATCATATTTTAATATATAAAATATCAAGTGCATAATTTAAAAATATTTCGATAAATAAGAAAAAAAGAGACATCTTTTAAGAAGATTACATTAGAAGTTAAAAATATTAATTTCCTGAGGATAATATACAGATGTATCCCACGTTCTCAGGCTTGACATTAGCGAGAGTAATTAGACAGTTGACTGATTAACAACATTAACCCTTTCCGGCGCAGGCAAATTCTGCTCATAAAATAAGAAATTGTTGATTGACACCGGAATTTAAAAACGACTTTTATAGAAATTAAGCATTCCCAAATTCACGCTTTCATTGTAAAAGCGAAATTTCTATAAAATATTCTTGGGGCCGTTTGCAAGTTTGGAATTAAAATTAGATGTTGCCGGGAGTGGTAACACTGCGCCGGAAAGGGTTAATGTTAAAGGAGGGGATACAAACACGATAAAAAAATGTTTTCCTTACAGGTGTGCATTTTTTTGCTTGTTATTATTATTATTTTCTTTTTTAAACGATTAAGAGAGATAGAGGTTACTCCGTTCTAAGATTCTTTTCTTCTTGCACTTATTGTATGTACGCGCAAATATTGAAATAAATGCTTTCAGTTTAATTTTCACTAGAAATCGACTGAAACAAGTTTTTCAGATGGAAATTAAATGCACATTCACTACAGGGACAATTTTATTGATGCATATGTGGAATATGAATACAAAAAGAAAACAAAAAGTGGTGTTTAAAATATACTGTTTTATCAGTGTAATAACACAACCATTCTCAGAAACGTATGTGTTGTGGTGATTGGGGGATGAAGAGGGGATATATTCTATGCCAATTATTATTACAATTTAAAAAGTATATAGCGTTATTTAATTTGTTAAAATATTAAAAATGTTCAAACTGTTTTAAATATTTCTAATATTTTTAATACAGTAATCTTTTATTTATATGCGATTGGAGAGATATATTTAAAACAAAAACGACGCATAAAATAATTGAAAGTAACTCATAAAAGAAAAGCTTTTCTTCTTAATTTTTTATAAATATATATAAAAAGAATAGAAGGCTGAAATTGATATTTTTAGAACATAAAATTGTGCACAATAAATATTTTCGTGTTAACCCTTTCTGGCACAGTGTGGCCAGTCTGGGATACCTAATTTTAATTTCAAACTTGCAAATGGCACCAATAATATTTTAATAGAATTTTGCTTTCGCAATGAAAGTTTAAATTAAGGAGTTCTTAATTTCTAAAAAAGTCTGTATGTAAATTCTGGTGTCAGTCAATAATTTCTTATTTTGCCAAAAGAATTTGTCCGTGCTGGAAAGGGTTAAGACTATAACTTAAAAATAATAACATTTGGTTACTTAGTTTGTTTCAATTGTTACTGACATTTTAACTATGTTGGATTCTAATCGCCCATGATATCATACTGATTTTATATTACATCACTTTATGCATAAATGATGATTGGCTATCTTATCAAAGATCTCTATTGGTCCTCTTATTAAGAGTTACTATTGGATAATCTAGAATCCTAACTAAAATCTATAAATACATGTGCTTTCCATTATGTTCTGTTCTGCTCTTTCTTGCTTGTACCCTGTCATGACCTACTGTAAATAAACTCCTTCGATCCCGTATCAACGCAGGGTCTTTTTCGTTCTGAAACCACAGCAGAGCGTGGTTCTTACTTACTTACAAGGAAGGTCTCCATACGGGCATACTCAGAAAAATCTGAAAAAATTACAGAATGTTCTTCTCATATCGTTATATATGTTTATAAAAAAAATTTCGGCGGAATTTCCTCATAACGTCCGTAAAAAAATAATAAAAATTTCGTTTATTTGGCGATTTATCTCCGGTTGGCGAAAAAACGAAATTTTGAAAAATACGCTTTTACGCTTCGAATACCTTTTAAAGAAAAAACTTTCTATGTTCAATTTATTTAAATAAGTTTAGTTTAAGTTATTTTAGTTTTGCATTTTTACTTTAAGTGTAATTTTGTCATATACGTATGCATTTATAACAAATGAAATTAATATATTTTATCATCTGAAACACAATTAAAATTGATTAAAATTGATTAAAATTGTTCCAAATTGAAAAATACACTGTTAAAAATCTTCTGCATTTTGTTGCAATGCACTCACTTGCTTGGCCGTGAAATGGAGCTTTCTCATTGGTTGGAATAGAGATATTATATACAAGCGGTGGAGTGCGTTGCAACAAAATGCAGCAGATTTTTAACAGTGTAAGATACGGTCAATTCACCGTGCTATGAAGCATTCTCATTGGTCAGAAGACAGATATTCTATAAAAGTAGTGGAGTGACGTTGCAGTAAATGCTGCAGATTTTTAACAGTGAAGTCAATTAAATTCAGTTTTCAGATTCGTTAAAATCGTCTGCTTTTGGCGAGGAAATGCACTGCTCGCCAAATCCCGCGTCGCTTTCAGCTTTTCATGCCAATTATTCCAAACTATTTTATTTTTTTACACATCTAATAATGTAATTCCGCCGCTAATTTTCACTGATCCTTTATTACCTACATGAGTAGTTTAATTCGTATTTTTTACAAAAAATTCTGAGTATGCCCCCAATGGAGACCTTCCTTGTTAGTGTTTTTCTGCGTTGAACGGAAAAGTGGGTCAGGCAAAATTTATTGCCATAAAGTACTTATGTTACTTTCGTCTGCGATGTTTTAAACGATGACTGAAAACAAGGATTATTCGGTCGCTCCGTTTGATGGAAATAATTTCCAAATATGGAGCAGAAGAGTAACTGCGATTTTTGCGGCGAAAGAACTTGATGATTTTTTGGAAAAGGAAGCAGATCCAGCAAAAGCTCCAGAAGTGATTAAAGCAAAAAAGGCTTACGCTTTATTATTATCGCTTTTAGAGGATAGGATTTTATCTTCTCTTCAAAAGGAAGATACCGCATGTAAAATCTGGAAATCCCTGCAGGCAACATATGAACTTAAAGGAGCTATCAATCAAATACTGACACGGAAAAGACTGTCCACAACGAAAAAGAATAAAGATATTACAATGAGACAGCATATTGACGATGTTTTGAAATTAATTACTGACTTAAGGATATCTGGTGCTCAGGTGAGTGACATTGATACAGTTGTTTACATTTTAATGTCTTTGCCGAAGAAATTTGAATCCGTCAAAGTTGCGTTAGAAAATCAACCTGATACTAACTTGACTCTGGAATTTGTTATGCAAAGACTAATTGATGCTGAAGCATTAATGAGTGAATCCAGAAATACTACTAAATCATTTAATGATAATATTGCTTTTATGTCGGCACAGAAAAAACTCTTTTGCAATTTTTGCAAAAAGAAAGGCCACACCTCAAAATTTTGTAGAATGAAAACGGTCAAATGTTATAATTGTTCAAAAATAGGTCACTATAAAAAATTTTGTAAAAATAAACCAGAAACGCAGATGGATGAAAAACAGTCAGCTTTTGAAATATCTTTTATGACTGGAAACACAAATAATTGGAAATTTATCATAGACTCAGGTGCGACATCACATATGTGTTCTATCAAAGAATGGTTCACTTCTCCTAAACCTGCAACTGGGACAATTAAATGTGCTTCAAAGGCAGCAGTGTTAAATGTGGAAGGTACTGGAAGTATAAATGGTACAATATCTGAGAATATTCGCATAACTTTAAAAGATGTATTATATGTACCGAATCTAAACGGACAATTAATTTCTGTCAAGAACATAGAAAAAGCAGATTTTTCAGTGATATTCAAGAATGAAGAAGTATTTGTCGAAAAAGATAAGAAAATGCGCTTCGGTCATCGGGATATTCATGGACAGTATATAAGTTATTAACCATTTGAAAAATGGTTGTTGTTTTCGGGAGAATGGACCCGATGATGTTACCACTTTTGAATGATGTTACCACTTTTGAATTTAAATTAAATTCTTTATTTTTAGAAGAATTTTTATTTGAATTTAAATTAAATTCTTTACTTTTAGAAGAATTTTTATTTGAATAGTAAATTAAAATGGTTAAAATCATTGTAATAAAGGAGAAAACTAACAAATTTAAAAATGGGTAGACGGAAATTAACAGATACGGAAAAAGCCGAAGCCAAAGAAATGAATGAACGTGAATATCGCATTCAATGATATTAAACACAGTCAACATGTATAAGTTGCTTATTAGTTTGGCGATTCGTATCATTTGGCGAAATTGGTCGACGGGATAACTGAGTAATACTGTATTTGGTTTGGCGCAAAAACGTCTTTCAATGCAGAAAATGATAAAATCAAAAGATTATTGAGCCGCTGAAAACCAATTACGTGTTGAAAGGCGATCACGAAAAAGGAAGCAATTTAATGCCGAACCGATTAATTGTAAAACATCATGTCGCCAGGGCGACCAATCCACTAGCCATGGCGTTTTACTATCGGTCGGTTCTAACCAGGAAAATTTGAGTGCCAATAGTGATTCTAACAAGCCGGAAAATGTTATAGCTATTACTCTTGATTTTCCACCACCTAAAAAGAAAACTAAAAAGCAATCGGCTTGGGAAAAAATGGGAAAAAACTTTTTTGATTCGATGTCTGATGGACCCATTCACAGATGCATGTGCTGCGATCGATTTTGGTTTAAAACCTCCATCACCAAAATTCTGCTCTGTAAAATCAAACAATATATGCCAAAGTCTTACAAGTATAACAGTATATGCCAAAGCTGTATTTTAATAATGATTACTTTTGCACCAACAATGTTAAATAGTTTGAAATGTTTCTTTCGTCGCCAACTTTTATGCTTGGCGACAATAGAGTGATATAACTTAAACGAACCGTACCTTCAAATTGCAGCATGTATAAAGTCATTTATAGCAGTGGCACGGATAATACACAATAAAACAACTGGTATTTAGCTTAAAATGATAGATGAATGTATCGAGTGAAACATTTTTCAAATGGTTGGGGTAATTTCTTAAATTACAATTTTTTTTTTTTTACTCCATCTAATGAAAGTGCTTTGACATCAACGTACGATAAGGACTTATGGCACAGAAGATTTGGACACCCCTGTAACCAGCCACTGATTCATTTGGGATTACCTACCCCTTCATCATTTTGTGAAATTTGTGCTCGTGCAAAATTCAGTGCAACACCAGCTGGCAAAGGTCCGAGAAACAGAGAAAAATAACCAATGTTGATGATTCACACGGATACTTGTGGACCCATATTTCCTGAAACTATTGGAGGTGAGAAATATTTTCTAACTATTACTGATGATTTTTCGCGATTTACTGAAGTTCGATTACTTAAAAAGAAAAGTGATGCAGCTCGTGAACTAATATCGTTTTGTAAATTAAATCCTTCCGTTAAGACAATTAGATGTGATAATGCAAAAGAATTTATAGAGGGAGAACTTTTAAATTTTACAAATGAAGTGGGTATAAAAATTGATCCAGCTCCCCCATATACTTCATATTTGAATGGAATATCTGAGCGCGTTAATAGAACTCTCTTGGAAAAAGGGAGGGCAATGCTATATGAATCCAATTTGCCTAAGAGCTATTGGGATTTAGCAGTACTAACTGCAGCTTATCTTAAAAATAGATTGCCAAGTAATTCTATTGATAATGATATTCCATATTATTTGAAATATAATAGCAAACCAGATTTGAAAAATCTCAGAGTATTTGACTGTGACGCCTATGCACTTGTACCTACTAACTTAAGAAAGAAATTAGATGAAAAATGCAAGAAAATGATATTTGTAGGCTATACTTCAATGGGATATCGACTACTGGATCCCACAACAAATCGGATAACTGTTTCTAAAAACGTTAAATTCAATGAAGAAAAGAAAAATTCAGTTAATTTTAAACATACAACTGAAAATATTGAGGAAAATTATCCGGAATCTAAAAATCAAAATGATGAAAATAAAACAGACTCTGAAACTTTAGTGCAAACAAAACTTAAAAACGATAAAAATTCAATTAATGAAAATATTATAAGATCCTCTTCTAGAGAAAAGAAACAACCCATAAGATATCCAGAGCCAGAAATATATGAAGCAATGCTCGCTCAAGAAGAAACTTTAACTTTTGATGACATTTCCTCTTTGCCGTACAGTGAAAAACAAAAATGGGAACTAGCCATGGACGATGAAATGAAATCCATTAAAGAAAACGATGTCTGGGACTTAGAGGAATTACCATTAGACAGAAAAGCCATCTCTTGCAAGTGGGTGTTACGTAGGAAAAGAGACGGTAAGTATAAGGCAAGGCTGGTAGCTCGCAGGTTCATGCAGCAAGAAGGAATAGACTATACTCAGACATTTTCACCGGTTATAAACATGCCTGCCTTGCGTTTCATATTAGTTATTATGTTGAATGAAAATTTAAATGTTTATGTTTTGGATGTTAAAACTGCTTTTTTAAATGGTGAATTAAATGAAGTTATTTATATGGATCAACCCAAGGGGTATGATGATAATAGTGGTAGGAAATGCAAACTTAAAAAGAGTTTGTATGGCCTAAAGCAAGCCCCACGACAATGGTATGAAAAATTTCAAAATTTTGTAATTAAACTGGGATTTAAACAACTTAATTCTGAACCTTGTATTTTTGTAAGAGATGTAAACTCTAAGAAAATTATAATGGCTTTGTACGTTGATGACCTTTTAATTTCCGGTTCAAATGTTAGAGAAATTAATGTTATTATTGATATGTTATCTAAAGAATTTCAAATGTCAAAATCAGAAAAAGTTTCAGAATTTCTAGGTATTCGAATGGAATTTACTCCAGAAGGACTGTTTTTAGATCAGGAACATTACATTTTAAGATTGTTAAAAAAGTACAATATGCTTGATTGTAATCCTTGTTCTGTTCCTATTGAACCTAAATCAACCCCTGCTATGTTTGAAAAAGGTAATGCTTTTAATGGGCCTTATCGCGAACTAATAGGGTCTTTATTGTATTTAGCTTATGTATCCAGACCAGACATTTCATTTGCAGTCAATTGCTTAAGTCAACTCCAGGAACGTCCTACTGATGTTGCCTGGAATGCCTTAAAGAAAATATTGAGATACTTGAAAGGTACTGTAAAATTAAAAATAAACTACAAAAAGGGTAATTTAGATGATTCGGATTTGTCTATATATGTAGATGCAGATTGGGGGTCAAACTCAATTGATAGGAAGTCTGTGTCTGGTTACATAATAATGTTTTGTAACTGTCCTGTATTATGGTGTGTAAGTAAACAAAAGACTGTTGCTCTTTCAACCACAGAAGCTGAAATAATTGCTCTGTGCAAAGGTATTCAAGACATTTTATGGATGAAAAATATTGCCTGTGAAATTGTAAATATTAAAAATGTTTTTGTGTATGAAGATAACCAATCATGCATCAAGTGCATAACTAATGAAAATAACTATGGGAGAATGAAACATATTGATATAAAACTGAAATTTATCCGTAATGTTATCAGAGAGAATCAAATTAAAATAGAGTATATTTCGACTGATAATCAAATTGCTGATATGATGACAAAATCTTTGCCTAAAGCTAAACTCCAAGCACTTTTACTCCAATGTAATAAGAAAATATAATGTAAGATGCAATTAAGGGAGGGTGTTGGATTCTAATCGCCCATGACATCATACTGATTTTATATTACATCACTTTATGCATAAATGATGATTGGCTATCTTATCAAAGATCTCTATTGGTCCTCTTATTAAGAGTTACTATTGGATAATCTAGAATCCTAACTAAAATCTATAAATACATGTGCTTTCCATTATGTTCTGTTCTGCCCTTTCTTGCTTGTACCCTGTCATGACCTACTGTAAATAAACTCCTTCGATCCCATATCAACGCAGGGTCTTTTTCGTTCTGAAACCACAAACTATATTATACATTTTAATCAAAATAAACACTATTTATTTTATTCTTACATAGGAGTACTTTTTAAAGAAATGTACAAATGATTTATTTAATTATTACTTATTTATCACTGTTACGTGAATTTGATTTTTCTTAAGTCGTGTTTCTGCGGCAATATTTTAAGATTCATGTTATAGCAGGATTGCATTTGGTCATTAGTTTTAAAAAGTAATTTCCATAAAAAAAACTCGCAAGCACAAAGTTCTTTTTCGGGAGAACTTTTCAGGGATAAAATCTAAAATCTTAAAACTTTCTTCTTTATTATCATATAGGGTTATTCCAAATGGTGAGCCCATTTTTTAAAAAAATATTTATTAAAGTACAAATCCAAAATGAACAATCTCTATACCAATAAAAAAGGAAATTTCAATATTTGTTTATATTATTTTTTTTTTATTATTTTTTTAAGACATTATAAATGTTCAATGTGTTCACAGTTTGCTACACGGCAAACATCTAAGCGATAGCCCAACACGTCCCGCACACGAGAGAGCGTGTCTGATGTATCACTCACAACTGACAGTGAAACGAAATATCGGCCGCGCGACCTCTACCGGCCACATCTGGAACTATTACTTCTTTGAAAACCGTGCACTCAGTAACAATATCAGATATGCTTTATATATAGCTGCAGATATGCTTTCTGGTGTGCCGGACGAGTTTGGCTATTGTGTAGATGTTTGCCGTGCAGCAAACGGTGGACACATTGGTCTTTATAATTAAAAAAAAAAAAAAAAAAAAAAAAAAAAAAAACCTTTGAAGTTTTCTCGTTTTAATGGTATAAAGATTGTTCATTTTGAATTTGTACTTCAATAAATACAATATTTTGAAAATGAGTTCATCATTTAGAATAACTCTGTAATTCATTAATTTTAATAACAGACTCATACATCAACAATTATGAATACAGAGTTTAATGCATTTTTCAAAAATAGCATAGAGAGGCAGTGATAAGTCCATATTGATGAAAACATGTTTCGCTCTGTATCTCTCTCTCTATGTGTGTCTATCTACCTGTCTGCGATGGCTAGAAAAATTTACGGCATATGTAAGGCTAAAAATTTGCGAAAAGTTAGTCCAAGATCTCTCCTGGTGTACTTGAGACTCAGAATTTTAAATTTCTTATAATTAGCAGAGTTATTAATAACTCTCATTAAAAACTCATCCCCGTTCTGCCAAAAGGGAAAAGACGCTCACACATACGTAGATGTTTTATTTATGCATCGGGATGAAATGGTGATAAAAGAAGCAAATATATATATATGTGTGTGTAATATATATATTTTTTTTGGGGGGGGGGGGAGGAGAGGTATTTTGTTAATATTTATTAACTACCATCGGCCAATCCACTAAGTAAAGTTAATAATAAAAAAAAACACATTTTAAAAGATCGTACACGTAAATCTGAAATGCCACAATCAATTAAAAAATATATCGCAGTTACCACTTTGAAAAACAAGTTTAAAAAAGATTCGATTTTCTTGAAAACGTTTTCTTCCCTTATGGTAACGTCCTCGCAGCGCACAATTTTAGAGATGCCGACAAACCAAAACTTAAAGCTGAAACTTTCTTAAATCGACAGTGCAATCGGTTTTTTAAACTTTTTCAAATTTACCGATGGACGCAGGTCACTTCGTGCCTCACGGAGACGATATTTTTTATACGATAAAAGTAACCAAACGTCCGTATTTTAACACAGACATTTTAGAGCATGTCAATAGACTAGAATACATCATCTACATAAAATTTTTTAAACGTTCGGATTGGTAAAAATGTTTTTTAGAACATAAAATGTGTGAAAATTTCGACGAAATCAGTGTTTCGTTAATTTTCTTTATAAAGAGATTTCTCTTTAGGTTTCAATGTATATTTGTATTGGCGCTTTATTTCGTCATTGTTTTTTGACAGATGATGCGCTGGGTCGATAGAAAACTCGGGCGGCGAATGCTGCGTCTCCTTTGCAAACCAATCTTCTACAACCAATTTGTTGGAGGAGAGAATGTCGATGAAATCAGATCCTGCGTCCGGAGGTTAGCCGAAACAGGGCAAAGAGCTATGCTGGCTGCCACCATGGAAGAGGATGTTGGAGAAGGAGGGTAGGTAAAAATATCTCTTACGGAGTGATTCCAAACTCATGATATCAACTTTAAGAGTTGATAAGAAGACACTGTAACAATCAGTTCAATCACAAATAAAAAAATGAATTTGAAGGCTCCCTGTTTCCCTAAATCAAATAGGCACTTCCTCAGAGTACTCTGTTGTATGTCCCTTTGATACAAGCAAAAGCTAATAAAATTTCTTGCAGTCAGGGGTGCTCACTCATCCCGTTTGTTAGTATTCAGTTCGCAAAATAGCCTATGTCTGTCGATTCGAAGTTAGCGTGGTCTTAAAAAAAAAAAAAAAAAAAATTTTTTTTTTTTTTTTTTTTTTTTTTTATAACTAAAAAGAAGTAGATGCCAAAAGTTGCATTTATACTAATGCATCAACTGCGTGCAATTTTACCGCTGGAAAAAGAATGGCTTGGGTTTGCGTTTTTGATTTAAAAATCGAAATATTGGGTAAAATTTAATATTTTTTCAAAAACAAATTAAGAATTCTTATAGAAATGGTTATTTGTTAAAATTTTAATTTAAAACTTTTTTATTAAGTATTTAGCACATTTAAATGATAAAACGATATCTTTCTGTATAACTGGAGCAAGACTGACAACTTTCGTTTATAAAGGGCAGAACCGTCCTTATGAAGGACGGCTTAAAGTGAGGCCCGGTGCAAGGATTTTGCGAGGCCGTTTCCTTTTAGACTCTTAAGATAATCTTATCTACTGTACTATCAATAAAAATGAATAATTTTCACCTGTATACTGTGACCCATGTATCCAGGGTTCGATCTACTAACTATTATAATGGAGTAGTATTTATTTGTGTGTCTGTTGGGGTATTTTCTGGAACTATTCACTCTCAAAAAATCTTCCGTCTTTTCACAGAAAATGTACTGGCAGCACTGCTGCCAGTAATTGACCACACGCACGGGGAGGAGCTTGCAATGTTTCCCACAAGCATTGCGGTATTCGATTGGCGTTTGGTGAACGCTTGTGGGATAAATTGAGAAGCTGATTAGCTAGAATCCATCGTGACGCTCATTGACGACATAAATGCTAGTGGTCCATTGTCTGTAGATTGACGAATATCCGTTTATTTTTTCTCCGTTTAAAGAAGTAAAATATCCGTCATTTGAAAAATGTTCGGAAAAGAAGATAAACCCGGCCGGCCTGAAGATCGAACTTAAGTACCCAGCATTGGATGGCGAACGCTCTGCCTCAGCGCCACCGTTGTACAGGAGAAAAGGGCTTTGAAGTAGAAACATTCATTTAATATGAGTGTGGTTTGGTCTATTTTGTTAAAAAGTTTTTAATTTTGAAGTTAATTTCGGGAAGATTCCATGTTTAATTAAACTGTGTCTGGGGTTTTTATACGTTTATGTTAATATAGTATACAAATGTGAATTTTAAATATATTTACGTAGATTGCTAGGAAAATATGGATGTTCTATTTTTATTCGATAAGATTTTTTTTAATAATATCATTTTTTTTCTTCATTTTATTTTTTAATTAAAATATCTTTTAAATGTGTTCACTTAAAGTATATTTTAAATGTGAATATTTATTATATAAATAACTTAGGAAATTCAACTTTATTCAACTTATCCAACTTTGAATAACAAATTGTGAGATTTTTTGAATAAATGAAGGAAGTAATTGTTATTTATTTTTAAATTCGAAAACATTTTTGTCTTTTTAAACTAAATTAGACATTTTAATCTATAGAATATTTTTGTTTTTCATTTTAAAAATAGATTCGAATTTCTTACTAATAGATCCAATACGCATGCGTGCTGGATATAAACGGAATCTCTTCCTCGTTTTTCGACGTTCGGAATGAATTCATTGATCAAATACGTTTTCTGGGAAAACAGAAGTTATTTGTGAAAAAAATAACGATAACTTAGTGTATATTGACGAATTTTTCTGACAGTGTTGAACCAATTTTAAAAGTAATGATGTCAAATTGATGGTAAAAGTCTCTCTTCCAACATAGGCTATATTTTATGCTAATACCACTATCTTTTCTTAATTAAAATCATAAGGTTATATTAAAGATTTTCTATTATACCATCTTCTTTCTATTAAAGAAAAAATATTTTGTGCCCAGGTGCGATGCCTATGGTGCGAGGCCCTGTGCGGCCGCACCTGTCATACACCCCTAAGGACGGCTCTAATAAAGGGGTGCTGCCACTTTGTTTTGTCATATAACTAATTGTTGTTTTGATTACAGCTCCTACCCAGTTGCTTTCAAAATTACCAAATACGTACTTACATGGAGGTGACTGCTATCATGTCCCATCTGTGCCCAGCTTGACCGCCTTATTAAAATCGCCAATATGCAGCTATCAAAACTAAAGACATTCATCGTCCGAAATAAACATTAAAATATTTGAAGTAAAAAAAATGAACCCAATATAGTAAATACATCGAAAAGTTGAGAAAACTTGCTTAATTCGTACTATGAGTAGGAAATATTTCAACTAGTAATTCTCTTCAGTTCGTGATAAATTACGATATTTCGCGTTAAGCGTTTTCGGCAGCGAACGAGGTTCGACTGTAATAAAGGTTTAAATAACATTTTTAAATAATAACCAGCACCATAGGAACTTTTAATTTTTAAAAAATGTAGAATTTTATCCAAAATTTCGATTTTCGGACCACAATCGGAGACAAAAGACATTTTTTTTTCAGAGGAAAAATGACATGCAGTTGATGCCCCAGTATAAAAGCAACTTTTGGCACCTACCCGGGTTTTTTTAATATATATAAATAAATATATATATATATATATACTAGCGGACCCGACAGACATTGTCCTGGCACGATTCCAAAAAATCAAATAAATGTACATAAATATAACAATACGCATGATAAATACTAGGTTCATTATTTAATTTCTTATTACAATTGTGTAAGGAAATTATTTTTCACTTTGCAGTAGTTTTTGAAGTCGGTTCAGTTTTTGATAGAAAAATTTATTTTTCTCTTTTTAGTTAAAAGTTAACGATTTTCTGAAGTCGGTTAATTAAAATTATAGCACAGGAAAAATTATTGTAAATCAATCACGTATGTCAAGAGTGGGACTCGAACACACTATCTCTTTCTTCGAGAACCAGAGCTTAAATCTGGCGCCTTAGACGACTCAGCCATTCTGTCCGCGCTTTATTCAGCGAACTTATTCAACGCTTTTAATTAGCGAAAAATCACTAACTTTATTAGTTTTTGCCTAATTACAGAAAAAGTACTGAATTCAATTTCGATGAAATGTGAATCTAAACCATTCTAGAATCCACTGGAACACACACAAAAAATTTCATTAAAATCGGTCCAGTCGTTTAGGAGGAGTTAGAGGTCTGCACGGGCCCGGGCCGACGAAATCCTTTCGAATTCTCTAACGGGCCGGGCCGGGCCGGCAGATTTAGAATACTTTTTTCAACGGGCCGGGCCGGGCCGGGCCGACAAACAACATAAACGGGCCGGGCCGGGCCGGGCCGACATACAACATAAACGGGCCGGGCCGGCAAAAAAATTGAACGGGCCTGACGGGCCGGGCCGAAAACAAATTTTCGGGCCTGCCGGCCCGTTCTGAAGATTTCAGCAGAAACGATAAAATATGAGCTATTTTCAACGAAAATGGTTTTAACGAGAATAAGTATAAATGTGGCCATACTAGTTTGACAGCATCAATATAAAAATGCACAGTGTATCGGCATCGGAGAATTACATTACGTGTAACCCGTTTTAATATTTTTTTAGCTGACTCATACCGGTCCGAGATCACGCTTGCATTATTTCTCTACATATAGACTGGCCGGACCGGTACTAGACTTAATTATTGGCAGAAAACATGATTTGTAAAATTAACAGCGATAAAGAACTTATGTTAGCTTAGTCTTTGGATATATACTTCTTGATGATTTTTAAATTAATTTCTCAATAGTGCGAAAGTTTGACACATTTTCTGATTAATTTCAAATTGTAAAAGTATAAAAGTGATAAGTGTAACTATTGAAGGGATTTGGAATCGAATAGCGTTTTTCATTTTTGGTAAATAAAATACTTGTATAACTTTGTTGAGATATAATAGTTTCTCAAATGATTGCAGGTTTTTCTCCCTTCCCTTGCTATTGCTTCCGGAAATTCTATTCAAAACGCTAATTATGACAGTATTTTATTTGTTTCGGGTATTCTTAAATTGCTTGTATCAAAAAATGGATAAAGCCATTCAATATATAGTTTCTGAATAAAGATATCTGCTAATCTTATGTGTTTTTCAGAAAAAAAAATGAATTTAGAAATGTATCAGAAAGGAGCTTCTTTGAATTTAAGAATGAATTTGGATTTGAAATCTATAATAAAATGATATAGAAATGTATTTATAAATCTTCTTTTATTAAACAGCTTCCAAATTAACGATGTTTTTAGCTTTCTTTCTTTTTTCTTTTATTCTAAGCCATATTAATTTTTTAATGAATCTTTATTCGAATGTTGAAAGCCTAAGAACCTAAGTAATCATTAACGTTGTTAATGTGTATTTGCTGTAAAATATACTGCAAAATCATTCCATAGATATGTATGCAGTATTCTTTAAAGGAATCTTAGTTATATGATAAAAATATGAATTTTTTAAAAATCGTAGAAATTGTAACGGGCCAAAACGGGCCGGGCCTGTTTTCGCTGATTTTTGTACGGGTCGGGCCGGGCCGGGCCCGGGCCGAACTTTTGAGTTTTGCAACGGGCCGGGCCGGGCCGAAATAACTTTCCTACGGGCCGGGTCTGGAAATTCCGGCCCGTGCAGACCTCTAGGAGGAGTTCAGTGATATACACACGTGCAGAAGAATTATATATATATATATATATATATATATATATATATATATATATATATATATATATATGTATATATATATATATATATATATATATATATATTTGCTCTTTCTTACTGCACATGAATTTGTTTGTACGATTGTGAATTCTTCCTGAAAGCATAACACCAATACAGAATTGGGCAGTATCGAAAATACATGTATTTGCAAATACCCGTTACATCAAAATACATTTGTACTTTTTATTTTGTATTTTAAGCCAATAATATTATTTTGTATTTTTAACCGATAGGTATTTTCGTTATGTATTTTCTGATGGTTTTACAAAGTATTTTGTATTTTGAAAATTCTCAACATACATTTACCTCAGATATAAAATTGCCATGTTGAAATCGCAGAAAATATTTCCGATTCACTAAAAGGAAATGCATGCCTGTCTGTTTTGACTAATTTGCAAATTCTGTTCTGGAAGTTAATATATAAAAAAGGTTTTCGAGCATTGGAAGGGGAAAAAAGGAGGTTGGTGAATATGACGTGTACATTCAGAAGACGTAATCTTGTTGGTTACAAAAATAACTTTTGTATATCTTAATTCTGTTAAGGGAAATACAACAAAAGAACATGCATTAAGATAGACCGGAAGGATCAGATTTGCTTAGGTGCAGCGCTCTGTTATCGACAGTTGCCCATTGACCACAGATATAAGGAGCTCATTTTTTTCCTGATACAGCAGTGAAATTCGTTTGATTAATTATTAAATTTTGTAAAAAAAAAAATACATTGGATAGTAAGAATGCTACAATGAACTTGTAATGGAACGATTTGACAATGAAAAAATGAAACGTATGACTTTGTAGATTTTGCATATTTTGCATTAGAATTATTTCTACTTATTATGAATATTTTATGAGTGCTTTCTTTTTTCGAATGTAAGAACTTTCATATTTCTTTCTACTGTACATTAAAAGTTACGAGATTTTTATAGTAAGTCCAAACAATTTCTTATTTCTTTGCGTCTATATATGATTTGATATTTTACTAGTGTATTTTAATTTCAAAACTATTTTATACAGATAATTCGTATTTTTGATAATAATAATAACTTGTATTTATAATTATGTAAGTTTTTTATTTATATTTTAACATCCAGTAAAATCTATTTTAAACTTCATATTCATAGTTTCGAAAATTGGTGCTTCAAATATTTTATTCGTGGAATTTTTTTTACAGTTTTCTGATACATAAAAGTATTGAACACGATTTATCTATTTTTTTAAATGTGTGTCTCTCTGTTAGTCTGTGTGTGACTAGAGATGGGAATCTCGGAAAAAACCCGGAAAAATTGGGAAAAAAACCGGGTTTTTTCCGAGGGCTAATTTTTTAATTTTTCGGAACTGGCAAAATTGAAATTTCATTTATGAAATAATATGGTGAAAATTTTGTAATAGCTACATTCTCATACTTTTTATTTTATTTATTTTTATGTTGAGTGTCTCACATGAAAATTTTAATGTGAGTAATCTGATCTCTGAGCAGAAATCTGTTTGAGAAGACTTGAAAGGATCCTTCCCATTTTTTTCTTGTTTGAAACACAAGACCCTTTGCAAAATTTCTCTTGAAAATAGACATTTCAGAAAAAGTTTAATCAACAAATGGAATCTTTCGCAAGTGCAGTGATTCAAGAAAAAAAAATCTCATGCCATACAGCAGCTGAATCTGATTAAGTTGCTTATATGTATGAAAATAACTTTATTTAAAATGTCTAAATAGGAACCTAAGTATAATAATAATTTCTTATTCAAAAATTCTGAATATATTTTGTACAAGTATATACAAAAAGTTCACAATTTCACAAAAACTTGATTACATGAAAAAAATCTAGATATGTAATTAAATGAAACTTCTCTTTTTAAAAATTAATTCATGTGTAAAATTATTGCAATATGCCGATTAATGGAAATGATAAAATTAAAAATTAAACATAAAATTTTGAAGTATGGATTTATTACTTGAATCTATCTTTTCAAGAAGTAAGTATTGAATTTGTGAAAAATTTGACTTCCAGTTTTTGGTGTATTTAAACGTTTTAGAAGGTCCAGAACACGTTTTGATGGTTTTTGGAAAATATCTGTCACTCTGTGAATCTGTATGTGACAAGTTTTATGGGCACTCTATCTCAAGAACTGATGCACATAATTTCACAAAACTTTAGATTCAGCTACACTTAGATATAAACTCGAGATGTTTAGTTATTAGTGTATTTCGCCAAACCGATGGCACTGCTATGCTGCATTATTCATAATTTCCACAATAGTTATATCTCAAACTAATATATGTATTTTTATAAAATTTCATATTAAGTTAATCTTTGACATAACTTCATGCTCATTACTTTTTGGTGTAAATTGCTCAACAGATGATGCTGCTATGCTGCATTATTCATGATTATCACAATAGCTTTACCTCAAGGATGGTTTAAAAAAAAAAAACAACAGCTTCAGACAGTTTCTGATATATATTAATGTTGTTTAGTTTTTGGTGTAAATTGCCCTATAGGTGGCATTACTATACTGCATTTTTCAAGACTTCGTTATAGCTGATTAACTGAATGTTTTTTCAAGGTGTTGAATCTAAAATTGACCTCCATTTTACCTCCATAATGTACAGTTATTTTGCAAAAAAATGGGCAGTTTGCATTAGAAAAGTACAACTGCGATGAAAAAAAAAAAAAAAATCCCATATTTTATTACAAGTAACTATGTTCCAAATTATAATTTCCCTCTTGATTAGACTTTGAATTTTTGTAGTTCTCTAAAGCACAGTAGAAGCTTATCTCTGTATGTAACTGCTTTTGTTAATTCCTCAAATAGTGAGCATTTTCTATTTGTAGTGTTCTGTTTTCATAACTTTTGAGTTCCACTCTTAGAAATATAAAATTACCATGTGGAAACATTATTGAATATGGTTTCTTATTCAAGAATAGAATATCAGATTTCAGGGTAAAAACAAAAACATTACATTTAATTAAACTTAAAAAATATTTTTCTGGTTTCAGTGAGTAATAAAATCTAACAGTCAATAAATCCTATGCTATTTTTTAGTTGCAGACCTGAGTAAGCCAAAGTAAAACTTAGTTTTGTTTGAATTTAGAATATAAAACTAAATCAAAACTTTTTTGAGTTGAGATTGGAAAGCTATACCAAAACTAAACATATTTTATAAAGGAAATAAAATTATAATTCCAAGAAAAAAAAGTAATAATGTAAAAATATACATTTTTTAAACAAACAATGGAATTTTTGAATACTGATATTCATAATAATGACAAAACTGCAATAATTTCTTTAAACTAGTATCATTTACTTAAAAACTATACTTATGTAAATGGAATGCATAATTTATTTCATTCCAAACTGTAGACATATTGGTTCAGGTTTTTACATTAGGTCAATTGGTAGTTAAACATGTAACTGAAAAATCATTTCAACAGAGATATGATATAACAAACAATAGCGTTTAATAAAAATTCTTAGGCTGTGGAAAAAAAAACTAAACTTTTAAAAGCAGGCTTTGCTACTTTCTTTTTATTTTGTAATATAAAGTGAAAATTATTTTCCATTTAATACATTTTAATGAGAAAAAATGTTTATTATTGAATATTCTCTAAGAAAATATAATTTATTTGGGAAAAACAGTCATGAAAAATCAATTTTTCCAATTTTTCCGTTTTTTTCCGAAAAAAACCGGTAAAAAACCAATTTTTTTCCGCCACTTTTATTTTTCCGGAAAATTTACATCTCTATGTGTGACACAGTTTTGTGTCCACTTTGTCTCAAGAACTAATGCATGAAGTTCAATCCTAAAATTTCAGATTAACTTAGACCTAAGTATCAATTAGCTTTGAGTTTATATCGTCCAATAGATGTCGCTGCTATGCTTAATTATTTTATCCCATAATAGCTATGTTATAAAAATAGAATTTCATCAAACTGCATTTACATTAGATCTGAACAAAAATAGATAGCTATCAGCTTTTATTATGTATCACACAACAGGTATCTCTGCTATATTGTGTTTCTCATGATTTCCGGGATAGCTATATTTTAAAAAAAAACTAACTAACAAACATAATTGAATGTAATTTCATATTATTTTAGACCTTCAAATAAATTAATGCTGATAAAATTTATGCTGCATTGTTTTCAGCAGGTGGCATTGATAACAATAATGATTATTATGACTCGCATGTAAAATTCTCTCTCTCTCTCTCTCTCTCTTTTTTTTTTTTCTTTTTTTTTTTTTTAAGTCAAAATGATTTTATTTGTAAATGAAATTGAAAGGAAATAAGTTCTAGATAAAATGTACTATCTTTTTTAAATAATTTTCTGTTTCATACATTTACATCATAGTACATTTTTTTAATTTTTAAAAATCTGCAGTTTGCAGGTGTATCACATAAGAGCTATATCTCAAGAAGTTAAACAAGGAATTTCATCAAACATCATCCTATTCATATAGTATGGATCGCATATTGATATATATCGTCCTACAGATGGGGTTTTTTACTCTTTTTTTTTATTATTATTTATTTCCGAATTTTTTATAGATATGCATCTGTTGAATAGAATTGCACCAAACATTTTATATTTTTCTGAAAACCATTGCAATCTCAGTTTTGACTTCGAACACTCAAAAGTGAGCGCTTCTACCTTATACCTCCAAAAAAGATCTTACTTGTCGGATCCAGAATCAACTAATGTATAGTTTAGCGAGTGTAATTTGCCGTATTATTTATTTCCTAATGAATAACTAACTTTAAAAGGTAATTTATCCATTACATAGTTACTCCTGTAACTTTTACATTTTTTTTAAACATACTGTTGCTGCAATGTTTCAGTTTTGTTTTTGTTATCCTTCATTATAGTTTTAATTGATTTTACTTCTTTATTTGGAAATTTATAATATCTAAAAATATAATCAGTTTTGCATTTGAATATGCAGTTTAATGCATATATATATATACATACAGGGTGTTTCGCTACCAGACCGACAAACTTTGAGAGGTGATAGTAGACATGAAGACAATCATTATTAAATAGGAAACCATGGGGCGCAAACGTCTTCCGTAGGAGCTAGGGGCCATTAAAGTTAAAGGTCCAAAATTTCAAACGATTATAAAAAACGGAAAAAAAGGTGGATTCGTTTGCGGTTTTCTCTAAAATCATTTTTTATATCACGATTTGTTTGTAAAAAATTTTTAACGGTTACGTTCAAAAATTGTCGATAGAGGGCGCTTTAGACTTTACAGTAACAAACAACTACTTTTTACCCTTATTTTGGGCACGGGGTTGAAATTATTCTAAAGTTTAGACTTTAACTTAAAATTTAAACCCAAAATCGGAAACATTGTTATCGGGTAACTAGCGAAAATTGAACTGTGAACAGAGGAGGAGATTTTGAACGCTCATAAACAGTTGACAAACTAATCGATTTTGTTGCGGTTTGCGTATAGGTCATTCCCTTGGTAATAATTTTATTCAAAATGACGTACAGCATTGGTGTCCCCATTTTTTCATAGAGGGCGCTTCCGACACATCTCCGAAATTTCAATGGCATTACTCCTGATGTTTTACTACCAGACCAACATACTTCCAGGAAGTGTTAGGGATGCAAAGATGACTCGGAATCATATAATAATGTAACGTCGAAAATGCCTTTTTTACGAGTTAGGGTTAAAAGAAGCAGAGAAAAAAGTACCCTGATATTTCTACAACACGTTCTGTCGAACTTCTGGTAAAAGCACATGTTCCTCTTTCATTGCGCCACTCTATAGCACGATGGGGCTCCTCCGCATTTTACCAATGATGTTCGCAGACACCTCAACGTAACATATGGACTGCGGTGGAAAGGTAATGGTGGCCCGGTTCGTTGACCTGCCAGATCGTCGCACCTACTTCATTATATCAATTTTTGTTACCTACTTTTATTTTATTACTGTATAATTGTTCTGTATTTTTAAATAAACATTGCTGGGTGGGACTAGTTGATCTCAAACCAATTGGTAGCCCCCCCCCCCCCACCTGGCTTAATCTGAATCTGAATCTATGTGGACTTCTGCTGCTGGGGTCAAATGAAAAGTTGAATGTATGAGACTCCCGTACCGTCAGTAGAAGACCCCTCAGCTCGAATTTCTGTAGCTGCCAGAAAGCTATCCGAGATGCCAGGAATCTTTCAAAGCGTGAGGAATTGCATGCGACGCTGCTGTCAAGCATGCCCGACTACTTCTGATCGTAATTTCGGACACCTTTTGTAGTAAAACCTTTAACTAAATTGTTTTCTACCACAGTAAGGTGTTGCTGTTTCACTACCTGTTTCTGTTGCTTTTTTACCTGCTTCTTTTAACCACATCTCCCTAAAAAGGCATTTTCAAAGTTACATTCCTATATGATTCCGTGTCGCTTTACATCCCTAACTCTTCCTGGAAGTATGTTGGCCTGGTAGTAAAACACCCAGGAGTAATGCCATTGAAATGTCGGAGATGTGTCGGAAGCGCCCTCTATCAAAAAATGGAGACACAAGAACTGTAAATCATTTTGAATAAAATAATTACCAAGAGAATGACCTACACGCAAACCGCAACGAAATCGAACAGTTTGTATAATGTTTATGAGTGTTAAAATCCTCCCCTCTGTTCACAGTTCAATTTTCGCTAGTTACCCGATCCCAATGTTTCCGATTTTGGGGTTAAAATTTAAGTTAAAGTCTAAACTTTAAAATAATTTCAACCCCATGCACAAAATAAGGGTAAAAAGTAGTTGTTCGTTACTTTAAAGTCTAAAGTGCCCTCTATCGGCAATTTTTGAATGTAACCGTTAAATTTTTTTTACAAACAAATCGTGATATAAAAAATGATTTTAGCGAAAACTGCAAACGAATCCATCCTTTTTTCCGTTTTTTATAATCGTTTGAAGTTTTGAACCTTAAACTTTAATGGCAACTAGCTTCTACGGAAGACGTTTGCGCCCCATGGTTTCCTGTTTAATAATGTTTCTCTTTATGTCTACTATCACCCCTCAAAGTTTGTCGGTCTGGTTGCGAAACACCCTGTATATTTAAGTGTATGCAGCATTTTCAATGTATCTTCCAAATATATGCGTTTTTTGGTTTTGAATTTTTGAAATTTGAAAAGTATATTTTGTTTTTTCTATTTTCAGTTGTAAAATTAACATATTCGGTATTTTGTGTCGAAAATGGTTTTTCGATGTATTTTGCCCAACTCTAATTTTATAGCGATAGTGTCAAAAATAATTGATGTAAAAAAAAAAAAAAAAAACTCTATTTTTTTGCATTTAAGGCCCTTAACAAAGAAGCGGCCAGTAAGAATTAAGCTCCAGACAGACATATCAGTCTGCTAGCCCCAGTTTTTAGCACTTTCCAACAAAGTTGAAAAGTGCTTATGCATTCGGTTTGTCTGGCCGTCTGTCCGTCTGTCCGCGCTCTAACTCACGTAAATATACTCGGATTGCCATGAAATTTTAGGATGTTATTGATATTTACTCCAGCACAAACCCTATTGAAAATGACGTTTCTATCATGATTAGTTTATCTACAGGGAGAGTCAAAAGTTTCCCATTACATTACAGCCTATGGAAAAAAATCGTTTCAAAGGAATTTTAAAGATGTTATACCCGGTCAAACATATTAAAATTTATATGCCTTTACGAGGTGCAATAAAATATGCATTCTATAAAATATAAAGTGAAAATCTAGCTATTATATTTCCATTTATTAGTATAAATTGCTAAAAGAGAAATCTCAAGCTACTAGGCATTTTTTTGCTAAACTAAATTTCCCCATTATATAGTATGTATATTAGCTGACAAATAAAATACAGGGCTGTTTAATAGTACTGGAATACATATTTGGCTTTATATCCTTATTTATCTAAATAACGAAGTTTTGTTAAAGATTTCATGAAGCGTTGGAAAGTGCTTCATAATCTATGCTTAACGCATGATTTTTCTTACTTGTTTTGTTCTGGTTAGGCTGCTGGTTAATAGCTGCTGGTGGGGATTTTTCATTTTTTATGGCTTGGAAAATACTGGACATTCGGCAACATCCTGCAAAAGGGAGAATTTTTGATCAAATCTAACTTATCTACTGTTCATTGTTTAAACTTAACCTATTGTTAAATTCTACGTCATTTTATTCAAAACCACATTTTATTGCTTTACCATGACAATGAGAAGTTTTCTTTTCTAAAAGCTACTAGAGACATGCGTTTCCTTACGCAATAATTTTCCTTTTTTTGTCTTTTGTAAAGAATATTGGATTTTATTTTCGAAACGCAATATATTCTGGAAATCATGTAATGATAAAAGAAATCGACGGTACTGAGGAGATGATTTTATTCAAGGACAAAAACCACGCGATAATCAGATTCAAAGGACAACGCGGAGTCACTTTGAAACCCATCTCCAATTACGAGTTAAACACGATTTTCGTCCCAGGTATAAAATCAGCGCTGAATTCAGACACTTTTCTCTGAGAGGGATTTCTGTGACTCCGGACGGGACATTGTTGAATTCCGGGGGAGAAATTGCACTTTTTTTACCACTGAAAACACAAAATCTCATATCTTCCGGGGGAAGGGAAGACATCTCATTGTTCCAAAGAGAAATATTCCCCTCAGGCCACCCTCTAGTCTCTAAAATCAGCACTGTATCAAATAACATTACTTCTAGTGTAAAAAACTTAATGATACGCTGTTCAGTAAAAGGTTTTGTGCGTGTGTGTGTGCATTATGATACGGAAAATTTTGTTCTTAGTATTGTCAAAAATTAGTGATAAGTATAATAAATGATAAATAATTATTATATACTGAAGACTATCGCTCATATTTAGTGTGAAACAAATGGCTTGATTATTTATGCATTTCAGAGACGAAAATGTATACGATAACAACAGTCAAAGGATTTTGGAGTCCATAGATATTGCTACTTCTGAAGATACACCCTCTCCAATGGTACAGCTTAAATTATCTGGTTTGCTACCGGCAGAATTATTGGTAATTATCTGTTAATTTTACTTAAAAATATAATTGTAGTCGCATTCATATTTTAATTTCTAAAAAAATACATAGTACATAAAGGATTTTCATAGCAAAAATAAAGTTAGTAACATTAATAAACAACTTATGTAAAGTGTCCTAGGTAATAACGCCAATTACTAATATTACGCGTAATTATGAAGGAATCAGAGAAATGTCATCTACGGGTTCTGTGCAGAGGGGCTCTGAGTCATCTGAATCACACACACACACACACACACACACACACAAAAAAAAAAAAAAAAAAAAAAAAAAAAAAAAAAAAAAAAAAAAACAATTAAAGTTAATTTGTACTCTTTGCAGACTTTATCTATGAAAGAAGCATGTAAGAATCAACCCCTATCTAAAATTTCAGGGGTAAGTTCTGTGATCTGAAGACTATATATTTATCAGGAAATATTTTGTTTATAACATAAATTTACAGTGTATTTTATGTACTTTTAAAGTGCTGTGGAAAATTTTGAATGTGTTTGCGGAGGCAATTTGTAGTTTGAAATATATTGTGCAATAAGTACACCGAGATAATAACGCCACCCATTGTCATTATTACTCCTATTGCTTCTTTTCGTTGCTAGAACTACAACCGAAGAGGGTTTATTTTTTATTTTATGCACGAGAGAGTATTATCGTCATTGTTGAAAATAAAAAATGATACAGAGAAATTTGAATGCCCTAAATGCTGCTTCCTCCCCCCCTTTTTTTAAATGTCAGAATGATAAAATGTCAAATGATTATTACTGCGTTCTGATACTGTATCCTGATATCGAAATTAATGGTAAGTAAGAGAAATTTGTCAATTTCTAGGGGTGTAGAGTTTGTACCGTTAGAACTGGACAATTTACATGCCATTATCACATCTTATTTTATAGTTTTTCTGCACGGCGTTGATGCCAAATGGTGTTGATTAACAAATAACGTTATTACATTTTATGAATACATATATCTGCTAAAATATTCTTTCTTGTATACATAGTCAATAAGTTGCTGGATCAAATTCTATATTTGTTTGAGAAAAAAAAAATCTAAAATTTAGCCGTGAAAATTGGTAGAACTTTAACGTGGCGCTATTACCTACAGGACACCTTATTTCAAATTTTAAAATAATGTTAATTAGTTGTCTTATAGACAACAGACTCTGTACTCTGGTTTCAGTATCATATACCTCGGTTCTCGTATACCTAGATTAGATACCTAGAAGTTATATATACCTGGTACCACATACTTAAGTTTTACAAAGTACATACTTCAATTCTCGAATACAATTCGTTTGAAAAAACAGTTCAGGAAATGAATTGTTCATGAACCGAATGACATTTTTCTTATAAGAAATGATTGAAATATCGTTAATGTGCGTTCTCACATTAAGAGTTACTGATGGCATTTATTTATTTAAAAGAAAACAATGTATCACTAATGTTAAATCTATGGAAGTGGAATGTATTCTTATTTTTAAATATCTACGCAAAAAAAATAATATTTTTAACATTTTTTTCCGTATATTCTTTTCAAAGAATGTCTCTGTTTTTTAGTTGAGAAAATATTATTAAAATATATACTTAATTTATTTTTTTATTTTTTGAAAGGTAACTAGCTATAGGCAAAATTTCAACGCTTCAAATAAAATTAAGTACACATATTTTAGAAATATTTTGTCTTCTAAAAAAGAAGGACATTTTTTAATAAGAGTACAAATAAAGCAGAAGTTAAAAATAGTAATTTTCTAAAGAGATATTACAAAATAAAACAAATGCATTCCACTCCATAGGTTTAACATTAGCATGCTGAATTTGAGTTATCACTCACTAATAGCCTTAAGCACATACTTTGACTTCATCTCATTGTACTCATCAAGTTTAAATTTGTCTACAAACTTTCCTAAATCATTTTAATCAATGTTATGTTATTTTGCAGAGGCATGAGCACTTAACATTTCTTAAAGCTGCTACTTTCATACTTTCTAGTCTTTTCCTTTCTTCCTATTTATCTGCTATGGGTATTATTAGAATCAAACAAAAGTCCCTATCAATTAAAATAGCAAGTAAAGCCTTTGTGCAAAATTGTATAAGGTCGAAAAACAACGTTTAGAAATGCAGAAATAATGCAAGAAAAACTTTCCCATTTGTATTTCATTAAATTTTTGTTTCCTTCTGTAGCAATTTTTCACAACTTTCTTTAATCCTTTCTTTACATTTTCTTTTTATCACTCCATTTCTGCTTTACACAATAAATTTACGTATTTTATAAATGTGTTTAGGAAGGCCAATTATCAGCACGAGATATCTAGGTCCTAAGAAGGAGTGTTCTCCATGGGGGTCTTTCTAAGAGAACCAAACCCGTATTTACGCAAGGAAATCCAAAGTTCAAAGAAAACCACGGAAAACTCCAAACGATTAAGCCGACGGCCGCGATTGGGTTCGAACCCAGAATCTGCCGTCTACCACTTTCGAGAGCAGAAATTCTTAGACACTGGTGGGGCATTTTATAAATGTAATCATTAATCCTTCATTGTGTACTGTGTATAATAATAAGATTTTCAAAAGCATTTAATTAAAGGAGCTTTGATTAAGGTCAACACACTCTCATGTTGATTGGGTCAAGTCTCTCCAAATGCCACTTTTTAAAGAAGAACACATGGTTATTTTTAGCGTCATTTACTATACAATCTTTATTCCTGAAATGAAAACTCAATGTTTCTGCAATACTTAAAACCTACTTACTTAAATTTATATGATATATTTTACCTGAGAAAAATTTTTAAATGTTTCAAAAAATTACACTTTTTTTGCTGAAAACACTTCATAATTGATTTTTCTTCACCTGTTTCAATTATATTCATGAAACAAAGGCTACTGCTAGAACATTTAAGTAGCTTTGGTTTCCAACTATTGGCAAAACTCGGAAATTTTTCTAAATATGAAAACTGAAGGGTGGGTCAAGTTTCTTCTATGATCAACCCTCCCTAGTCAACCCTATATGGCAAATTCTTCTAAAACATATTGGATGTTTTTTTAATACGGTGAGACCTCCTATAACAGTCACTCCGAACAGCGGTAACCTCCGAATACCGGTCATGTTTTAAAATTACCGAATTTCTTTCATAGAAATAACATTACACTAAACTTTCAAACGACGAATTCCGAACATCAGCCACCACACAGCATTTTTTTAATTACCATTTTTCTTTGTTTTTAGTTATGTTTTAACTACAGCTGAGATTTCGAAGATTGTGGAGATGGATTTTCTTATTCAACATCCTTACGGTTTCTCTATTAATCTCTAGGTTGCTTAGCAAAACCCCATTCATAAACAGGCTCCTTTGCGAAGGCAGAGGTGGAAGTGACAAAAAAGTAAAAGTGAGCAAGCAGTAGACATTTGTACTCTTTGTGAATCGAGTGAGGATATTTCTTGTCTGTGTGTACTACGTCTTATTCACTAAAAGAATGGGTTCAAAATAAAAATTTCTAACTTTATATGATAAATTAAAAATTAAGTAGGATAGCAAAAAAGGTGTAAGTCCACAAAAATTACCTGAAATGTACGATGGCGGAAGGACGCAAATATAGATGACACTGTGAAACAAAAGAAAAAGAAATCTTACTTTTATTTAGAAAGTATATTTCAAGTGTTAATTTGGAATTTAAAACTAAGCGTCGAAGAACTGGTTATGATGAGATTAGTACGTTGGCTTTCGAACTAAATCTCTCAATTTCTGAACCAATATCGCAGGAAAGGACTCAAAAATTGTCTTCAGAGACGTTGTAAAATTAAAAATTTTACGCTCATTCAAAATTAGATCGAATTTAACAATAAATCATTATCAATATATGTGGAAATGATTATGTATTTAGAGAAAGAGATAGGGGAGACTGGAGCACATGTGAACAGTTCACATAAATATAGTTTTTTCTGATAAATGGTTTGATTTTAATAATCAAAAACTACTGAATATAGTAAACAGAACATTTTTTTAAGCACGGTAATTTTTTTAAAAATCACCTTTATAGTTTTTACTACTTTTTTAACAGTTTTATAAATTAAAAAATTGCTCACATGTGCCCCACTAATAGGGCAGTTGTGAACACATGTGGGGCACATGTGAACACAATAAAAAAAATGTCCTTTGACATGCTTTTTATTCTGTTATTCATTGTGTCATAATCATTTGTTATATTACCGTATTTACTCGTGTACAACGCGCACCCCGTACTTTACAAGAAAAAATGTCGAATTTTTTAAATCTCGTATATAACGCGCACTGTACATTTGATATGCTAATGAAGAAAGACCAAATGAATTTCAGTGAAGAAAGTCGAAACAGGCATTACATCAGGCCAGAAAACAAGGCGAAAATGCTTTTTTAGACTTCGGGTATTAAGTGAATGATAAGAAATAGGAGTGGGTGGCGGTAATGAGAACTGTTAATTAGCATTTAGAGAATGTTACTAGCTCTGTTGTATATAAAAAACTGAAAGGAATTAAATAAAGATACAGTATACCTCAATTAAATAAAATTTTCCGAGTGATTATGTTTTCTTTGAATAATTTCTTATTTCATATGTATATCATCGAATTACATCCAACAGTAAAAAAAAAAAAAAAAAAAAAATATTACGTGTGTAACGCGCACCTAGGAGCATTGTTAGTATGATTTGGTTTTTGGTTTATGGTTTGGCAGGGGCGTGCGAAGAGAAAACTGAGCCCAGGGAAAGGTTGAATTTGGATTTGGTGCCCTCCACCTCGAACTTTTCCTTGTGATAGGTCAAAAAATGACGTTGATAGTATAAGTTTGGCGCCCCCTAAGTTTCCGCGCCCGGGGCTACGGCCCCCTTCGCCCCACCCCCTTTTTCGCACGGCGCTGCCTATGAGTTTTGTCCTAATTTTTTTGAAAAAAAAAGTGCGCGTTATACACGAGTAAATACGGTATGTATTAAATTCACTATAAAGAAAAAAATATGCATAATTTCTCTTGTTTCTGGGTGATATGTTGAAGCAAAGATTATAAAATGAAAATAAGTGGATTAGTTAAAGGAAGGGAGGATTAGATGACTGATTTACAGTTAAAATAAAACAAAAAATAAAAAAGTAAATTGAAAAAAAATAAAACTTTTAAATTTTGCTTAGAGATTTTTGTTTCGGGGAAATTTTAGGGAGGGGCATTTAGATAATATTTATCAGATATCTGCCGTAATATTAAAGATTCTCACCCCTGTATTTCTCTTATTTACTACTAAATTAATGATGAAGAAGGGTTTTTTGCGATTGTTAAGAAAAAAATTTCGATTATAATCTCTTTCTCAAATTTAACTTTTTACTTTCTTCTATCTTTACAAGAAGAAAGTATTGGATTCATGAAAATTTTCGACTTCCAGTTTTCGACGGATTTATACGTTTTAGAAGGTCCTGAACACGTTTTGACTATTTTTAGAAAATGTCTGTCTGTGAATCTGTCTGCATGTGACAAAAAATTTGTGGGCGCTCTATCTCAAGAACTAATGCTCGTAACTTAATAAAATTTTATATTCTGTTAGACCTTGATATGAATTAGTGCCTATTGTTTTTTTTCGTGAAAATTGGCCTGCAGGTGGCGCTGCTATACTACGTTTTTCATGATTTCCAAGATTGCTATATCTCAAGAACTAATGCACAGAATTTCACCAAACTTCAGATTCTGTGACCCCTTGATGTACATAGACGCTGATTAAGTTTTGGTGTAAATTGGCCAGCAGGTGGCGCTGCTATGCCACGTTTTTCATGATTTTCATGATAGCTATATCTCAAGAACTAATGCACAGAATTTCACCAAACTTCAGATTCCGCGATACCTTGAGATGCATAGCCGCTGATAAGGTTTTGGCGTGAACTGTCTTATAGGTGGAGCTGCTATGCTACATTTTGCACGATTTTTGCGATAGCTATATCTCAAGAACTAATGCAGAGAACTTCATCAAATTTCAGATTCTGCTACACTAGAATATATAATATAATTAGACGCTGATTACATTTTGGTATTAACCTTGCAACAGGTGGTGCAGCTATGCTGCATTTTGTACGATTTTTCCGATAGCTATATATCAACAACCAACGCACAGAATTTCATCAAACTTCAGATTTTGTTACAAAATGACATATAACATAATGACACGATGATTACGTTTTGTTATGAATCCTTCAACTGGTGGTGCTGCTGTGCTATATTTTACACGGTTTTTTTTAAACTAGCTATAGCTCAAAAACTAATGCACAGAAATTCATCAAACTTCAGATTCTTTTACACCATGACATAATTGGATGCTTTTTTAAGTTTTGGCATAAATTGTCCAAGATATTATGTTGCTGTGTTACGTTTTGCAAATTTTTTGTTATAACTATATCTCAAGAACTAATGGATGAAATTCCATCAAATTTCAGATTCTGTTAGGTCTTGACATCAATAGATGCTTATTAGGTTTTAGTATAAATTACCCAACATGAGGCACTACTAAGCTCATTTTCTCAGAATATTAATTAAATTTTGCGTTTTAGGCTTTTCGGATACCAGAATCTCATTAGGCTATGTCAAATGTTAGAGGAAATTCGATAGTGGGTAACTTTGGGGTCACCACGTTTTTTTGTTTTTTTTTTTAATATTAAAATGTATTTATTAGATAGAAGAAAGTTACGGGATTGACACATCCAACTAGTTTTGCTTTTGAAAGAAGATGGTGGGGGAGTGCTGCTTACAATACAGTCGGGATTTTATGGTGGTTATTAATCTTAAAAATTGCTTTCTTAAGGTATTACTGATATTTATCTCCTTTTAAAGCATCATATATACATAGCTATTTTGAGAGATAAAAGTAAGCCATCATTGCAAGTTTGGAAAAAAAATAAATAGAAAAATTTGCATAGTTTTTCAACGCAATACTTTTTGAATACTAACAATGCATGAAAAATATTGCAGTAAACCGTTTAGTAAAATATTGCATAAAATTTTTACATTTTAGAAAATATTAAATTTATTTAAATTACAACTGAACTTAAATGAGATTGGTGCTTTTTATGTACCTGTTGACAGATGTTTTGTGGAAGCTTCAATACAAAATCAAATGTTCTATAACAAAAAGTCTTCTATTGCAATGAAGAACTGAATCACAGAATGATTATTGAGGTACTCATGAACTGTTCATATCTGCTCCAACTAGTCTATTCACAAGTGCCCCACATGGCCACTACAGTTAAAATGACAAATTATTAACATTTCAAAGTAGTTGAATATTTTTTATGAAAAATATTTATTAGTATTCATAGTACATGTTAAGACACTAAAATTCAAATAAAAGAATAAATAAATAAAGTTACTCGCTTAGCAAGTTGGAACTGAGATTTTACTTTTGAGATCTATAAACAGTGTTTTGGCTACCAAGGACAAACAAAATGCCAAACAGCTTCAAAATTTTTTTACCATATGTCTATAGGTGCTATCATCATTGGTAATTTTTTTAAATTAAAAAATCGTGTAATAACTAGTGAAAAAATGCGACGTTAACATCTGCCCCATGTTCATATTCGTCCCAATCTCTCTTACACTTAAAAAAAAAAGAAAAAAGATCCCTTTAGTGTAAAATAATAATGTGTATTGTTTAACTTATAAATTAAATAAATTTGATCAGTTATTTTGGTTTAATGTAATGTCCTTTTGAGCTTTTAAAATATAGAACCTCTCAATAACTCTCCTAACCGGGTCACTTTATCGTGCTTCCAGTGATGAATGCTATTCAGAGGTTTTACTGTAATTGCCACAATTTTAAAAAGAAGTACAACATAGTAATCTTTTCATTTGTGTTCTTTCAGGTTATTCTTGGAAATAGATATTCCAGCAGTCCGGATAAGGTGAAATTAATCAGAGCTGTTTCTCAAGGATTAACTGGTAATGAAATTGATGTATGTGTACACTTGAAATAGTGTTTATTAGAAAATATAATTCAAAATACTGGTTGGAAATTTGTGGTCGAGGGAGAAGAAATTGTCTTTGAATTGAATGCATCCTGGCATTTGCTGGGCAGTGGGTAAATAGTGTTTTAATAGGAAAAGTATTTACGTATAAGAAGAAAGATCTTAAACAATGAGCAATTTCATTTTTAAGTTAATGTCATTATCATTTAATTTATAGCAGGTTTAAGTAATATAATGAAAAGCCATAAACGTTGTAAATAAATATAATAGTCTATCCCCTTTTTTTCTGCCACAATGTAAAAAAATTTAACTGAATAATTTAGAAATCCCCGATATTCCTTCTTTATAATTCCTTCTTTCGCTACAAGTTTAATTATTACTTTGCTAGATTTTCATCCTTAATCTTTAATATTTAACATACTCTGTATCACTTATAATTTTCCATGAATCACATTCTTTCATTTATTGCTTAAAAATGTAAACATTATACCTCTAAAATCCGCCTATTATGTGGCTCCAGACTTTCAGGATTTCAAGGAAGCTGTAGCACAGTGTGCTTGTGAAGGAAAATTTTATAAATGTCTATTTTTTTTTTCCTTTTAGAGCTTAAATTGTTTTTATTTAAAAGCTTTATAAGAATTTTAAAGAGAAAATCATTTCACTGCACTACATACAGAGTGCGGAAAATGTTTGATGCATCAAAACATATATTTTTTTTAATGTCGTTATTGTTCTCTTTAGATAATTAGTATAGTCGGGGAATAAAGGGTTAAATGACTGTTCTATTGTAATTTTGTCTGTTAAAAATAAATTATGGGACAATTTTGTCGTTTTGAGTTTTTCAACTAACTCTTTTACCCATCAATATAAATTAACAAATAAATAAAAATAATAAAAATAACAATCGTAATAATCAATGAATACTTGAAGCAGATAAGTAAAAATGTACATCCTGTAACATTAATATATTGTCAATATTTAAATATCTAAATATAAAATATGACCCTTTTGATGCATCAAAACTTTTCCTGTGGTCTCTTGTATATACATAGGGGAATGGGTAGAGGCTCACAAAAGTCATAATTAACCTCTTATTATCTGATACTTGTAAAATGGATCTTATTGTCTTTTTAAGTGCGTTCGTAATCATATAAATACGTAGCACCTATAGTCGTCATTCAGGTCGTCCGTCCGTCTGTCTCTCCGGATATAGCACATAAAATACGCAACCGAATCGTTTGAATTAAAAATGCACATTTTTTGCATAATTTTGTCGTGTCATTTCAAATTTTATGAATATTGGATGATTAGTTTAATTACAGGAACAATCAAATGTATATCGTTACATTATGGCCGATGTGAAAAAATAGCTTCAAGTGCATTTTAATGTTACACTCTCTTGAACATAATAAAATCGATATGCTTCTATGAAGTACGTACGATAATATACATTCTGTGGTGCAGAGAATATTTGTTATTAATTTACAGGACCTTACAAGAGTATTCCATAACTTCATGGTATAGGGGCGCGTTTTAACTGTATTAAACTGTTTCACATTTTATGAAGTCGATATATGTTGTTGAAGTTTACTACAATTTACTTTTTGTGTAATATAAAGCAGATAGTATTTACATAGACACACAAAAGATTTCGAATACAATTCTGCATCCGAAGGACTGTATAGTATTACATCTAGATCTGAATATTTTTAAAATTTCGTTATATTACGAACGCATGTTGTTTTCTACGTCTGAAATGTAATTTCCGACTTGTTCCTTCTTTTAAGAGATTACCGGAAGAATTACAACTTTGACAGTTATTAAACATAACATGAACAAAATACTTGTTTCTGGTAACCCTTTTTGTTATGACGCAAGAACTGTCTATCATCGTTGGAAATTCCATGTCCTTGAACTCTCTTGACCACTATCATCTTAAATCACTTTTTTCATCTTTGAGAGTCTTCGTGTTTGGCGTCTTTTTCAGCCAGATTAGATAGAGATTCCATGCATTTTCCATCTTCCACAAAAAAGAGAAAGAAGAGAAATTATTGCATAAAAATGTATCTGAGTGCTAACATGTTCACCACGGGTCACGGCCTGATTATCGAATAGGTTCATGCAGTGGCGCCGAGATGGTTGAAGGAGGAAAAATTCTCGAGGTCTCCCAGCTAGTACAATTTTTATGCAATTATGTGAAAATAATATTTTAGCTGAAAGTTCAATTTTTAAATATTATTTTCGTATAGAATAGGAATGAAAAAATATACTGCTTAAAGAAACTCGCTGTTCTTGATTTTACGAAAGAACTAATACAAATATGTATATTTTTGTTGTTGTTGTTGTTGTTTAAAACAGGGCTGTGGAGTCGTTAAAAAACAATCCGACTCCCACTCGGACTCCGGCCTTTAATGTTAAGAAATTAAAATTTAAGTTTGAAATTAAATTAAACCAGCTATATGTAATTTTAAATCCATAAAAGGAATTATTGTCGTTATTTTTGGATTACATCGGGCTATCCAAGTCAAAGATTCCCAATATACTGCTCGGCGTACACAGTAGATGAAAACTGTTTTTGATTAAAAACCCTAGTAGATTCCAAATTATTTCCGAACAAATAATTTTTTTTTAAATTTTTTTCTGTTCCGGAAGACACGAATTAGCAACAAAAATGTAATTTTTTCCCTTTTTTCAAGTCCACAGATCTGAAATAGTAAAATTTCTGCTTTGTTTTCTTCTTTAGATTTTGATACTTGGATTTTTCGGGTTTGTGGAACGCGAAATTGAAAAATAAGTAAAACAGAATTTATTTTGCTTTCTCTCTTTATTTCTAAGCTCTAAGAATTGAATTAATACCGAAATAATGAAAATTTCAACAACAGCAACACTAGTATATTAGCCTGCTCGGAGTCGGAGTCGAAGGCGTTAAAATTTCCGGAGTCAGAGTCGGAGTCGGACATTTTTTTCACTGACTCTGCAGCCCTGGTTTAAAATGCATTTAGATATCCTTAGCATGTGAATCTACCTAAAGATAAGATGATTACATTTCTGTGAAAAAAACTTTTTTACTGCATCTATTTCCCTTTAAGTGTGTCAGAATTTCAACTTTTAACTTCATTTTGCGAGATTTGTGTTTTTTTTTTCAATTATCTGTATGATGCTAAAACTTCAGGACACACTTTTCAATTTACTACTAATTTTTTTTTTTCTTTTGGAAGACCCTTACAAAAGATTTCTTTATTGGGAATTGGATTTTCAGTAATATATGTTTATTGACATATAGATAATTTAATATAGTCAGTTTCGCTAGTTTAAAAATAATAAATAAATAAAGTGGTTTTTTTTCTTTTTCTTTTTCTTTTTTTTTTTTTTTCTTTTTTTTTTCGAAAAATTTCTTATTTTCTTTCTTATGGCAGTCCCCTTCAGAACGCAATTTTAGAGGTACTGACAAACTAAAAAGATTATCTTAAAGCTGAAGCCTTCTTCTATTCGATGTCGCTATCTGTTTTAAAAATTATGAACTCTTTCAAATGCGCCGGCGAATGCAGGTCACTTCGCGCCTCACGGAGACGATATCTTTTCTATTTTAATAGTAACTAAACTTCTGCATTATATGGCAGTATTTTAAGAACACCTCAGAGACCAGATTTACATCATCTACAAAAATTTCGAAGCGTTCAGACAGTAGAAATATTTTTTTACATAATAAAATGTGTGAAAAGTTCGACGAAAACAGTAAAAACTTGAGTGTTTTCGTCGCAGTTTAAGTACCAAATAGAATACACATTTAATTCAATATCTTTTTGCGATTTTTTCTTTTTAAAATATAAATTCAGACAAATAGAGTTAAAGATATAAAATCAAACAGATTTGAAATTCATATAAGGTTATTATCACGGGTCGGAGCAACGCGGAATGGATCAGCTTGTTGAAAATAAATAAATAAATAAAATTTTCCTACAAAATCGCATTTTGTATTAACTCCTTTTTTTCATAAAATGATTTAATAAGATGTCAAAGAATATTATAAAACAACAAAAAATAAATTGTTAAAAAGAAGTTCAGGGAATAGCACACCCTCTTAAAATTACAAGATTATAAGTATACTCTGATTTAAAATATTTTTCAAATATCATAATTGATAAAAATCACTTGAATTAAACATTCCAAGTTAAAATAATAACAGGATACATGTTACGCCCCTCTATAAATTGGTATGGAAAATTATTCTGAATTTCCTTCTATATCATAGCACAACATATATCTACCATATGCATGTTATTACCTGAATGGTGTTTCTTCTAAGCAACTTCAAATAGTTACACATATCGGAGGGGTCGATACAGATTTATTTCTTCTGTTCGATTTTTTGAGAAATTATTTTTGTGAAATTATTTACATATTTATTTATTTTTAAAAATAGCATTTTGTTACGAAAGATGAAATTTTTAAGCTTAAACTCGATCCAGATGTTTATCAATAGAAACTTCCTTAAATCCTTATGCTAAAATTCTATTTATTTATTTATTTATTTATTTGTGAAAAATAGAATTTTGTTACGAAAGATGAAAATCAGAAGCTTAAATTTCGATCCAGATGTTTATCAATAAAAACTTCTTTAAATACTTCTGCTAAAGTTTTATTTATTTATTTATTCATTTATTTATTTTTGTAGTGTAGCTTTGTAGTTTCTTTTGTAGTCTTTCTTTTGTTTGAATGTTAAACATTTTAATAACAATAAACAATGCAAATTATGTTATTACATAATAGAATTTTGCAATGGATCCTGTTTTATTGAAAGTAATTTTGTGAAAGAGCATGGTTTATTAATTGGCTTTTTGTGAAGAGGAACATAAAAAACACCAAAAATGTCTTGGATCGATTTCTGAATACATTAATTAAACACTAATTTTATTTAAAAGTGATATTAATTAAAAAGTATTATAGACTCTTAAAATTGGAAAATAATAAAAAAATAAAATAAAAAGTCCTTCCGGCAGTACCGGGAGGAAGAGGTAGCTTTCAAATACTTATTTATTTATTTATTTATTTTAAATTGAGTTATATTATTCAAACATACAAAGCTCAAATTAGTGGAACCAGATTTTATAAGATTGAATACTAATTTTTGTCAATACTGAATATTGATAGGGATTTTTAGAAATTAGTCACCTTTTATTCAACCTGGTTTTATTTTAAGCGATTTATAGCAAATTTTATGATATCATGAAGTGTATGCCATTTTAAAGCAACATGATAGTTAAAACAAACCAATGAGCTTGGTCGAAATCTTAATTCATGTGCACATGCACACTCACATCGAAATCGATTAATATATACGAGTGCTATCGCGGACAAATTGATTTTTTTTTAAAATGTCACCCACATTAGAAATTCAAACTGCTATATATGAGACGTTTTTTAAGTTAAAGACAAAGCAAAAAATACTCCGGAATTCATTATTAAGATAAATACATTAGAAAGAACCTTTATTCATTTTCCTTGTTTGTACATCATTAAACATTTAAAAAAATAACTTAAATGGCCACTATTTTGAAATATGATGGCAGGTGAAGTTGGCTAGTGATCTCAGTCAAGACATTTATATGTAATATGTACACACAAAGTTATATCCAAATCAGTTTATAAATATGCGTATTATCGCGCGACAAATTTCAGACTGTTTCAAAATGTCAACCACATTTGAAATTGAAAGTACTATAACTCAGCCATTTTTCAAGATATAGATGAAACAAAAAGTGCTCTGGAATCTTTGTATCTAGGTCAAACACACAAAAGAAAAATCTTTTTCAATTTCTTGCACCTAATTTTAAAATTAAAGTATTTTTTAAAAATTTAATATTCCGCCATCTTGAAACAAGATGGCGGATGGAACTGGCCAACGAACTCAGTTCAGACATCGGTATGTACTATGTATGCACCAAGTTTCATCAAAATCGGTTTATAATACGTGCGTTATCACGTGACGAAAATCAGATCATTTCAAATTGTGAGCAACACTAGAAATTAAAAGTGCTATAACTCAGCCATTCTTTAAGATACAGACGAAACAAAAAATGCTCTGGAATCTTTGTATCAAGGTCAAATGCATAAAAGAAAAATCTTTATCAATATCTCACTTTCTTGAATCTAATTTAAAAATTTAAATTTTTTCAAAAATTTTAAATGGCCGCCATATTGAAACAAGATGGCGGATGGAACTAACTAACGAACTCGTTCCAGGCCTCATTATGTACTATGTACAAACCAAGTTACATCCAAATTGATTCATAAATACGCGTGTTATCACGTGACAAAAATCAGATCGTTTCAAAATGTCAGCCATAAGAGAAATTAAAAGTGCTAGAACTCAGCTATTCTTTAAGATACAGACAAAACAAAAAATGCTCTGGAATCTTTGTATCAAGGTCAAATGCATGAAAGACAAATCTTTTTCAATTTCTCACTTTCGTGTAACTAATTTTAAATTTTAATTTTTTTTTCAAAAATTTAAAATGGCCGCCATTTTGAAACAAGATGGCGGATGGAACTGGCTAACGAACTCGGTCCAGGCCTCATTATGTACTCTGTACACACCAAGTTACATCCAAATTGATTCATAAATACGCCAGTTATCACGTGAATAAAATCAGATCGTTTCAAAATGTCAGCCATAATAGAAATTCAAAGTGCTATAACTCAATCATTTTTTTAAGATACAGACAAAATGAAAAGTGCTCTGGAATCGTTGCTTTAAGTTTTAACACACAAAAGAAAAATAATTTTCAACTTTTAATTTTTTCGCATTTAATTTTAAATTTTAACTTTAAAAAAATTTTAAATGGCCGCCATTTTGAAACAAGATGGCGGATGATGCTGTCCAACGAGCGTATTTTTTTTTCCCAACCGGGTTTTGCCATCTTGTAATATAATTAGTCAGAGATGGTTGCGTCAAAGAGACTTTTGTTGGCGGGAAGGTATTGTGCTTGGCGAAAATCCTAAGAGTAGAGAATTTATATAGGATGGGCGGAGAAAGGGAATTGTATTTTGAAATTTCAATAGAGTTTTTGTTTAAAATAGGGAATCAATGGAAAAATGATTTTTACGGAAAGAAAATTATTTCCATTAACTTGTGAAAAAGCGCGGGGGGGGGGGGATTATCTGCGTTTCGACAGCATTCTGCTACTTTTTAAAGAATTGAAGGCTATGTAGATTAAAAGATGACAAAGTGAAAATTTCTGAAGATAGGAGATTTATATAAGATTATTTAATGTAACCACAAATTAGCAATATTATAAAAAGTTTAAGAAAAAAAAATTCCAAAAAATTTTAATCAAAATTATAATGAATGCTTGGAATATACTAAAACATTAAAATAATTAAGTAAAGTAATAAAAATTAGCATAATTTTAAACAGGATTAAATTATTATAAGTAAATGATTAATAATTAATAATGTATAAATAATAAATTTGTAATTTTTTGAATTTAACATATTCCTTAAATTTATATTATATATGTTACAGGCCAAACCCGATTTTAGGCCAAACTAGATTGGCCTAGGCGAAACCGGTCCATCCTGACGCCCATCGGATAAACTAGTTTTTCCTAGGCCAAACCAGTCTATCCTAACGCCCATAGGATAAACTAGTTTTTCCTAGGCCAAACCGGTTTATCCTAATGCCCATCGGATAAACTAGTTTTTCCTAGGCCAAACTAATCTATCCTAAGGCCCATAGGACAAACTAGATTTTCCTAGGCCAAACTAGTTTGGCCTAACTCTTTTAGGATATACTAGTTTAGACTGCTGTTTATTAGTCTGAACTAGTTTATCCTAGGCCAATTCAATTTGGCGTGATTCTGTTGAATTCATTGACCTCCTCAACGCCAACATTCTTGTTTGGCCTAGGCTGATCTAGTTTATCCTAGGCCAATGTAGTTTTACATGTTTTTAGCTCACGGGCGTGAAAGCCAGAGAAATAATGGGCTTACAGGTTCTATATATGCATGTACGCATGTATGTACACATGTATGTACGTATGTGCGTACGTATGCACGCAACGCGATAACTCTTGAGAGAGATATCCGATTTGCTTAAAATTTTGGGTGTAGGTTCATTCTGATGAGGTACTTTTCTGATTAATTTTGGAAATTCATTGTATAAGAATAAAGGGGGGGCGAACTGGAGGCTAATTCCCCACCGTTAATTTAGAGAAATGGATTTATCATGCAGAATTATAAGTTTTCATTTAAAATTTTAGTTATAGGATCATTGTGACAAGGCGCCTCCGTGATTAGTTGTGGATGTTTATTGTTTAAGTCTAAAAGAAAGGGCAATGTAGGTAACACACATAATTTAGATAAATGGTTTTTGACGCAGAAGTGACGAATTTGCTTCAAATTTTGGATATAGGTTCTTTCTGATAAGGCGATTCCCTGAATAGTTTTGGGGGTTTAATGGTTAAGTATGAAGGAAAAAAATGAAGGATTGCTTTTTTACCTAGGAAAAACTAGTTTATCCTATGGACATTTAGATAAACAAGTTTGGCGTAGGAAAAACTAGTTTATCCAATCGGCGTTAGGATAAAATAGTTTGGCCTAGGCAAATCTAATTTGGCTCGAAATCGGGTTTGGCCGGTAAAAAAGATGTCTTTCACAAGAATAAGTATAAATGTGTGTAAAGAGTCATTGCTTGTAACATCAACACAGAAATTTAACATGTCCACAGTAGAGACATGATGCATTGGACATGGTGTTTGCTTATTTTTTTTTTCTGCAGACTCGTGCCAACTGAGATCAGACATGCATTTATTATTATTATTATTGCATATTCGAGCCAGATGAGAGCTGAACATAATTTGGAATCGAACAGCGTTTTTCATTTTTGAGAAATTAAATTCCTGTCGACAAATAAGCTATTCCTGTCACGGTGTCAAGTTTTTCTTTTCCGTAAAGTCGTAAGCGGAAATTCGAGTCAAAACGTAGTTTTAATAGTATTTTCTTAAAACTACATCGCTTTTATAAAAAAAATTGCTAACGCCATTCGATTACATATTTTCTGAGTGAAAATGCCTGCTAATTTTATGCATTTCCGAAAATAAATTAGTTCTTAAATGTGATAGGATGTAGCTCTTTTGGATTTGAGAAAAGCCTTAAGGAATGACAGAGAAACATATTCACAAATCTACTTTTTGCTGAAAAGATTCAATAGTTATGATGTTTAAAACTCTCTTTTTTCTTCTTTTATTATAAACTACATTAATTATTTAATGAATCCCTATTTGATTATTGAAAGGTTTCAGAATCTAAATAATCAATAATACATTGCGTATTTACCATTCCGTTACCCTTCCTTTATACTTCAAAAATGAACACCCGCAACTAATCATGGAGGCGCCTCAAGATAATGCTCCTATATCTAAAATTTGAATAAAATATGTTAATAATGCATGGAAACCCTTTATTTGAATTGAAGGAACGGGCGAATCAGCCTCCACCCCCTCTTGTTCTTCTCCATTGACCTCCCGAAATTCTATCAAGAATTATTGCTTTACGTACTTAGGTACATACATAGATACAGAACCTACGGCCCCATTAGTTCTCAGGCTTTGGTAGACTGATGAGATAAAAACACGTCAAACTACATTATTTCTATCAAGAGTTATCGCGTTACGCACATACGTACGTACATACATGCGTACACACATACATACAGAACCTGTGAGGTCATTATTTCTCTGGTTTTGACCCCCTTGAGCTAAAAACACGTAAAACTACATTGGCCTAGGATAAACTAGATCAGCCTAGGGCAAACAAGAGTGTTGGCGTTGAGGCAGTCATTGAATTCAATAAAATCCCGCCAAACTGAATTGGCCTAGGATAAACTAGTTCAGACCAATAAAAAATAGTCTAAACTAGTTTATCCTATAAGAGTTAGGCCAAACTAGTTTGGCCTAGGAAAATCTAGTTTGTCCTATGGGCCTTAGGATAGACTAGTTTGACCTAGGAAAAACTAGTCTATCCGATGGGCGTTAGGATAGACCGGTTTGGCCTAGGAAAAACTAGTTTATCCGATGAGCGTTAGGATAGACCGGTTTGGCCTAGGAAAAATTAGTTTATCCGATGGGCGTTAGGATAGACCGGTTTGGCCTAGGCCAATCTAGTTTGGCCTAAAATCGGGTTTGGCCTGTAACATATATATATTTTTTATTTTCTATAAATTTATAATTCTGTTTAATTATAAATTTATTTAATTGAATTTGTAATTACTTAAATAAATTATAATTTTTACCTTTCTTAATGATTTTTTAATAATTCTTATAATTACGAAACTCTGTATGCTCTAAGGATTATTTGGTTGGAGCAGGCCCGTAGCCAGGATTTCCTTTCGGGAGGGGCTGAATCTACGAATTCATTTTCTTCTGACAGTAGTAATGGGAATATTTTAAATCATAAATAAACAAATAAACAAGGCTTAACCTACGATATAATCCTGCATAATATACTTGTCAATTCCAAAAATTGTTATTTTTTCGATTTCTTTTACAATTTTTAATTTCTAAGAGCTCTTTCAGTACCAGTTCAAAAACCGACAGTATTTTTGAGGTAAAAAAATTCAAGGAAAAAAATTACAACTAAAATTTTTTGCGATGAACCTCATGATTCTTTATAAGAACGTTTTAAAATTATACCAAAATGCAAGTAATTAATTTTAATGGATTTAAGATACAGGATTAAAATTAGCATACGCGTTTCTTGCTTTTCGAGAGCGCGGTCTTAACCCGGGAGGACGCGCGCAGGGCCTAAAAGACCCGGAGTGCGTATGGTTTTTATAATTGCAACCACAAATTTTTAAAAAGTAATCTTCAACTTATTTAATCGCAAATTTTGTAAGAATTGTCTCCTTCTAAATAAAGCGCCTGCTTTAATTTGATTTTATTGGTGACAAAGTTAAAACCATTCATACCCTGGATAAGCGCGCGTTCTCCCGGGTTAAAATGATTAATCTGTAGATAAAATTAATTACGGATTTTTTTATTTTTTCATATAAAAAATAATTGTTACAAATATATGTAATCGTAAAAATTGCATTCGCATTTCACATTCTTTAATTACAAAAGTTATAAATGTAGTATTCATGGTACAATAAATTTTCTAGTGCTACAGAAGCATTACTTCTTCGTGACTTCTTTGCAGCCATGAGGCTGATCACTTTATCAGGATCTATTGTAATATCCCAACGAATGGATATCATCGTAAGGCTGCTCAGTCTCTCATCAGTTGTTGGTAGGTGTTGGTTTCTAACCCAATCTCGCCCATCAGCCTAATCGTTCGAAGTTTGCCTTAATGTTTTTCTAACCTGGTATTTAATTCCATAGTAACGGGCTAGGTTCTTTTTCCACGACTCTTATAGAGGGCGCCTTATTGCATTACAGTACTCTAAAACTTTTGGATCTCTGTATTTCTATCAATACAGAGAATTCGTAAGAATTCTCTAGCACCATACTTCATATTCAACTTTCACTTACGAAATTAACACCTTGTGTTTGAAATATTTAGAGAGATTCTCTAAATTTCCTTTCCAGAATTCTCCAATTCTCTAAATCATTTACTTGAATGAATCTAAAATAATTTCCCGAATTATTGGGGTTTGTGCATTTTTAAAATACTAATCCACTTATCTAACTCAAAGTGCAAACTATTCAAAGCTTTAAATGTCCATGGTTTCATCAGTATTCCTCCTAAAACAGATCGTATTATTTATTTTGGTAACAAGTTCTTCAGTAACCATACCTCAGTATATTTGAATTATTTCATTCTGAATGTCTGGTCTGAAATAAGAAGTAGTATTTCTATGAGCATTTATAACGTTTCAGTTCCTCATCTCCAGGATTTGCTATAAATCTTAAAAGAGTTCTTTGCCTACCGTTCCTTTTATTTGTTCTTTAATGTTAGAGGACCGGTATTATGATTATTTCGTCATAGCATTTCTTGCTCAGCACAAAATAAGATTATTTTGCCTCCTAGAAAATTCTTTAGGAGGAACTGTGAACAACCCCCTAAAAATCCCTACTCAAGAGTATCCATCCTTGCAGTTGATAATAGTACAAAAGACAAAGAAACTTTCCCACGCAAACAGACTACTCTCTGCTAGAGGCTCCGGGGGTCGGGCCAGTAGAATGATTCCGAATTTGCTAACGGGCCGGACCGGCGGAATGAGAACTATTTTTTCAACGGGACGGACCGGCAAAAAAATTGAACGGGTCATAAGGGCCGGGCCGATAAAAAAAATTTAGCGGGTCTGCCGGCCCGTTATAAAGATTCCAACAAAGGCAATAAAATACAAGCTATAGTCAATAACTATGGCTTTAACGAGAAAAAATATAAATGTGCGTTACGAGCCGATACTAGTTTGACAACATCAATAGAGAAATGTATACATATAGTCGAGTCAGGCCGAAACTACACTTAAATGTTCTCAAGATTTGTTGGGCAGACAATATGATTTGTAAAAGTATTAATAGCAATAAAAAATTTTTATTAACGAGATCTTTGGAAATATACTTCTTGTTGGTTCTTTAATTTACTACTCAACAATGTAAAGTTGGCACATTTTCTGACAAATTTTAATAATAAAGTTATAAAAGAGACAACCCTGTTTATTGAAGAGATTTGGAATCGAATAGCGTTTTCCATTTTGGTAAATAAGATACTTGTATATACTTGTTGAGATGTAAGAGATTCATTCTTGTTACGTAGTTTCAGATTTTTCTCTCTTCCCATGCTATCGCTTCCAGAAATTTGATTCAAAAAGCTAACTTTGTCTGTGTTTTCTTAAATTTCTTGTATCAAAAAATGGATAACGCCATTCGTTTACATAGTTTCTGAATAAAAACACCTGCTAATCTTATGTTTTTCCGAAAAGAAATGAATTCAGAAATAGTATCTTTTTTGAGTTTGAGAAAATCTTTAATAAATCATATTGAAATATTTTTATAAATCTACTTTATACCATTCAGCTTCAAACTAGTTGGATGTACCAATGCCAAAACTTTCTTCTATCTCATACGTACATTTTAATATTTTTAAAAAATAGTTACTCATTTTAATGCTTTAATAATTTTAATTCAATATCATACCAACTTTGGTTTTCATCTTAAATTTCTGCATCAGTCAGTTAATATGAGTAAAAACGAATTTCCGTCTCTGCACGAGCCGACAGACAATAAAATGATAGGCAGATTTTTTTTTTTCAAATTCAGGGAGATCCTACTTGTCTTACCAAAAAATAATCATACACAAAAAATTTAGTTCAGTTCTAGAACTAACTTCAAACACTTTTAGGTGGTGCAATATTGAAATTGGCATAAAATTCTCTTTTGCAGCGTCACCTTCCGGCGGATTTTTTTCAAATTCAGGAAGGACCAACTAGTCATAATCATACACTTACACAAAAAATTTGGTTCAATTCGATGCATAACTTCATATACTTTTGGTCGGTAAAATATTGAAAATGGCAAAAAAATAGCGATTGCAGCGCCCCCTTCCGGCGGATTTTTTTTAAATTCGGGAAGTTACCAACTAGCCATAGTCATACACTTACACAAAAAATTTGGTTCAATTCGATGCATAACTTCATATACTTTTGGTCGGTACAATATTGAAAATGGCACAAAAATTGCGATTGCAGCGTCCCCTATCGGCGAATTTGTTTCAAATTCAGAGAAGACCCACTAGCCATATTCACACACTTACAAAAAAAAAAAAAAATTGGTTCAATTCGATGCATAACTTCATATACTTTTGGTCGGTACAATATTGAAAATGGCAAAAAAATCGCGATTGCAGCGCTCCCTTCTGGCGGAATATTTCAAAACTGAAGTAGGACCTGCTTGCCACAGCCAAAAACATTCACAAAAAATTGGTTCAATTCTATGCATAACTTTATACACTTTTTCATAGTAGAATGGCGACAGACACACAGACAAACGGACAGACAGACATTTTGTAAAAACATGTTTTTTGGTATCTCCGACTCCTGAAACGTGTAAATCCGTCGAAAACCGGAAGTAAAAAAATTTTCGATTACAATACTTTCTTCTATTGGAGATAGAAGAAAGTAAAAATATGATGTTTTTACTTCTTTTTTTTTCTTTTATTCTAGACCATATTAACTTTTTAAAGAATTTTTATTTGAATTTTGAAAGTAATCATCACTGTTGCTATTGTGTATTTTCTGTAAAATCATCCCATAATATGTATGCAGTATTCTTTAAAAGAATTTTAATTATGTGACAAAAATATGAATTTTTTTTAAACAGAAATTATGTCGGGTATGCCTGTTTTCAATCATTTCTGTACAGACCGGTCTGGAAATTCTGGGCCGTACAGACCTCTACTTTGTGCACAATCTCTTTCGATTGAAGATTCATATATGCAAAAAATTTGATTCAAATTTAATCAGTGTAAAGCCGGGAAACATCGGCCACTATGGCGTTTTTGAAGTTTATTGATACCCTATCGTCTGTCTTCGCACCACTTCTTTTCAAAATTTCCTGTGAATAATTAAAAAAAAAGCCTTTAATGATTAAAAGGTTTTTAAAAACCATTGTTTTTAAAATAATTTTATATCACAAGGGTCTTTTACAATTTTTGGCTCCTTCTTCGGCAAAACATTTTAACTTTCGTCACTCTAAGTATTTATTATATCGTGATATAATGAGTATAGATGAAATTAAATAAGATCATAGCACGAAAGTAAATGTTAAAATGTTACGCCTAAAGTTAAATTATACGCCATACGCGTATTAAATTTATTTTTCCCAAGTCAAATTAATGATATGATACATGCATTACACTTATTGGATTTTACTGTGCATAACATGAAAATTCCGTTTATAACTTTAGCTGAATAAATTTATATTTTTACAACTAAAAATATACGTAGTTCAAATGTAATCGCAGAAATAATAATAATAATATATATATAAAAAAAACAAGAACTTTTTGTCAGTTTTTACTATCATTAGATTTAACTTTAAAAAAAATTTCGGGAGGGGCTTCAGCCCCCTTAGCCCCCTCCCTGGCTACGTGCCTGGGTTGGAGAGAAGGAAATAAAATTGATGTTAATAAAATTGATAATGACGTTATTTAAAGAAAAATAACCTAATGCTTACAAAACTCGAATATATTGTAAAATATAACACAGTATTTAGCCATTTAAAAATAGACCTCTTCTAAACAAAGCATCTTACAAAATTCGAATATGTTGTTGAAATATACCACAGTATTTATCCAATTAAAAAAGGAACATCTTCTAGAAACCCCTATCATTTTCTTTCACTGAAAAAAGTTGAAGATCCAGTTATATAATTGTTTAAAACTGTTATATTTGTTGGATATAAAAAAATTACTTTAAAGATGATAAGTTTTTATTCCCTAGCTTAGTATCTTCATTCCATTAGAATCTGTTTCAACTTTGAAACATATGCGTGAATGACTGTAAATTCTTGCATTACAGAGTCCTAAAAATAACTTTGTTTACCAAACTTAAATTACCACTCTCAATGTAATTACTTTATTCAAAAAGAAAAAAAAAACAACTCTAATTAATCTGAAATTACGAAATAAAACTCACTATTATAAAAATAGTCATTGTTAAATATAGTCAATTAGCTATGTTATCAATTAGAAACCTATCTAGAAAACATCGCCACGGACCAATTCGGTATTGTAACTTTTCGACCTGCTTTCGAAGCGCGCTTCGTAAAATACCATGTTTAAACTTTGTACACGGTTGTACTTTGTAGTACGGAATCTCTTCTATGCGAGTAAAACTCGCAATTCTCAGATTGTTTTTAAATTGTATGTTATAATATTTATATTATAATATCTTTATGCAATGTTATATAACATTTACAATTATTGCGATTGTCAAAGAAATATTTCAAAAATAAGCTTCGATATCTTATTTTATTTTTTTCTAACACCAACTTTGACAGTATTTTCTAAAATATCTTCTGCTTTTACCAAAAAATTGAAAACACCATTCGATTACATAGTTTATTAATAAGAACAATTGTCTCAGCACGAGCCGATGGACAATAGAAATACGAAAAACAGAGAAAATTATACAAAAAGCATTATCACAGTGATCCTTTCCCTTGGAATATTTCCAAATTCTTAGAACATCTGCTGGCCATAGAAACGTACACAAAATATTTAGTTCAATTCTGTACATCAAATATTTTTCGATGGTACAATAATGAAAATAGCATGGAAATCACTTTTACAGCGCCCTTCTTCCGATAGATTTTTTTTTTCAAATTCAGGTTTGACCTGCCTGCCATACCCAAAAATTATCATACACAAAAAATGTGGTTCAATTCTATGCATATTTTCATACACTTTTCGATGGTACAATGGAAACACACGGACATACGGACACACATAGTGGCGTATCTAGACTTCTCATTTCGGAGGATGCTGAGTAATAGTAAAAGTTTCTAAGAGGGAATCATATGAAAGATAATTTTTCCGCATTAAACAGATTTTTTATAACAGGTAATGCATAAATTATACCGATCCTGCTAAGATTGAATTGCATGGGACTGCAAATATTTTGTTTTAAAAAAGCTTTAGTCTTAATTAGTAAAGTTTTTATGACCTGTAAAGATAGCCTGCGTATAACAGAAATTTGGCTGAAACAGTTTTCTTGTGATCTTTGCGAAATAAAACTTTTTAAATAAAAACCTGCCTGAAACGAAAAGTTATTCTGCTCCTTAAAAAGCCTATCTTCGCAGATATCATTACATCTTTATAAACTTTTGTAATTATATTTCATACTTTTTTTTTCAAGTTTCGGAAGGGGCTGCAGTCCCATCAGCCCACCCCCTGAATACGCCACTTAACACACACACACACACACACACGGATTGACATAGATTTTCTAAAAACATGTTTTTTGGATCTCTAAAATGTGCAAATCGGTCAAAAACTGGAATTCGAATAAAATTTCGATCACAATACTTTGTTCTATTAAAGATACAACAAAGTAAAAATAAACATAACTTACCGAGATTCATTCTAAAAAAAAATATTGAAAAAAAAAAAAAAAAAAAAAAAGAAAGAAAAAAAAATCGGAAAATTTTAGGAAATTGTCTTTGATAAGGGTCATTCCTCTTTAATTTCATAAGACATAGAATTTGAGAGAAAAAAAATCTTACACTATAAGAAATAGAAAATTAAAACAAAGAAGTGTTTTTCGCCGAGCACGATTCCCGCCAAGAAGTGTCGAATTCATGCCGAAAGCTCTGGCCAATCAGATTGCGAGACACAGTTTGGATGGCAAAACCTAGTTGGGAAAAAAAATTATGCGTCCAACGAAGTCGGTCGAGACATTTTTATGCACTTTTTATATACCAAGTTTCATTAAAATCGGTTCATAAATACGATAGTTACAGAATGACAAATATCAGAGATATATACGGTTATATATATATATATATGTCAACATTTGAACGGAGGGTGGTTTTGGGGTCTGGGGGTCATGATCGGTGAAAATATACCAAAATTTTCTGGAAGTGCTTTCCTCCGGACGGCTGCAATAGGTAGCTTTTTACTTTTTGTAATGAAAGCTACCTAAAAATGACCATCTGGGTGTTGTACATAAAATATATTTTTTGTAATACGGAGATTAATTTGCATGTTAATAGTGTTCAAAATCAAGGTTCTATAGAAAATTTCTTTAAGATGAAAACTTCGTGAAAGGGAAATTCGGCTGCACATGCTTAAAATTCTGCTTAGAATATCAAAGATTCCTTTGTGAAGCAAACTACTGATGTTTTAAAATTTGAGTTTCACCGCATATTCGTGTTCTGTTTGTCTCAAAAAATTTCGCTTACTTTCACTCTGTTAATGAACTTAAATATAATCTGAAATTTATTTAGACGTACATTCTCCCGATGCACTTAGCTGGCAACAAAATCTCAAATTCCATTTTAAATATCGATGAATCATTATTATTTTTCTTTATAACAGAGAGCTCCGCTCCCTATGAGCTAACGCTCGTCAACCTCCGTCCCGCCTCTAAAAATCAGTTAATTTGATCGACTTAAAACAAAAAAGAAAGAAAGAAAGAAAGATTGAATTATAATAAAAAGAAAGAAAAAACAGTGGCGATCTCCCTATAAACAAGTTTTATTCTTTTCCGTTTTACGGATGGAGTTTAAGGTCGAATGAGCTTCTCTTAATGGCTGGTTTTGGGGTTTGATTAAATAAGATTATTTAAACATTTTTGAATCAGCTAATATAAAATGAACTTGTCAACAGAATCTTAGCCTGCCGGTATTTTTTAACGTTGCTATAAGGTAATGATTTTAAATAAGTAATTCTTAAATGTCTTAAATGTGACGTTTTAAATCTGACATAATTTTCACTAAACTTTTTTTTTTTTTTTGGTAATATTTACGCAAAAATATTTTTATCGTTAGAAAGAAAATATTTTTACAGTAAAACCTCTAAATAACGGACACCTTGGGAGCGCAGAAATTGTCCGCTTTTCGGAGGTGTCCGCTATTGGGAAAACCTCAACGATAGAAAAAATTCTAATGAATGCTTAATGTTTCATTAGTCGATTTAAAAATGTCCTAAAATCTCTATTATATGATTAAACCAGAAATTAAAAAAATTTTTAAAACAATAAAACTGAAATAAAATTGTGCATACCTTTATCATTTGCTTATTAAATTCTTACCAAAAAAAAAATGTTACAAAAGTATGCTTTTACTTGCGATTACATGTAATTTGTTTTAACTCTGTCAATAGTTATAATCCTTTTAAATCATCTTTTTCTAAAAAAAAAAAAAAAAAAAAAGTATAATTGTTTATTGTTTTTTTTTTTACTTCTTAAAAGCATACAATCTCCAATCATCCGAGGGTGGGGGTATGTAGGGGATAAATGTAGGGGGGAGAGGGGATTTTCTACAGCTCATCCCTACATTTATCTGTGATCACAAAATCTGTGATACAATACCCTGATAAATTTAGAAGATTTTTATTTTTTTTCCCCGTTAAAAAATAATTTTTTATTTATTTTTTGCCAAAATTACTGTCCGTTATTCAGAGGTTAAACATACAAAATTAAAGTTTCGGGAGTGGGGATTTGAAAACTGTCCGTTAAATAGAGTCCACTATTCGGGAGTGTCCGTTATGGAGGTTTTACTGTATTTGTACTGTCTTATTTGGTTTTTTAAATCTGACATAATTTTTTTCTATTTACAACTTTTAATGCATATTAATGAATTTATTATTTTACATTTTTTCCCTCGTTAAATATTCTCGTGTAAATATAATTTTTATGCCGTAACTTTCAATAATTTTTTGATTTTATTACGTAATATTCATTTAATTTTAATTTGAAATTTTTTTCTATTTTTAATAGTCACTTGTCAATAATTTCTTACTTTAAAAGAACTTATATTTTTTTCGCTGTTTTAAATAATTTTCTTTTCGAAAGTATGTAAAAAAAATCCTCTCGAAGTACTGTAAATTTGAATTTAAAATGGAAATAAATCTTCATAAAATGAGTCAAATAAAAAAAAATAATTACTGACTGCACACCGGCAACTTCTAATATATAAAATGATCTAAAAATTATGAAATTCCTATGTATAGTTTTTGCTCCTGTAAAACTTTTTCAATGGAACGATTTTCACCAACTTTAACATTAAATATCTCTTAAAATAATGATGCTATTTAAAAACTGTCTGCACCAGCGTGTTTTTCAAACATTTCCCTATAATACCATCAATTTTCTTATTTTTGTAGGCAACAGCTCTCGTAATATTAATGAAGAAAGGTCACAAAAAATGTATTGTTAGCGGCGGTGATAGCGTTAATTTTTTTTTCATTAGTATATAGAGATACATTGTACTAAATGACCTTAAAAAGGATTTTTTGATAAAATTATCATTACAAATAACCATCAAATTACACAAACCTTAATAACAGTTGCAATATCACTTTTTTATTGTTTTTATATTTTAAATTATGCACTAAATTAAAATAAGCACAACTTTCTTATTAAAGTTATAAGATAATTAACTTAATTTATATTACATTTTTATTAATCTAATTTAATATTTTTATCATCTTTCTTTCCAGATTTCTCCCTTAGCTGACATCATAGACGAAAAGAAAAAAGAATCTCTTAATAAAGCCATACAAAGATTAAAGAAGATAAGTACGGTAGGTACATCTGTAATTTTTATATAATGAACTTAAACGGTAAGGATTATCCAATTACGCAAAAAGTGTTAATTTTCTTACATCTTCCATTAATACAATGAATAAATCTAGTTTTATTTCTTAATATAGAAACAACAAAATAAGCTGCTTATTAGCTAAATTTAGAAAGTAAAGGATATATTTTTGATTAGGGAGAAGTACTGAACATAGTTTATTTTATTACTCATCTACACAAATGAAAGAAGATGTTTATATGTGCATGTGTGTATGTTTTACTTTCTCTTTTGGCGATGACTTGCGAAGTCTACCATGCGTAGATGTCAATGCGTAGATTTGGATGAGGATAGTGCAAGTTCTGATCCACATGATGCTGTGACTCATATTTTTTATTTTTTGATTATTAGAGGATTATTAATTTTTAAAAAAATGGAAGTTTATCAAAATAACATTATGTGTGCCTGCGTTTTCCGATTTTCCCCCAGGTTTTCTGTTGTTTCTGCATTTTAAAACTACCGCCTGCGCTTTCCTGGATGGGAAAAATATATTCACTTATTCCAATTACTTTTCCGGTTATGGTGTTATCTTTGTTTTTTAGAATATTGAGGTTTTGAACAAAATATTGAAAAAAATCTTTGAAAAATATACAAATTTAAAAAGAGATTGAACAATGCATGTCACAATTTAATGAAGTATGTGTCTGCAAAAAATGGTCAAATTGCTATGCTTAGTATTTATAGTTGACATTTAATTAAAAAGTATTTTTTTTTCTACGAGTGTTAAAATCTTACAATATTAACAAATAGAAATAAATTTAGAACCAGTATCTTTTTTTTAAATCTAGCAAAATTAGATGACACTGCCCTCATAGCAAGCATGGTCACAGTGACGTCACAATGACGTCACTGTGAGTCACTTTGGTCACATCACATCTGTGACAAAAATGCCACCACTCAGTGACGTCACATTCTGACTGAGATGTGACTTTCTTAAAATTTTTTAGAAAATTACAAATATTCTTCAAAACATGGCATTTACTTTAAAAAAAACATGTTTCTGGTAATTTAAATATCGTCGCTTTTGTCACGGTTTCGTCACAATGTTAATATCAAAGTAGTCCCAAATGACACACTTTTCACAAATTTGTCACACCGTGACTTCACAAAATGGTCACAATGTGACGTCACAAACGAGCTCTAAAACGGCCATAACGACTTCACATTTTAGTCACTGTGAATTCACATCGACAATCGATGGTCACAAAGTCACAATGTGACTTCACAATGACGTCGCAGTCACGTCACCATGTCTTACGGGTATTACAGTAGTATTTTATGCGGGTCTCATCTGTGAGTATGTTCATAAGTTAGTAGTTGCTTAGATTTGATGTTATGCTATATGCAACTGCTTCTTTGAGCACGAATCGCTGAAAATCACTGACTGAAAAATAAAAAGGTGATTTTTCGAATTGCGTGCAAACTGCAGTGCAAATTGCCGTAAAATAAATAAATTTAAAATTTTTCTGTACAATATTCATTATCATCCAATGAATTAAGCACGGGTTAGGTTCCCTTAGAAAGACCCCCACGGAGGGCAACCCACCCCATAGGGCCTATATCCCATAGCGTAGATAATCGGCCGACAAAAATACACCACACCAATGAATTAAGCAAGGAATAAATGAAATGATAGGATATCGAAACTCTCAGCCCATTGTAACCGGAACGGTATTAGGATGGCGATTCAAGATTATGTTTATTCTTCTCCTATCGAATCTGCTCTAGAACTCTCAATAACGAGCAGAACTCTTTGATGTGTGTTAAAAAATGCCGAGAGCTTGAATTATGCTAAATAAAAAGCCAAGCCAAACTACAAAAGCCTCACATCGATGCAAGACTAAAATCTGTATCTTCAAATGTCTTAAAATTTGATATATATGACGCAAATTGATTTTACTAAAGAAAGCATATCCCTCTTTATGGTACAGAGGATTTAAGGGACTCTGGGACAAAAAAAATCTTCAAATTAATGTATATATATATATATATATATACATATATTTCATTAAAAATTTCTGTCTTTTTATGATTAAAAAAGACGCTTGAATTATGCTTCTATCTTAATTAGAAAAGTAAATACTAATTTTTAAATTTTGGTTTGTTTTCAAAATCTGGTTTTCATTCAATGGTTGTCATGAAATGACTTCTTCTGAAGATGCATTTTTCTTCATGTTTTTTTTTTCTTTTTTTTTTTCACAATTTCTTATATTTAAATTATTATAACTCAAGAGCCGTTAAAGATGAAAGCTTCAAATTCGAAACAGGTCTTTTTTTGATTGATTAAATTTAATTTTAATTCAGCAAATTTGGAAAAAATATTTACTTTTGAAAATATGATTTTTGAATAAAAGTTACATCATTTTTTCCCAATTTTTTACTTTAAATATTTTTATTTTTTTAAATTAATATTTTAGAAAATGCTAAATTATAATTAAAGTTTAAATATTTCTATTTTTTAAATGTAAAAATAATTGAAATTTTATAAATAATATCTTGCGTTATAAGATTTTAAATTACCCTACTTTTTTAATAAATTTTAAATAATTTTTTTTTATTAATCATGAGAAGTTTTATCATGTGATTTTGTTTACAAATGTTATGATTAACCATCATAAATAAATTCAAAGTTGTAACTAAAAAACTAAAAAATATTTCAAAATATGGTTCGGTCGGACCCCCTTAAGATAGCATGGATTTACTAAGTGAGCCATATCTGTTTTCAAATCGTTATTTGGGCAGACTTTAACACAAAAGGAAAAACAAGTTTGGTTTTCACCGATATAAGATGAATTCTTTTGATTATCAAGATATTGTTCGTAACAATTTTGTAAGACTTAAAGGTAAATTTGTGGATCAGGATTTGGACTTGTTTCAAGATAATGCTTTTATTAATAAGTCTGTCAACTTTAGATTGGTTATCTTCAAACAACATCAACATTTTAGACTTGACTTCCCATCTAATAGTCCTGGCATAAATCATATAGAAACATGTGGGATATCTTGTTTTCTTAAATCTATACCAAAGGAAAGTAGTTTGATTCGATTGTAGGACTGAAAGCAGCCATTTTGGAAATACGGATACTAATACCCAATTCCACATAAGTCTGGCCAAATCCTACCCAGAGCATCTTTTGAAGGTGTTCAGTGTTAAAAGGAAACAAACAACAGCAACAACAACAAAATAAACTAAAAAGTGGCATACAAATCATTCACATGTGTAATTTAGATTTTAAATAACACTCGTCCTAAACTATTTTTTCACAAAATTGTAATTATCTAGGAATTAATTTTTACTTTTTTTTACAAATATATTACGGTAAAACCCCTATTATTCGGATTAATTGGGACCAGACTCAATCCGGATTATCGAAAATCCGGATTATCCGGAGAATTAGAAACAAATGAAATAAAATAAAACATACTTACAGGAAATCATCTTTATGTTAAACTGAAAAGTGCTTAATTCAATGCTGCATCTTTATAAATATAAATAATTATCTGCAGAAGCGTTTTGTCACAATAACAGGGATACAGGCCTGTGGACTGACAAAGATCGGAAAGCGATCCTTCTCAGACAATGGGTCTTATAGATACTATTTTACCTTGCTCTCTAAAAAATTGCCTTGCTCTCTAATTTTAAATTCTCTAAGTAAAAATTTATTGTACGGTGATTTTTTATGACATTTCTAAGTGGTTTAAATAGAAAATTGGGAAAATTGGAATTGCGAAACTTAGTGGTTCATTGTTGTTTCTTTGAAAGATAACACAAGAGTTTAAATAAGAAAGCTTAAGGTATTCTTCCGAAAAGTTTTCAGAAATTTTTTTAATTTAGAATACGACGATGAAACAAGTTAATGTTATGGAAATTAGCCAATCGCTTCTTAAACTTGAAAAAAAAATTGACCAAACCGATCCGGATTATCCGGAGATCCGAATTAACGGGGTCCGAATTAGCGGGGTTCTACTCCATTGTAATTTAAAACAAATTGCAAAAATTTTATTATTTTCTGTGTATAATTTTCCGATGACATCGTTTGTCATTAAAGTAAGAATTTTGCTGTTTTTGTTGATGGTCTTTAAAATTTTTCGGTACTACTCTGTTATCCAGTCGACCAAAATACTATCGCCAAACTATAAGATGAAATGCCAATAATGAATGATCGTGAATGTCAATTCAATGACATTAAATACGATACACGTGTTTAAAATGTCATTAAGTGATTTTTATTTCGACTTTTTAGTTTTATTTTTATTAATATTCTACTAATTATTTTATTATTATTATTATTATTTAAAATAAAAATTACGTCTATATGTATAATTTGGCGAAATCGGTCGACAGGATAACAGAGTAGTGCCAATTTTTCCAACATTGTTTTACATTTACAATTATTGAAAATTTTCAAATTTTGCCTTTTTGGGCAGGTTTTTGTGTTAAATACTCCACTATGAGAAGTCCAAAAGTGGACTATGATTTTTCGACAACAATAAAACAAGTGAGAAAAATCATGCGTTAAGCATAGATTATGAAACAGTTTCCAACACTTCCTCAAATATTTAACAAAACTTTATTATTTAGGGAAATAAGATGCTAATGTCCATAGCCAAATATGCATTCCAATACTTTTGAACAGCCCTGTATTTGATCCGTCGGTTGATATATATACACTATATGATGAAAAAATTTAGTTTAGCGAGAAAATGCCTAACTGATTGAAATTTCTTTTTCAGCACTTTATTCTAATAGAAGGAAAATACTTCAATACTTTTGTTCAGCCTGTAATTTACCTAGTACCTTTATTACACGCCATTGTTTTGTTAAAATTTAGTTCAAACAAACACACTCTTAAAAATACTTAAATCATATTTCCAGAAATTATCATCTATGGGTAACCATGTAGCTAATTCTTTGCGTGACCCTGTATATAATTTAATCTATATTCTACAAACATTTCTTAGTAAACTGAAAGCAATTCAACGTAAAAATGCATAACTTACTTAAAAACCACCTTTAAGTTAATTACTCTCATATTCAGTAACTCCTATGAGCTCTTTTGTGTAACCCTGTATATCAACTATAAAATTTATATACGCCATATAATATGCAGCAAATTTAGTAAAATTTAAAAGCGCATATCATAATTGAAAAAATGCATTTCAACCATCCATCAGCTATCATCGATAATATACAGTACTTCGGATAAAAATATAAGATTTGAAATATTTTGTGTGACCCTGTAAATGCCATGCACTTCATATTATTCGTTAAATAATAAGTCTCAACGGCATGTATCAATTTTATGATACTTGAAATCGTTTAATGTTATTAAAATATATCGCAAACAATTCCCCCCTTTATTATTGTGTAATCTAATTCTTTTAAGTGGCCCTGTAAATGAATAATAACTATTGTTTTGACAGTATATTTTAAATAATGCGTATTTTAGTGCACTTTGCGAATGCATGTAAATTTGAATAAGTTTGACAGGGTGTAACACCTTAAAAATTCATTTTAAGGTGAACGATTTAAACGATTTTTTTCCCATTGGCCATAATGTATCGGAAAACTTTTGACTATCCCTGTAAATAAACTAATCATAGTAGAAACTTCATTTTCAATAGGATTCGTGCTAGGGTAAACATCAATAACATATAAAAATTTCATAACAATCCGAGAATATTTACTGGAGTTAGAGCGCGGACAGACGGCCAGACAAACCGAATGCATAAACACTTTTCAACTTTGTTGGAAAGTGTTAAAAAAGCCCACAGAGAAAACAATGCGATTTTGTTGTTAATCTATGTTTTTCACATTTTATTACTAGGAGGCCAAAAGAAGAGGTGTTAAAGTATTGGTGGATGCAGAGTACACGCACCTGAATCCAGGACTTAGTTTGTTAACAGTAGCTGGAGTTAACGCCTTTAATCAAGACTGTCCTGTAATTTGGAATACATACCAATGCTATCTTAAAGTAAGTTTTGAACAAGTACTTTTGGAGAAAAGTATTCTTTATTTTTTGTTTATAACGATGATCGTTTCATGTTTCAGAGAAACAGACAAGTTGTTTTATTATACATTTTCTTAAAATTTTGAAGAAAACATTTTTTAATGGTTGATATTTAGACTTTTTCTTATGCCCCCCTATAAATACGAGAAAAAGTTTATACAAATAGTTTCCGTTTATCATGTGAACTTTGGAAAAATCAATAAATTATCTAAAAGACAATATCTGTAATAAATTCCAAAACGACAAGTGAACATAGTTCATTATTTCCCATTATTTTCTAGGTGAAATACCAGCATTTCTTCAAAAAAAATAAATACAGCTAAAAAGTGCGAATTTTTGTTTTATTTAATCAAAGATTTCCTATAAGATATTACCGGAACCGAAGAATTTCCTGATCATGCAAATCTAAGACTCGTACAAACCCTAGTGATGGTTTACTGATAGTCTTAGAGCCGACAGCACAAAACCCTATGTTATCGAGCACAAGAAAAAACACTTTATTTTATGGAAGAGTTGTAATAGGGAAATCTAATGATCCTTGTCTGCCGGAAGTGAAGTGGTGCATAAGCCAAAAATAAATACCACCAGTGGTTGATTCGTAGGCTTAGCGTTGTGTTTTCCTGCACCCAGTTTTCCGTGTTTTCATATTTTTGATTGTAGGATAAGCATAATGCTAAACTTAAAAGTCTACCACTATTGGTATCAAATTTTGGCTTACACACCCCTGCACTTTCGGCAGACATGGATCATTAGATTCCCCTATTACTAATTTTTCATAAAATAAAGAATTTTTTCTGGTGCTCGATGACATAGAGTTTTGTGCTGTCGGCTGTTAGACTATGAAGAGTGAAAAGTTTATGGTGTCATCAGTAAGTTTCGCGATAATTGTCCCAGAAGCGGTTAGTTTGATATTTGGCCTATAGGTACTTCGGTAAAGTACTCAAAAAAAAGCGTTTTTTTTATGTCATAATTTTTTTCTATGGAAATCAGATTATTTTTGAATTAATCATTCTCTGACAGAAAGATAGAATATTTGTAAAAGAAATTCGAATAATTATTTTAAGAGATATTAAATATTAAAATTGGTCAAAATCCATTAAAAAGTTTTATACAAGCAAAAAAATGTAAATTAATTTAATTATTTTTATAAGAATATATATATCAAAAGTTCCCGGTGTGCACATTGCAATTATTATTTTTTTTAATTTGACTTATTTTTGAGGAATACATTTCTATTTTAAATTCAAATTTTCAGTGTTTTGAGCGATATTTAAAAAATATTTTAGAAAAGATTATTATTTTAAATTATTTCTAATTGTAAAAACAACGCAAAGAATACTGTTTTCTTCAAATAAAAAAATATTTACACCTAACTATTATAAATAGACAAAAAATTCTTGAAATTAGAATTAAATGCTTCTATATTAAAAACAGGAAAGTATTAAAAATTACATCATAAAAACTATATTTACGTGTGAATTTTAAAAGAGAAAGAAAATGTTAAAACAATAAATTCAATAATTTGCGTTAAAAGTTGTGAATAGAAAAAATTACGTCTTTTTTTAAATAACCTAATAATATTACCAAACAGTTTCAATATAAAAGTATATTTACCCGAGACATTTATTTTCATTTCTAGACGATCTTTTAAACTATTGTTGTCAATTCTAAGGCCTATAAAAACAAATAAAATTATTCCCTTAAGAGCAACAAAAGTATTTTCACCTGAATATTAAAATGAGAAAGAAAATTTTAAAATAAAAAATTCATTAATATGGATTAAAAGCAGTAAATAGGAGAAATTACATAAAGTTTAAAACGGCAAAATAATAATATTGCAAAAACGGTTAAAATTCATATTTACAAGAGACATTTATGTGATACTTTGCGATGATCTTTTTAACTATTGTTGTGAATTATAAGACAGCGCAAACAATACTTCAACAACGAAAGTATTTTTACGTGAATATTAAAAAGAGAAAGAAAATGTTGGTGAACTTAAAACGATGCATGTAAAATGTGTTATTTAAAACAAGTTTCTTGTAGCGTTGTTAAAAAATACTAGGGGACAGAGATTCTGTTTACTTAATGCATTTTATATTAGCTTATTTTCAATTGTTTAACTGATGTTATTTAATCAAAGACAATAACAGCCAATGCATCTTTTAACATCAGGTGAGTGGGTTTTTAAAGTCCCCAATAAAAAAGAAATTAATGGAAATCCGTTTATAGGGAAATCGCTAATGTTTCAATTTTCCATAATCTTTTTAAAGCCGATCCATTAGCACTTTTTTATAGTGTGCGATGCCTGAAAAAGGTTGGCGAGCGTAATTCGTAGAAAGCAAAGCCCGCTAGTACAGTAAAAAGAAAATTCAATATTAAACTGTGCATTTTTGACACAATGAAACTAAAATTACAACGTCTTTATTTACAAAGAATTTATTTTCGGGTGATTTTGGAATACTTTTTCGATAGAAAAGAATAAGATTTCTCTAGATAAAAGCTCTTTTTTAAATATTATTGAATGATTGCAATTTTTCCCTCTCAAAACAAAAATCATGCAAACGGTGGACTTTTAAATTACGTAAGTTAATATCTTTCTTAGAAAATTACATTTCTAAAAGTACAATATGAAAGGGAAAAGAAAGAGAGAGATAGAGAGAACATCCCATATTTATTAAACATTACATTATCATATATCAATTTGACTGGTACCAATAGATTAGAAAAAATGTTTACTAATTAATGCTATACTTAAAATTTTCTCATGTAGTCGTCTGCATATAGAAATTGTACAAAAGTCAAACATTTTTGGTGCTACAACCTAATTTTATCTTTGTATACCAAACAAAAAATCATTCGATAAATTAGTCTAGGAGTCATGCTGGTTTAAATTTCGGAACTCCCGATATTGAATCTATTTTTAATAATTGTAGAGCATATTGCAATGTGGGTAAATTTTTAAGTATAATTCAGTTCAATAATAACTTTTTGTAGTATATTTTTCTAATAAATATTACCAAAGCGTATGCAAAATATTTTTGTTTTGAAATAGTGGTGCGAAATAGAATTAATTAAAAAATAGTCACCTATGGCAGCACTGCCACTGCCACAGCCCTCTTGGCATATGCTTTAACAAAATAATCTACATAGATGTAAAGATTGAGTGAGAGAAATATAAATAAAATACAAAAGTTCAAAATGGAAATGAAAAAAAAAAGGAAAGTTTATTTAAAAATGTATATTGGTATAAAAATATGTCTCATAATCACTTATAATGAATCAAACTAAGCTACAAATTGCTAATAGTGATAAAAATACCTTTATTTAGATCAACATACGTTTCATTGCACAAATGGTGACATTTTCATGATCATTTTTGATAAAAATATTTTCGCAAAAAAATTTAAAAATAAAAACATAGTTAAAAAAAATGATTAAAAAGAAAGGAAAAAGTTTCTTGTTTTAAATATTTTTGCGAAAACATTTTTATCAAGTATACTCTTGAAATTGTCGCCGTTTGTGCTATGAAATGTATGTTGATCTAAGTAAAAGTATTTTTATCACCATTAGCAATTTGTAGTTTTGTTTGATTTATTGGTTTACGCTCATATTTCTCATTATATATACTTCTATATATTTTACAAAACTGCTATTGTATTTCTTAAAATTGCCTGTTTCTCTTTAGAATGTTCAGCGAAAGCTTGATGAAGAAAGCAACATTATTCTGAACGAACTACAAAGGTATTTCGGTGCCAAAATTGTCCGTGGTGCATATATGGTACAGGAGAGATGTCGGGCGGAGAAACTTCAGATTAGTGATCCTGTCTGCGAAGATTATGCCGCTACCGGTAAAAACTACAATAAGTTAGTAGCGTAGATTTTCAAATGACTATTATCCTTTAATCAGAAGATTTTTTTATTTGCTTGATCATGCAAGGTTTATGAATTTTTAATTTAAATATCCAACCTTTTTAATGGCGACATTCGGCTTATAGGGAATAATTTAAGAACTGTAAAAATATTACAGTTTGAAATCGCAAAACTGTTCATAAAATTTCAAACGCACACTTCCTTTTAAATATTTCAATTATAGCCCATCTTTGTCTAAATATTGCAAATTTATTACTTACATATTTATGCTATTACGAAATTTGGATAAATGGATCTCTATTTTGTATTCTCAAAATTTCTACTTCCCTCAGTTTATGGTCAAATATGTATGTATAGTTAGTTCTAAAAGAGAAACTGAACAATTCCTTCTAATTTTGTCACAAATCGTCGCATAAAATCATATAAAGTTAATCGATTGCGAGTAGCATCTATATCTAATATAGTAAAATCTATATTATCTTTTGAAAATTAATGGAAAAGTTTCACAGTCTGACACAAAGTTCGATTTAATGTGTGTGTGTAAGAGAGAGAGAAGGGGGGGGGGGGAACAAACATTTCTCTGGGGTTCTCCTTTTATCTTTTGAAAAATTTCATGTTTTATGCTGAAATAACTAAATCTAAACTTCATACCTATTTTAACACACATACACACAAAAATATACCTGTATTCAAATCCTAAAAGTATATATATATATTATACAGAACATACATACATTAAAAACAATAATCTGAACTCACAGGAAAAATCAGCAGAGCCAGGAATCTTACTTATTCTATGTATACTAAATTTCGTATGAACTATTCACATCTATATGCGGAATAGCACAAGAAAGATAGCTTTAAGAAACTGTAGAATGCATTTTTTTTCTTTTATAGAAATAAAATGATATATGTGATTTTTTAAAGATGTAAATACAGTTTTTTAGGCATTATTGGCTATTTGTGTTAATATTTTTTCTCTTAACTTAATCGTTGTGTTTAATCAACATGCATTTGGGCAATTCAATTAAACAGAAAAGCAAGTGGTGGCATTTAAAATAATAATACTAGTAGCAAATTTCAATGCTTGTTACATCGTTACTTCATTCTTCAAGATACCCTAAAGTTCTTTGGTATAAAATTTCTTATTATGACAAATTCTTTTAAACACGAAGCAACAGATGACAGATACATGAAATTATAGTATTTTTTTATATTATGTATTTAAAAAAATCCTTATGAGATGAGGAAGGAAGAAATTAAGTATCAAAAAATGAAAAACACTTTAAATTAGAATATATAGAAATTCCATTATGTAAATAGGATCAAATGAAAGGCTTGAATAACAATATAAAATTGGACAATAAGGAGAAAAAAAAAACCTTTAAATCTAAAAAAAAGAACTTTGGTCTCACTTTTTACAATTTTTTACCTTATAGTTCCCCTTCAACGAAACATATCTGCCCTTAGAGGAGGAGAGGGGGGGGGGCTTAAAACGGGAGCCCCAGGGCAGCAAAATTTCAAGCCATTTCGACGAATTATTTTTAATTAAAATTATTAAAATTTTGAAAATTAACAGATTTAATCTAATTAAAATTTAGTTAATTTTTGTATTCGTAATACAACTAGATTTTTTTTCCTCCCGTGTGTAGGAGCTTAATATAAAAATTCTGCTTCCTTTACAAGATAAGTTAACTCATTAGATTACTGAAGAACACATTATTATAAATGCTCAATACAACTAGCAAAATTTTTTTATGAAAATCACAGAAAATCGGCTCCAATTATAAAACTATATGATCAAGTTATAAGATATAGTATATGATATAATTTTGAAATCAATCTGAAAAGTCATGAAAATTTGTGTCTAACCAAATCAAAGGGTGTAGCCTTTTTATATTGGAAATTTAGAAGTTACTTTTGATAAATTAAAATGATTATACACTTTACTAGCCCCTCAAACTGTTAACAAATTTGTGAAAATTGTATTTTATTTCTGTTTTATTTCAGGATAGTTATGCAGCTTCTGAAGAAGACGGCAGAATTAGGCTCTCGATGCCAGTTCATAGTAGCCAGTCATAATGAAGAAAGCGTCAAATTAGCCATTAAAGGGTAATGCTAATTTTCTTTTACATAATTTAAAAATTTATTTAATACTAGCTAAAGTAGCCCAATTTTTTTTAATATTTGTTTTAAAAAATCAAATTGATAGCATTTATTTATTTCAGTTTTATTTATAATAGAAAAATATAATTTCTTCACCACTTAACCTTTAAATACCTTATGTTGCCATTCATTGGCAACATACCCAATTTAAGTTCCTAAAATACTATTAGAATAATAAATATTGCAGCTATAATACCTAATGTTGCCAATAAAATAGATACTGAAAATGTTATTAAATCAATTTTCAAAATCAATATGGGAACACTTGCGCTGTTTAAGAATAAAGATATATATATTTTCTCAATTATTGCTACATGTGATTTTTGTTCTGTTTGGAAGCTTGCGAAATAGCCTAGTTTTTTTCTGCAGTAAGCAAGTAAAATTCATTTCTTATCATAGTTCTTAAAGTGCATATGTGTTTAGTATTATAGATTTTTTCAAGAAACATTATTTTTTCAATTATAGACCAGCACTGCCGAATAATAACAAATTGTTTTTTAGCCGTAAACTATTACTTAAAACAAAATACGATTTTTTTAAAATATTCTTTCCATAATTTATTCAAGAAATGAAAGCCGAAAAACATATTAAGGCTGATTTTTGAAAGATCAGGCATTTAAAAATTAAAGGCTTTTAAATTCTAAACAAAAATAAAGCAGTAAAATGCCTGGAAATCGTTAAAATATGCCAATATTTCAAAAATCAGGTTTTTATCAAGTTTCAATACTTTTTCTTCTTGAAACTCATATGATGTTATATATTTACCTGATGATATTCATTATATTTCCTATGACGTAACATTATTATTATTATTATTATTATTATTATTATTATTATTATTATTATTACTAGCGAGCTACGCCCGCTAGCTGGGCCACTTTTTCCAAACGAACCTCGGTATTAAGCAGTATATAATAAGCAAAAAAATTCATTTAATAAGCAAGTCTTGGTGTTCGAATCCTCAAGCACAAAAAAAAGTAAATTAAAGAGCTATGGTCCCGTTAAAAATATGTGATTTCGCACTGTGGGCCACGTGCACTTGAAATAAAAAGATTGTGGATCGGCGCTATGGTCGCTTCGCGCCCATAGTCCCGTTAAAAATATTTGGTTTTGCACGGTGGTTACTACGCGCCCATAAGACATTTTTTCGTATTTTTTAGTTCATCCGAAGCAGATTTTTACGCAGATTCTGAATATGTAATCAGTTTTTTCTACTTTAAAAACTGTCTGCATGATGGTTTAAGAAAAAAACGCACAAAAAAAAGTTTCGATAGTCCTGTTTTATTTCTAAGTTCAATATTTTAGCGAAAACTACGGTAAATATTCTACGGCAAGTCAAAAAAATTGATGCGGGAAAAAATGCAATTAGCGCCGATAGAAATGGAGGTTTTCGGCTGTTTCTTCTTTTAGCCAAAGGGGAAAAATTCATTCCTTCACCGCAAGGTAGCGCAGTGTTCTGCTTCGGAGCTCCGTAGGGAATTGAGATATTTTTCGTTCCGATTCCCAAAGGGGTTTTTAATTCATAACTTTTTTAATTTTGATCCCACGGTCTCGAAAATGCCCGAAATGACTTCCCCGGAATTTTTCCAATCGAAAGACACCTCTCGCGACTTCCAACTCGCCCGCGTTGTGAACTGTAATCGGCTTCAAGCAGACAGACAGAGGCGCACGGATTTTATTAGTATAGATTGTTAATTTGTCAAAGTTTTTATTTCATTTTCCTTTTTCATGTGAAAATCTTGCAATAGAAAAATTATGACGTAATATTCACTTTTTTTTTTTTTTTTTTTTTTTTAACCATTTGAAAAATGGTTGTTGTTTTCGGGAGAATGGACCCGATGATGTTACCACTTTTGAATGATGTTACCACTTTTGAATGATGTTACCACTTTTGAATTTAAATTAAATTCTTTACTTTTAGAAGAATTTTTATTTGAATTTAAATTAAATTCTTTACTTTTAGAAGAATTTTTATTTGAATAGTAAATTAAAATGGTTAAAATCATTGTAATAAAGGAGAAAACTAACAAATTTAAAAATGGGTAGACGGAAATTAACAGATACGGAAAAAGCCGAAGCCAAAGAAATGAATGAACGTGAATATCGCATTCAATGATATTAAACACAGTCAACATGTATAAGTTGCTTATTAGTTTGGCGATTCGTATCATTTGGCGAAATTGGTCGACGGGATAACTGAGTAATACTGTATTTGGTTTGGCGCAAAAACGTCTTTCAATGCAGAAAATGATAAAATCAAAAGATTATTGAGCCGCTGAAAACCAATTACGTGTTGAAAGGCGATCACGAAAAAGGAAGCAATTTAATGCCGAACCGATTAATTGTAAAACATCATGTCGCCAGGGCGACCAATCCACTAGCCATGGCGTTTTACTATCGGTCGGTTCTAACCAGGAAAATTTGAGTGCCAATAGTGATTCTAACAAGCCGGAAAATGTTATAGCTATTACTCTTGATTTTCCACCACCTAAAAAGAAAACTAAAAAGCAATCGGCTTGGGAAAAACTGGGAAAAAACTTTTTTGATTCGATGTCTGATGGACCCATTCACAGATGCATGTGCTGCGATCGATTTTGGTTTAAAACCTCCATCACCAAAATTCTGCTCTGTAAAATCAAACAATATATGCCAAAGTCTTACAAGTATAACAGTATATGCCAAAGCTGTATTTTAATAATGATTACTTTTGCACCAACAATGTTAAATAGTTTGAAATGTTTCTTTCGTCGCCAACTTTTATGCTTGGCGACCAATAGAATGATATAACTTAAACGAACCGTACCTTCAAATTGCAGCATGTATAAAGTCATTTATAGCAGTGGCACGGATAATACACAATAAAACAACTGGTATTTAGCTTAAAATGATAGATGAATGTATCGAGTGAAACATTTTTCAAATGGTTGGGGTAATTTCTTAAATTACAATTTTTTTTTTTTTTTTTTTTTTTAATTGTTCAAAATATTTATTTTACTTTCATTTTTCACATGGAAATCTCGCTATAGAAAGGCTATTATTATGCTAAGAATTTTATTACTACATACTTAATATAGTATATGTTACACACTACTTCCAATACACAATAATGCATTACTACTCAGGACCTTATTACTGCATGGGCGAATCGGGACTTTGCCCATGGGCCCTGAAACTTAAGGGGCCCCAAATCCTTGCATTAAATTATAAAATATTTACTTTATCTTTCCAGTTCCAACTCTTCCATATGTTGAAGTTACTAAATTCATCTTAAAGTAATATAACAAACTGCTAAAGTTATATATAAATGTTTTTTTTTTTCTGTACTAAGGGGGAAAAAGCGCTCTTTTATTAAATAAGGTATTTAAATTAGAATTGACGGAGCTAAGATTTGTCTTCTATTTATATCAAAGTTCTATTTAAATAACACTGCAATGATTCGAAAGGGGCCCCATAATTTATTTTTGCCCAGGGCCCCAATTAGCCATAATTGGGGCCTGTTACTACTATATTTGGATACAGCTTCTGATCTTTTTGCTTCGTTTTGGGAACAGCAGATTTCAAGCTTATTCTATTGATGATAACGTTCAGAATTTTCAAGCTATATTTTTGAGACTTTTACAAAAGTTGCTCTATACATTTAGCTAATACATTATGTACATTATATTCTGATTGCATTCGTGCATCAGTGCAGTAAAATATTATTTAGTAAACCTGCTCATTTTTCATACAATTTTTATTATTTTTTAATTCTGATTACAGGGTATTGTGTACAATTTTGTTTGCCATATTTTCAGAAAAGAACATTATTTTATATTAAAAACTCTGCAAGTTATAAGCAAAAAATTTGGCAAAATTCGGGACTGTTTTTATGAAAACCTTAATTTCTCTACGAGTATTCATGCTATCCTCATAAAAATGAACACAGTTTATTACGATGAGCCTTTTAATCATGTTCTATAGTTGAACGATTTTTCTATAATAGTTTTTACAAGATTGTTGAAAATATACTCGTTCTTTTTCAATTTGTTGACAGTTTCTTGTGCGATTTTGGGGGTAAAAATTTTAGCAGCAGTATATGACTGTGACATTCTGTTTACACACCTGTAGTTTAGGATAATTCCTTATGTATTTGTTTAATTATTTAACAAAATCACAAGTGACTGGTCAGCATTGACCTATAATGTATCCCTTTTGGTGACACAATATTCAAAATGATACGAAAATCGCTATTACAGCGCCCCCTTTCGGCGGAATTTTTCTAAATTGAAGCAGGACCTGCTTGACACTGCCAAAAACATGCACAGAAAATTTTATTCAGCTCTAGGCATAATTTCATATACTTTTTGATGGTATAATGGCGACACACGAACAGACAGCCATTTTGTAAAAACATGCTTTGGGGGATCTCCAATTCTTAAAGCGTGGGAAAATTCGTCAAAAACAGAAAGTCGAAAAAAATTCGATTACAATACTTTCTTGTAACTCATACATCTTAATATTTCATAAGTTGTTACACATGTTAATACTTCAATATAATAATATTGAAGATAAATATTATGCTAATTACGATTTTGATCTTAAATTTCTGATTCAGTCAATCAATCGCATAAAAAAGAGTTAATCTAGATCATGATATTTATTAAATCAATAATTTTTCCTTATCCTATTGTCATCAGTTCTTTGCGAATAGGTGACTTTAGCAGGATGGGAGTTCTCGCTGCTGCAGGAGCAGTGTTGAATTCAGAAACTTTTCTCCGCGAGGGATTTAGTAGCTCCGGGGGGACATTATAGAGTTCCGGGGAGGATTTTACTTTTTACTATTGAAAATGCTACATTTCAAATTTCCCGGGGGGGACATTTCATTGTTCCGGTGGGTGTCCTCCCAGGGCCACCTCCTGAATTCAACACTGTGCAGGAGCCGCCGATAGACAATAGAACTACGAAAAATCGAAAAAATTATCGGAATAATTTCAAATTCAAGTAGTACCTATTGACCATATCCAAAAATATGCACAAGAAATTTGGTTTAATTCTATGCATAACATTATACACTTTTTGATGGTTCAATAAAGAAAATGGCACGAAAATCGCTATTACAATGATGCCTTCTGGCGGAATATTTTCATTGAGGACCTGCTTGAAATAGCCAAAAACATAAACAAAAAAATTGATTCAATACTATACATATATTCATACATTTTTCGATGGTACAATCGAGAAAAATGCACAAAAAATCTCTATTACAACGATCCTTTCCGGAAATTTCTTTTTTCAAATTTAGGGAAAATTCTACAGCCAAAAAACGTACTCAAAAAAATTTATTCAATTCTACAGCATAACTTCATACACTTTTCTATGGTACAATAATGACAAACGGCCCAGACATAACAATTATAGTGTTCTCTTCCGGGGGAATTTTTTTTCAAATTCAAAGAAGACCTGCTGGACGTAGTCAAAAACATACACAAAAAAATTCGTCCAATTCTATGCGTAACTTCACACATTTTAAATGGTACAATATTAAAAATGGAGCAAAAATTGCTATTATTGCTCCCTCCAAAAACGTAAACAAAAAACTTAGTTAAATTTTATACATAACTTCATACATTTTTCGATGATACAAAAGAGAAAAATGTGCAAAAAATCGCTATTACAGCGACCCCTTCCGGCACATTATTTTTTTTTTCAAATTTAGGGAGAATTATGTGAAATATTTTAAGTGAAATATTTCTAAATTGAAGAAAGACCTGCTTGTCAATGCCAGAAACCTGCACAAAAAATTTGGTTCAATTCTATGCATAACTTTATACACTTTTCGATTATAATGGCTACACACAGACAGACATTTTATATAAACATGTTTTTTGGGATCTTTGACTTCTAAAATGTGTAATCTGGAAGTAAAAAAAAAAAAAAAATTCGATTACAACTCTTTTTTTTTATTGAAGATAGAAAAAATCGAAACATATAAAGAACAAAAAATGCAATTTGTGAAAGCTTTAATCTCGTGAACCTTCTTAAATAAATATAGACGAATTTAACAAATAAAATATGCAGTTAACGCAGATGATTAGTGTGATTGTGTAGCACTTTAACCTTTCAATTGATGCAACTCATCGAAGTACGTACAGTACATCTCTGAAGATTTATCATTAGCTAAACATATCCCTGCTTCACTTTTTAAAAATTATTATTTAGTGTATTACGTTTTTATCTCTTTCTTTTTAAGAGTAATCATACCATATACTATTTCTGGTGTTAGCATCTGTTTTTCTATGCACAAACAAAATGCTCAGTGATGAATGTGGTATCTTATGAAAGTTCTTTAGAAGGGCGGGGAAAGTTTTTACCCCGGAGAAAAATGTCTTATTTTAACTCTGCTTTTAACAGAGTACACCTACATTTCATTAAAACACTTTTTATTAAAATTTATTGAAGAAAAGTGTCGGCAAAGACCATTTATTGAAGAAACGTGTCTGTAAAGACCAGTGCAAAAATCTCGTATGGGGTCCTACAAAATATATAAAAAATATGTAATAATTTAGAAATGGACCAATGAAAATCTTCGTAGATACCGATACAGTAATGGAAATCTGTGCAGATACCACAGGGATGGTTTACCATCCATTGGAAGGGAGATGGCCCGTTTATGTCGCCAAATATTGTCAAGTTCATCTCGAACTTGGCTATATATTGCCACATTTGGCGTCCAAAATTATTAGACAGAAGTGACGCCCATTTGGCGCTATTTCCGATGTTTCACCAAATATTCATAGATTCCATCATTACTATCCAATAGGATCCTTTTTTGTTTTCGTTTTTAATTTTTCTTCTTTGGCATTTAGAGTTGGTCCTATCAAATACATGTCAGTATAAAAGCTATAGATAATATTAAGACGATTTTTAACAAATTTGATTGGATTTGATATCTTGAGGATTGTTATTATCAGCTATGCTTTTCAAAATTATTAGCTACATAATTTGAATTCTCATTTAAACTTAAAAAATCATCCGGATAGGCCCTGATGTACAACAAATGTTTTATAAAATATTGAAATTAACAATACATATTTCTAAAATACATCGCACATTTCATGTCGCTTTATCATGTCTAATTAAAAAAGGAATATAAATGTATTTATGTGAAATATAAGCATATACACATGAGTTTTCACAATCCAAAACTATATGATATACAGAGTAAATATCGAGACACAAAGACTGTGTGCTTAATTCATTTTACATTAGCTTATTTTCAAATTTTAACTACTTTCTCTTTTAAATCAAAGACGAAAACAGGCATTGTATCTTTTAACAGCGGTTAATTTGGCTTTAAAAACGTTCAATCAAAGAAAAATGAATGGAAATCCATTTAGATAGAAATCGCTACTGTTTTCTTAAATTATAATTCAATTTTTTCTAAGCTGGTTTAGCCTGCTTTCAGAATTTAGGGTGTCTGAACGGTGGTTGGCGAACATAGCTGATAGGTATTTTATATAGTATTAGATAGCATTTTAAAAATTAACAAGAAAAAAATGTGAATAAAATAAAAAAATATTTCTGATAAAATACAAAAAGTGTTTTTAAATTGAGGTTTATGTCAAGAACATTGTGCACAACGTATGTTATCCGGCAGAAGATTACAAGCTGTTAAATAATGATTATAACTTTTAACATTTTCTTATGATTTGTTTTCTTTCTTTTTAGAATGTGCGAGCTTAATATTTCTAAAGAACGAGGTGATGTATGTTTTGGTCAATTGTACGGCATGTGTGATCAAGTTACGAATCCACTAGGTAAGTTCATAATTCACTAATCACTAAATGAAATGTAAAACCGCATTTTTTGTGCTGGAAGCGCTGAAATTTTTCATATTTGGGTGTGTTTTAGTCGTATGTGTTTAGTCGTCTTAAATGATTTCTAACTGTTTTCCTTTTCAGCGAACTCAGTTCTTGTAAGCATAACTCATTGGACGCAGAAACAATACAAATATTTATTTATAACTTAAAAAGAAAGTAACCATTTTGAGGTAAATGGTTTTGATGTAATAAAGATCAGTATTTTGAAATATGTCTGTAACTAAAACTATACCTATAAAACTTTTTTTTGATTGGCAGGGGGGGGGGGGGAGAATGCTTTTTCTGGTGGTTCTTACTTGGGCTTTAAATAGGAAAGATGACGAGATATTGGGTCACTGTGCTCCGGATGCTTGTGGAAGGAGACACCATCTTCATGTGAGAATGTTCCCTAGTAATGGAAACCAGATGGAGCTTCATAGATCGATTCAGGTTCTTGGTCTCGACGGGAATGCTAGCTGAAATCCAAGAAAAAATATCAATACAGTGCCAAACTTTCATCTAGAGATGAAACAGAAGTACGGTAACTCTCACAGTTTCTGCTTGCAGTAGCTTTTTTATATGAACTGAACTACAGAATTCATTCGAATGCATCAAATTCAGTCTCTTTAGATGACTACGGTTCACATGATAACCCTGGGCCACGGCCAATTTCATTAGAAGCCACGGAAGCTTTTGCTTGATAAAGCGGTGCTTAGCACGGAGTTCATGACGTTAGAGCATGTGATCACTGCCGATGAGACCACCACCGAAGCTGTCCTAGCAAAGGGTGTTACAAGAGCTCTCTCTGCCAAATCCATGTTCTTAAATTTCAAGTGTAGCTTGAATCCTTCAACTAAATATAAAAGTAACGAAGTAGTGCGAATAACTTTTGAAAAGAAACTTGTAGTCGCTACTTTTTAAAACAAGTAGTTGTAGTTAATTGCATTTTTGATAAAGTAATTGTATTAGCTAGAAACAAAAATAGTCTTGCCGATGCCTGATTTCTCTTAGTCTACTCCTTCACCCAATTCGCTTAAAGCCCAACTCAGGACGCTTATGATATCGATATGTCGCTTGCGATTTTTTTTTTAAGATTTTTCACGTTCTCATATTTATTTTAATATGATTCGTTATTTGTTAAATGTTTTACTAATGATATTTACCTTTCTAGCTAATGCTGGTTATGCAGTTTACAAGTCAATTCCATTCGGAACTATGGACGAAGTTCTTCCCTATTTGGCCAGAAGAGCTGTAGAAAACAAGAGTGTTTTAGAAGGTGCTCGAAAAGAGAAAATTCTACTCAACAAAGAGCTTAAATATCGGATTGGTAGAAAGTTTTCTTTCAGGCGGTCAACTAATTCAGAAAATGCAGTAAAACCAGATGGCTAAAACAACGAAGTTTAGTAGAATTTTAATTCATCAATTGTAGCGACCGATTTCCATGAATACTTTATAATGTAAAGTCAGGCGGGGTAATGATAACCACCTCCATATTGGAGGAAACTAAACGGTAAAATTTTTTATTTTAATCGTTCTTTATCTCTGAAGCAATTTTAACATCCGAATAGCAATTTGAAATAAAGTCTACCAAGTGGAGTTGTTAGTTTGGATTTCTAATGGTCATAATTAACTCAAACAAATGTGTATAGAAAAATATAAAGTGAAAATATAGGGGTCATAATTTCCCCAAACTTTTGAGACTGCGAGATTTTGATGGGGCAATTATAACCATCCTAAAAAAAAAAACTGAGAATCTAGACTTTAAAGAGACGTTCTTAAAGGGTCAAAGTTGCTTCATATGTACTAAAAATATCACTATTCCGAATAGAAAAAAAATAGTGTTGAAAACGTACAAAATGGTTTTAATTACCCCTCCTAATCCTAAGTCGCATGCTACGAGTTTTGGCTGCCAGTATTTTGGTACCGAAAAATGAATTATTTGTATTTGTAAATTCATTAATTCAATAAGACCAAGCAAACTTTCCGAAAATAATGGTGGCTAACAAGCTTAGCAGTTATCAACTATGTGACTTGCTCTACAAAAACCCATTCAACTATCCTAATGTGAATACAGAAATCTGAGAACTTGTGTTTTTCTAATTTTCCTTTGTATAATTGAAAGAAAAATAAAGTATTGTCTTGTTTAGTCATTTATCTTTAATATTCGAGTCAGAATTGCAATTTCATGCGAGCATGGAAGTAGGCATCGGGTCTACACTAAAAAATAGGACTATTTTGCTGCATCGTCACTTCCCCGTTTTTATAGAATATTGCTCTTTTTGGCCAATGAGAATGCTCAATGATAGCCTGAAGTCGTTTTTTATAAAAGCGGTGGAGTGACGATGCAGTAAAATAGTCATATTTTTTACGGTGTAGGACCCGAAACGGTTATCCATGCAGGGTTCTTGCTTCAGCTCGCCATTGCGCCAAATCACGATAAAATACTTCATATGTCGAGTAAATTAACAATAAGGCTCGCCAAATTGCTATAGCGCAATTTCTGGTAGTAACAGTTGTGTTTCTTATCCACGTTACTGTACGATTGATTTCACTATTCATCTTCAATCGCACCGTGCCGTTTACATTATATTTAAGAAATGCTGATTCAACACCATTTCAATTTAGCAACAACCAAAGACACTGAAATGATTATTGGGGAGAGGGGGGTTAGTGTGGACAAGGGGTTAGTGTAGACATTCAAAATAAAAATTTAAATAATGTAGAAAAAATTACCAAAATATTTACACAAATTGACAACATTGTACTCCTTACTAAGCAAAAATTTAGTTGCAAAGGGTTAAAAAGTATTTGTATAGTTGCAAGAAGTTTAATTTCATGCATGAAAAGTAAAAATCCTATTTCCTTTTCATTTTTGCAGCACAAAGAATTTAAATTGAGAATCCAATAAACAAGTTGCTATAAGACAAGTGTGAATTGTCTTCTTTATTTCTATAACTTTCATTAAGATATTAAATTTGTTAAATGAGTATAACTGAATAATAACTTCACAATGTTAGCATGGGGTTAGTGTAGACAGTTTATTGTACTGCATAATTTGTATTTTAAGTACTAAATTTATTATATTGTAAAAGATTTACAGAAAGTATGTTTACTTACAAATGTAATTACTATATTAAACATCAAATAAGACTATTTTCCCTATAAATAAGGATATGTATTTAAATTTTCATCAAATCATTTCAAGCAGAAATTTTTTTTGTTTGTTTGTTTGTTTGTTTAAAAATTCATCAATTTTGCATTTTTAGAGGATTAATTTAGCCTTAATTTTAAATTAATTCAATAAAATAGAATATACATTATTTTATGTTGGTTAGAAGCACGAGAAATATCAACTGTTCCATTTTTATAAACGAATCCCGTCGTCACCAACTCTTAGATGTTCCAATATTGTATATTTTGAAGGCAGAGTGGAAAGTGTAAATGGTTTTAGTATCTATGATGTTGTATTTCTGCAGAAAAAACGATCCGGCACATCATTTTACCTTTTTTGATATGAAAAATGGTTCCCCGATTAAAAATGGGGAATAGAAAAAAAATCATACAGCTTGTGATGGTTGGTGTTGCTTCTTTCTCCATAAACCCTTTAGACTGTAATTTAAATTTAGAAGTTTAGATAAGGAATATTTGTGAAAAAATTACCTGTCCACACTAGCCCCCAACATATTTTGGTTTTGTCCACACCAACCCCTACAAGGGGTTAGTGTGGACACATGGATCAATGTTAAAAACTGCCAATTTTCTTATTGTTTAACTGTATTCATCATCTTTCCTGTATATTAATAAATAGAAAATATTCAATTTGTAAGGGTTGTGAAACTTTAAAAATGCTCAGAATTTTATAAAAAAAAAATTTGTGTCCACACTACCCCCCCCCCCCCCCCTCTCCCCTACAATAATTATCTGTTGTCAGACTATCGCAGTCTATGAGCCGGTAAAATCTCAAAATAACTCGATCGCCAAATCAAAAAGTTTTGCTGAAATGCGATGCTGAATTTGTATTTTCCGTACAGTTTAGTTGCATGTAAAGTATCAGTGGCCAGTTCGACTTTTTCTGTATGTTGTAGTCTAAATCTCATTGCTTTGTACCGCTAAAAGAATTAAACACATTTAGAAGAAAATTAGAATGTACTTATTTGTAATAGTTTCTGTAGCGTATAGGTAGAATTTATTTTCTAAACAATATTTTAAAAACACATTGAAAAAAAAAAAAACTGATGCAATAAGGGATTAAAAAGATTTTTCAGCGTTTCACTCTGAACCTATTTTGCTCATTTTTCCTTTGGCTATTGCTTTTTTTTTTTTTCTTATTCGACAAATCGCTAATTTTGGTCAAAAGTCAGCGAGAACTCCGTATGCATACTAATCCAAGATCCTAGGGCCCTCGTAGGTTACTTATTTTCTCACAAGTAAAATGTATTGATAAAGTAGTATTAGTACGTACTATGAGCGTAGTGATATCTGCTGGCTTGGACCGACGGCCCATTTACGGGTATCAGAGGTAGGTAAAAAACACTGCGAACTTTTCTTATTTTCTCAGTCTTTATTTTTATATATGATGCTCTCAGGGAACTATTTCAATAATTTATGTAACCTCCCAGACCAATTGCATGGGCCAAACATCTTCCCAAACAAAGTGTCGCTATGAGTATGAGCGCGATAATTAGATATACTTTTCTTTTACAATTTGAAAATATCGTTTGGTAATGTAATATCTAATGCAAACGATAGTTTTATTAAGAACTTATTGTCGATTAAACTTATCTTAAAATATCATTTTTAAAAGATTAATTAAAAAAATATTTTGAAAAATGAAAATACTAGAATATTCAAGTAATTCAAAATATTTGAATATTTCAAATTAAGTATTACCAATTCATAACTTAACATTCAATAAAAACATTGATTAAATTCAGGACTCACTTAAAATCGGTATTCTTTTTTTCAGTTTATTTGCTTTATCATCTTAAAATGGATTACTTTGGTAAGTTGAGCTGGACGCGCTTCTTTTGTATGTCTGGTAAGATGTTTGGCCCATGTAATTTGTCTGGGAGCTTACATAAAGTATTGAAATAGTTCCCTGACCATATAAAAATCAAGACTGAGAAAATTAGAAAAGTTCGTAGTGTTTTTACCTACCTTTGGTACCTGGTACCCGTAAATTGGCCGTCGGTCCAAGCTAGCAGGTATCACTACGCTCATAGCACGTACTAGCACTACTTTATCCAATACATTTTACTTGTGAGAAAATAAGTAACGTCTGGGGGCACTGGGATCTTCCTTTATATAGTAAAACTCACCATACAGTGTCTCACGTAAGTGATGGGACACTTGTGCTTTACAAAAGGAAACTAATCAAATAAATGAAAAAAAACATGTACACATTTTTTGTGGGTGTGTTTCATACTTAAATTTAGTAAAGATTATTACATAACATACATTTTGTCAAAATATTAAAATATTAATTTAATAAAAATACAAATGTTTAGAACGGAGCAAAAAATAGCTCACATAAGTGATGGGACACCATTATATATGCAACAAAAATAGTCTGAAATAAGCAATAAAAATATTTTTTGGGGTTTTATTTTTACTTAAAAGCAATTGACAATAATTTATAAAATCGTCTGCAGTATTTCTCTCCAGTTTGTTTTAGAATTTGTGTTTTTTAGCTGTGTGTAGCCATGAATGCTAAACGAAAAGAAACTTTGCCTGAAATTCGAAAATTAGTTATTAATTTGCATATTGAACGTGGAAAATCTATTAGAAAAACTGCTGAAATAGTTAACTTGAGTCCTTCAACAGTTTTCAATATCATTAAACGATATAAAAAGAATCATATGATTCAGGATAAAAGAAGACCTGGCCGACCATCAAAGCTATCCAATGGAATAAAGCGAATTATCGTTCGAAATATTAAAAAAAAAAAAGTCCAAGAAATAGTGCTACAAAAGTTGCTGCTGATTTACAAGCATTATATGGAATAATTGTTAATCTTGAGACTATTAGAAGGGTAATTCGATCTGCTGGATATCACAGTAGAGTAGCCAGGAAAAAAATTCTTCGTAAGTGAAAAGAATAGAAAACTCAGACTAGCTTTCGCTAAATCCAACATAAATAAGAATTCCGATTACTGGAATAAAGTTATATTTGCTGATGAGAGTAAATTTAATATATTTGGTTCTGACGGTAGAATCTTTTTGTGGAGAAAACCCAGGGAAGAATTTCGCAAACAGAACTTTGTACCAACAGTAAAACATGGTGGAGGAGGAGTTATGGTGTGGGGGTGTATGTCGTTCGCTGGAGTTTGTAATCTTGTTTTTATTGACAGTATAATGGATCAGTACAAGTATATTGATATTTTAAAGCAAAATTTGAAATATTCAGCACGAAAATTGAACCTTCATAACGATTTTTAAACTACCAGGACAATGACCCCAAGCACACTGCTCTGAACGTTAGACTCTCGCTGCTACATAACTGTCCTGAAATAATAAAAACACCACCACAATCTCCAGACTTAAATCCCATAGAGAATATTTGGCAAGAATTCGCAAACACACCATTACTTCAAAACAACAGCTAAAATCGGTGCTTCAAGAAGAATGGGGGTAAAATCACTCCAGAAATCACAAAAAAATTAGTCTAATTCATCCCAAAAAGATTAAATCATGTTTTAAAAGTAAAAGGAAATCCAACAAAATATTAAAACCTTTTAAAAAGTAAAATTTTTGGATAAATATTTGATGGAAAAGTAAGTGTCCCATCACTTATGTGAGCCATTTTTTGCTCCGTTCTGAACAATTGTATTTTTACTAAATTAATATTTTAATATTTTGACAAAATGTATGTCATGTAATAATTGTTATTAACTTTAAATATGAAACACGCCCAAAAAATTTTTGCACATGTTTATTTTATTGCAGTTTCTTTTTATAAAGCACAAGTGTCCCATCACTTTAGTGAGACACTGTATAACACCTGAGAAAAATTCAAAATTTCGAAAATAAGATAAAGCTAAAAATGCCTCTAAAATCAATTCAGCAGCTTCGGTTCCAAGCCAGCCCAACCGAGTATCATTAATCCTTTCATACATGGGAAAATAGTGTTAATAAAATGAGAAATTATCGACCGTCACCGGAATTCACAAACAACTTTAGAAATCAAGAATCCCCTAATTTAAGCTTTTATTGTAAAAGCAAAATTTTATTAAAATAATATTTCTATCGTTTGCAAGTTTGGAATTAAAATTGGTATCCCGGGCTGGGCACAGTGTGCCGGAAAGGGTTAATTGGATAGAATCAGTTTTATCTCCAAGTAAGCGAAAACGAAAGTAACCCATTTATTCAAAATAGACTTCTCATACAAGAAGTCTGGTCAAAAGGTTTGAGACTTCATATGCGAGAAGTTCGATTCAGAATGTCTTAATTTCATTTTTTAATTAACAATTCATGTATTTTCTTAGTTTTTGTTGTTTCTTAAGTGTTTCAGCCAAAGATTAATTACAGGAGCTTCTCGCATTCTTTGTCACTTTGGAGTGAACCGTTTTACTTTTGGATTTGAAACTTTTAGGTGGGGGATTTCGATGGGTACAAAGCTAGGTCTATAAAACACTTAACTCTCAGTCAAATGGTGTAACAGTCTATAGAGTAAATCAGAAAATGTTTCAATAAACTCTGGTTCAAAAGTAAACCAGAATCCTGACATACAAATAGCAATCATCCAATGCCCAAGCATGTATCTTGAGACTGGTGTCAGAATAAAGTTCTTAAGGTATGTGCCTATCTTCAATTAACCTTTTAGAAAAACGCAGTTTTTGTCAAATACATACGTTTTAGCTGAAACTGATAAAACTGAATTTGCATAAACTAATGGAATTTTAATTAACTTTCAAATTTAGGCAATATTTAGTCTAATTTTTAGCTTAAAAAGAAGATTTCGTTTGTGCCAAACCCATAATGGAAATATTCAATATAGTCTATTTTTTTAATACTAGCAAACCATTTGTATTTGAAAGCTAAATATTTGCATTATTTCTTTAATTTACTAATATAGCAAATTTTGTATTCAAAAACATCGATTTTTTAAATTATACATATTTTAATAAAATGGCTCAAATTAATATACACGAAATTAAAAGCAAAATTTTGCTTCATATACCTATGATTATAACGTTGTCCAAGATTTTATTTCAATATCGTAAGAGTTTATGATGTTTCCCCCATAAATGAACATCATGAAAAACTCAGTTTTCCGGAACTGCAAATTAAGATTTTGATAGAGCACAAAAAATTATATATAAAGTTTGCAATTTTTAAATCCACCATATTTGTAGGCGTTTATATATTTGTAGCAAAGTGTATTCTTTACCCTTCTGTGGCTCTTTAAAAAATTTCCGATTTCAGAAAGTTAATCTCCGGTTTATATTTTGGGCTATAACTTTGCTTCCTATGATCGCTGAACCGAGAGTAAAGCATTTAGGATCTTAAATATCCCAACTTTAAAATAAAATACAGTGCAAAAGATTCCAGCGTTTAATTCTGACATTTTCCTTCGACAAGGAGTTTAATCCTGCTTTTAAGGTCACGCTGCCTTGGTAAGAGGCTATGGCGAATCATTTCTTCATCGGCAAATTTTTTGTCCATTATTTCAATGTGGGCGTTTTGCCACGTTCACGAAATCATGCATAATTGCATAAAATTATGCAGTTATATTCATATGTATATTGAGTACTACTCAGATGCAAAGAAATCGGTTTCCCCATCTTGTATTAAGAAAAAATATTAAAGTTATCACTTCAAAACCATTTTCAGAACTATAGTCAAATTTGAGTAAATATGTGTAATTGCAGATGCATCAGATAAATTGTTTCAACAGCGGAAATTTCACATTTCGTATTTAATTTCGCAATTTGAGTATTTGTATTGATCAGTAGAATTTTAGCACTCTTAATATGTATCGATTCACAATCTAGAGGAACTTTCTTCCGTGCGTGCAAGGCAAAAAGGAGACTCCCGTGTCCCTTGATTACAGAATTTCAATCAATAAAGGAGACTAGCACTATACACCGTCTTATTTATTCAGACAATACAATAAAAACAGTTTGCAAGAAATTCCCAGGTTCATAACCGAAGTCAAAATTGATAAAATACAGATAAAACTTTACAATTGTTTGAAAATTAAAAATGCATTTTGATTCGATGGCAGGAATGTCGGTACATCAGAAAAATATTATCAATATTGCTCATTTTGAATCGTTACCGACTTCCTGTGAATCTTCACCGACTGCTGCCGTTTCTGCAGAGCCTGTGTCCGATTCTGCATCCGAATCGACATCAACATTGTATCTCAGAAGGTGGCTTCTTACGATCGCCAAGCGCCGTTCACAGTTTTCGAGGTAACTGTCTTGCTGTTCAGCAACTGCTTCAGTAGCTGTTCGTTCATTGCGTTCTTGAAGACACTTGTAAAGTTTATGGGACCAATAAATTGCACACCATCCTGTAGTCAGCAGCCCTAGAGCAAGAATGGCATTAAATGAGTCGGATCCAACCTTGAAGAGGCTTGTAATCGAAAGTAAAGAAAGCCCCAGTAAAGTGGTAACTATGTGGCCGATTTTAGTCTTTCGATCTCGGTTTTGGCACTGCCGGGTTTCTTCGTCAGAATCTTCAGCAACTGTTCTCTCCTCCTGGGAAATAAAAAATAAAGTCAGTGCGCAGTAAATAATGCATTTTTTTACCTCACTCACTCTACCCCGCCAGACTAAATATAAATATTGTTTCGTTTTAATAAATTTAGGATCTTAACTGTCTTATTTTTCGTTTAAGTTAGAATCGGAAAGATGCTTTAGTATGTTTTAATGCACTTCAAAATGTCAATTTTTTTCTCGTTGGTCATATTCTTGGTTCACATGTTAATATGAAAATAATTTTTAAACTATGGTTTGTCATTTATGCTTCACATTAAAAATTTTATACGCCTGAAAGACATTAAAGTGTCAAACTTCTGTTTAATTTCCTGTAATGCATTTTTAAAAAATGCAAAAAAAATCTTAAGTCAAACTTACACAATCCAAATATCTTGGGAGAAAAATACAGGCTCTAACGAGAGCTTGACTCTTATGTGGGGCTGGTCGCATTTTTGCCGATCCCACCGAAGCTAGCATAGGGGAGAAAAATAAAGGATTCTGATTGGTCGAAAGATTGTTTGCAAATAGATCATCCTGAATGCTAATGTACATATTAGGAGCTTATATGGGTATATCATAAAACAATAAGAAGAAATTTATTTTTTTAAGTAATGTAGAACAATTGAGTTTGACGCCGTAAAATGAAAATATTATTTCTAAATAAATTGTTCCGATTGTGTATATATGTGCATATCATGTTAAAATAGAAAGAAGAAATGGCAATTCTATTTTTATTTTCTAAAAGTAATACAGAACAATTGTTCAACATCTTTATTAACTTCTTTATAGATTCCGAATTATCTATTTCTTTATCTGTTAATAAATATGTAAAAACAGAAGGAAAATCTAGCTTTCAAAAGCTTTTCAAACAGAAATTGATGATTAAATAAACGTAAACTCAAAAATGAAGGAAAGCAAAATTATTCAACCAATCAGAAGCCCGTAATTTTCTCCCCTATACTAGCTTCGGTGGGATCGGCAAAAATGCGGGCTGGTCATCCAGCTTTCGAATTCCCCGCACTAATGCAAGTGTAGGCGTTTGATCATACGTGCATTTCAAATATCTCCTCGGGAAATTTATATTTTTAACTTATTTATATATACTTTAAAATATGTCTTGCACCATTTTCAAAACTTTTAATGATATATTTTATGAAGTATTTAAATTTACTCTCAATTCGTCAGTTTTTAATACTAAATATCAAATTATGCATAGATTTTAAAAGTTGGGAATGGGAACTTCAACATTTTAAGAGTGCACAAAAAGTTACTATTAATTCTCCTCCAACCCCCCCCCCCCCTCCTCAAGAGATTTTAAATATACGAATCTACCAAACGTCCATGACTTAATACGAAGGAAAGTTCCAAAGCTTAGTAACCAGCCCCCTTAAGACTCCTCCTGCAGTAAACTTTCTGCAACATGGAAATTAACTGAAAGATTTAAGTCCCTGCGAATCTATTGCAAATAAAGTTTGTCCAAGGCAGAATATTGTCTACTATGGAAAAATCCCAGTCCATTTCGATTCCGCCATAGACAGTTTACTGTATTTGATATTTAAATGCAGTGTTAACAGCAATACAAATTTAGTGCTTTGTTTTCCAAACTGACATTATGCAATTTAAGCAAAAACTGCTAAAAATTCTGGTTTGAATAAAAACTGAAATGATTAGCATACTTACCACCATACCACCGATGAATAACGTGGACATGTAAGTATTGGACACGACACAGCAGTCTAAAACAAGATAAACCAATATTGTTCCAAAAATAACTTTGTAAATTGACTCATTAAAATTTCACAGCATTTAAAATTAAACCGAAGAGTAATATTTTGTTTTCTTTGTGTTTAGATAAGAAAATAAAGTTTTAGCAAATTCGAAATGAAGCTATTTACATTCTAGTATTTTGTCACCTGGGAATAAGGTTATATTTGCGTTTTTGAAAAAAAATTGACTTGTGGATATAGAAAAGGTTGTATTTGTATATGAAGGCATTTTTGCATCAAAATGTTATATTTACATATCACATTACAATGACATTTTAAACCAGAAATGCCTTCATCGATACAAAAAGAACCTTTCTATATCGATAAGTCAATTTTCAAAAACACAACCTTATTCTCAGGTGACGATTTGTTAAATCAAAATGCAAAAACAAACTACTTTAACAGGCTAGAGCATGCATGATGAATATTTTTCCATTACAAACAAGTCAAATTTTACGTCTAACATGGCAAAATGAGATGCGCATTTGTAGCATTAGTTTTATAAGTATTCAGATCCTTTATTTTAAATACAACAATATGGAAATGACTATCTTATATAAAACGCAGTCGCCATGACAACCTAGAACCTTCACCTGTCATTGTACATCGAATTAAGTGCGACAAGATTTAATAAAACTAACAAAACTATCTTTAAGTTTAGATTCTATTTTCATAAAATTTGAAATGACTAAAAATTCTGCAAAGATTGGATAGACGGACGAACAGGATTATAGGTGCTGTGTTTATAGAATTAAAACATTTAACAAATAGACCATAATTTAATACTTTTGAGAGTGAATACACTATGAACACTTCGTAATTTTCAATAACGAAAACGGCATAGTAAATCTCAATCTGCCTATATTAATGCAAGTAAGCATTCAGACAGATGGCCAGACGAACATAAATCCAATTCCTAGACTTTCAACGTTTGTTGAAAATAAACGTTAATTTTCAAAATTTCCTTTCAGCAATGTACTCCAATGAACGGAAGCAAACTAATTTTTTACAGCTCTATTTTACTTTATCTCTATACACTGCACAATTTAGTCAAAATTTACTCTAAAAATCCTTTCCTGAAATTAGAATGACTTGTAAATCTATACAAATATCTTCATACATAAAATTTAGTTTAATGCCAAAAATGTACAATTCATTTAAAAACCACTTTTAAACTATATTACTCTCTAACCCTTACGAATTCTTGTTTAGCCTTGTACTTACAACATTTACACACAATACAGAAATTGTTAAAATTAAAAACTTATTACAACTTTAAATGAATTTCAACAATTATTGCTAATATAGTATTTCGGATACATTACAGTATCAGAAATAATCTGGTATTCCTGGAAATACCCTGAACTTTCTATTATACAGGAAATAACTTGCAAGCCCCAGAAACGTCTGTCAATTTCATTTAGTTAGTTCGTCAATTTGAAAGTTTAAAATATGCCTTTTAAACGATGTTCCCGCCTATACTATTATGCAACTGAATTTTTCCCCTAACCCCATAAATAGGTCTCGGATAAAAGGAAAATTTGAATTTGCACTCTCAAAAAAACTTCCGTCTTTTCACAGAAAATGCACTGGCAGCACTGCTGCCAGAAATTGTCTGTATATTGACGATTTTCTGTTTATTTTTTTCTCTGTCAAAAGAGGAAAAATATCCGTTACTTGAAAAAAGTTAATGCGGAAGAGGCGGGGATCGAACCAAGGACCCCAGGATTACCAAACCAACGCTAATCCACGGCGCTACGGCTGCTCATGATGATTGTGCGTTAAAATAGAACCGTTCATTTCATATGGTGTGGGTTGGTGTATTTCGTTAAAAAGCTTTTAATTATGCAGTTAATCTCGGAAAGATTTAATCTTTAATGAAACTGTGGCTGGGTTTTTTTTACGTTTAGTATTAATATAGTATAAAAATGTGAATTTTAAATATATTACGTAGAATGTTAGAGAAAAAACATGGATGTTCTATTTGTGAGAATTTTTGAACGAATAAAGAAAGTAATTGTTATTTATTTTTAAATTCGAAAACATTTTTGTCTTTTAAAACTAAATTAGACATTTTAATCAATAGAATATTTTTGTTTTTCATTTTAAAAATAAATTCGAACTTATTACTAACAGACCCAATGCGCATGCGTGCTGGATATAAACGAAAACTTTTCCTCATTTTTCGACGCTCGGAATGAACTCACAGAACAAATACGTTTTCTGGGAGAACAGAAATTATTTGTGAAAAAATAACGATAACTTAGTGTATATTGACGAATTTTTCTGACAGTGTGGGAAAAAAAGTAAATTCTGTTATTTCAATTCCTGTTCTTTAGCTCAAAACTTCAGATTAATTTTTGCTGAGAAATAGCAATGACTTGCTTAAAGTGTCCAAAATTACATTGCTAAGTCATTCTATGCAAAATAAAAAGTCGCGGCCTTCCAGCAACTGATTTTAATAACATTTGACACATTTAAATAGTTATGCAAAAAGCTTGAATATTGTTAAGCTTAAATATTTTAGCCATTTGTAAAATTTTTATATAGAATGACATGCGTTCAATCGTTCAAAGTTGGATGCTTGAGTTTCATATCTTTAAAACCCACATAAATTTCTATAATATTCTAACCCCTAAAAAAACAGACTTCAAATTTATTTAGTAATAAAAATTTATAATGTTAAATTTTAAATGGATCATAGAAATTGACCAATTATCAGAAAATTACACACGTTTTAAAAATCAATGGAATTTAAAAACATCCTTAAAATTAGTGCCTGGTGTAGTGTTATACGTGTTGTGATAATTTAGATTTATCACAGGCTTTTAAAGACATTTTTTCTGAAAAGAGATTTCACTATGGAACTGAAAACACAAAATGGCTTTCATTCTCAAAATGAAAAGAGCGGCGATCTAAAAGGATCGCTAGATCATCATCGATCAGCTGAAAAGACAGGCGGGCGACACTAACTTGAATAGGGGACCACACGAGTTGCACCTGCACCTTTGATAGCGCGCCGTCGCAGAAATGAAAGCGAAAGAGTCCAGACGTCCAGACACATTGTCGCCATGGGTGTGTATTTTCAGGTACGAATGAGAAGACGATGTTACGAATCTCTTAATGAGAAAAGATCATTAAGGTTGACGATTGGTTCGTGACCTTTAGGGGAGGTCTTGGCTGAGACGAAAAAGAGGAAGCCAAGGTTTTGGAGGATTCTGATCTCGGAGTGAGAAGGGAGAACAGAGCTCAGGGCTCGGATTTGTTCTCTGTGAAAAGTGGATCAGCTCGGATCGAGAGCTGTAGAGGGTGACATCACCCAAGTGAGCCGGAAGAGAAGGACTCTCGCTAGGAGAGTGCCGGTGTCAAGTCTTATCTTCGGTGACTAGAGTACGCCGTGTTGCTAATTGGTAGAAACTTTACGTGATTTATAAATAGAACATTCTCTGGACTGAAAGAGAACAGAACTTTGGACTTGGAGCTGGTGGATTAAGATCCTACGTGTTCTAAATTAATTTATGCTGTATATATAATTCAATACAGAGAGCCATTTTTATTGTTACAAATAAATAATTGATTCTCCATTAAATTGCCTGGATTATTTGCCGAGCGGCACTTACGCTACCAACCACTTAGCTTTAATCTATTTGAGGCAAGTTATTACAGTGTGAATTGCATTCCTAAAGTTTGGAAGTTATTTATATTTACTTTTTTTTTTGGGGGGGGGGATAAAAATCTATTTTTTACTCTCGTAGATATAAAAATCAGCAGAAGGAAATCTGAGAAAAAATATTGCACAGACTAAGACCAATAAGCATATGATCTGCAAAATAAAAAACAATTCAAGTTTGCCTTTTGATTCCCAACATAAAATTAGGTTTAAAAAGATAACATATTCTATGAACCAGACTTCGAGTAATCGTAATCGTGTAATCGTAATAGATTATAATCGATTACAAAAACCGTGTAATCGCAATCATAGATTTTGGTTTTCGACATAATCGCAATATAATCATAATCAAGAGATTTCATCTCGATTATAATCATAATCTAATCATAATCGGACCCTAAGTAATTGCAATGTAATCGTAATCTCACATAAATATACGATTACGCTCTAAGATTGTCTTTTTTCCCCCCTTCCTTTCTCTTCCAAATGAAAATATA